>JAYESA010000002.1:38111982-38668943 GCA_036927795.1 Iris macrosiphon
AAGAGGCGTACAGGAATCAAGGCAGGATGCAAGTCAAAAATTTAATTTGAATCTGATATAGATATCAAGAACGGTTCAAGCAAGTGGATGAGATCATAAAAACTTATCATATTCTTATTGCAGGCTTGCTCGGTCCCTAAGTTGAAACCGAAGCAATTTAGTCGTAGACCTGCATGGGCCACCACAAAAACTATGTCATGTCCCAGTCCCAAAATATCGAGGGACTAGACACGTGGCAATGGCCAGCAGCACACACCGATGGGCAAGCCCAATTTAATGGATCCATCAGGATGTACTTAAGCTGTAATACAAATAATAAGGGTCTACTAATCTCATCCACATACAGAACACATCAATATCAAAAAAGTGAAATATAATCATCATCAAGTCACAAGTAAATAAATCGGAAAATAATCCGATAACAAGTCTGATACAATTGTTCATTAAACAAGAATAGCATCAAAGACTGAGTATAGAAGAAACTTATACTCAAGAGAAATCCTCTGCAATCACCTCGTCCTCGGTTCCTGGTCTGCTCCAATGTATGCACATATTCCTGCTTCTGCTCCTGCTAATGCTCCGGTCCCGTATACCTCGGGATAGATCTCGTCAGCTAATCCTGGGGACATAATCCGGAATCCAGGTCCTCTGGGGACATAACAAGGTACAAAATAACTCATGCCAAAATAAATACAGTACAGCAATAAATGAAACAATATGGGGTAAACTATGTAACCATCTATGTAAAATACAATTTGAGAGCATCACTAGAACTCAGGCTGAGACCACTACAAGCTCTGTGTCTGGGAGCCTGTAGCAGAGATGCTATGTAATTTACTATGTAGTGGCATATATATAAAATTAGCCTGTAGCCTGTATGTCTCTCCCCACCCAATGTAATCACACGTCTTATGTCCACGATGCCTTATGTCCATATCACGCAAGATCATATCTAATGCAGCAAGTTATATAATAGCTATAATATAATGTCTATGTCACAAATCCTGCAACCTAAACAGAATCATCTTGAATATTTCAAGAAGATTCTGTCTCATGAATAGTGTCAGGTGTCCTGGTTTATGATGTACTTGATAAGTCAAGCACGAGAAAGTATAGGGTCTCGATATCCATGTCTAGGTGACATTACACAACTCTGCGTACAGTGTTGACACCAGAATATTATTTGGACGCTAAGCAATATCATACGGTCCTAGGTTAAGTATGTACAACATATAAATAAGTTAAGAAAATATGTAACAAAAACTACAAGGTTTGGCAAGGTACACTTGCCTGGGGTTCTAACTCCAACTGTAGCTCTGGTATCAGTAGGATTTGCAGGTAGTCCTCCGGTTGCTGAAATAAACATCACCATCAGGTTCAAAAAATATCAAATAGCTAGAAATGCCTGTCCTTGAGTCCAATTTGGATAAGGGGCAAAAATGATAGTTCTTGGTCAAAGCGGGGTCCACTTGTAGGCCGCTTCGCACCAAAAAACGTGTCAGAAACAATGGTCTCTAAATTCTTCAAACTTTGTGTCAACAAGTCCAAAACGACGATATGAACCCAACGGAACATCCAGAACTGGATTCCGATGAGCCGATCACAAAATTGCCCGACAAGTGGAACCGTGGGGCCCACGATACGTGATTTTGTCAACGTTCTCAGAATCGAACCAAACTTGGGTCACAGGACCAACGTATTATTACGATTCCGATGGCGCAAGTTTTGTTTCGATCCGATGTGTGTACACAAAGTTACAATGAGTTCTAGAATAAGGCCGATACGGGGCATTGTCGACGGATACGCGTTGATTCCGGTGTGCACGCACATCCAAATCAACTTTCGCAAAATCCCGCACGTCCGTATCAACGGCGCGCACCTTCCGGTGAAGTTCGTACACGACCAAGTCATCCCATTTGGCGGGGCGCACTCAGTTCTGGAGAAAAATAGGGTGAATATTTTCCAGATTTTGGATCGTAGTACACGATCGCCACAGGACGTGACACACCGAGCAGATTGCACGGGCATCGAGAGGGTCACGCAGGGTTCGTGTCACAATAGACAGAACGAAAAATGGGGCAGCGAGGAGAGAGAAATGGCTACCTGGACATGGCTTCGCAGAGGGCAAAAATTACTGGGTTTCTCGAGGCGGCGCGACGCTCGTGGCGCCTAGGGTTCCGGCGAGGGGCACGACGGCGCTGCGGCTAGGGCTCCGACGAGGGGCACGGCGGCGCTCTGGGGAGGTGGTGCATAGCCGGAGGAGGAGCACGGTGGAGGCGGAGCAGGGAGGGCCGGGGCTCTGGTGGAGGAGCTCGGGGTTCTGGTCGGAGACTCAGGGTGGAGAGGTGCTGGTCTCGGTGGCGGCGAGTCGGCTAGGGGTGGAGGGTGATGGTGGTTAGGGGTGCTGGAGGAGCTCGGGATGGAGGGAAGGCGGTGGAGACAGGTGGAGAGGGTGGCCGACTGTGGTGGCGAAGGGCCGGGGACGACGGCGGAGGCAGCGGGGAGTCGATCGGGGCTGCGGTCGGCCGGGTATTTATAGGAGGAGGGGGAGGAGCTGGGCGGACGGCCGGTGCGGGGAGGGGAAGAGACGGCGGAGGCGGTTGCGGGAGCGGGGAGGCCGAGTGGCGGTTTTTACGGCGGTCGAGTTCAGGGCCCAATAAATTCTAGGAAAATTACCCTGTGTCTAATATTTTATTTTACACCTAAAAATATTATTTTCATAATATTTTAATATTAATTAACATCATTTAAAATTGTTTAATTTCAAAATACCTTGGTTTTAATTAATTAGAAAACCCAAAAAATTCCAGAAAAATTATGAAAAAAAATAATTTTTAAAATCCAGAAAAATCAGGAGGTTTACAATCTACCCCCTTAAGAGGATTGCATCCTCGTAATCAAAGAATAACCGGTCAACGGAGATGACACAGTTGCAAACATTGTTTGAAGCACATCACGATTAAGGAGAATCAAGAATGAGGGTTTAAGCAAAATACATAGGGAATCATTTTCTTAAGCAATTGAAAGTTATGCAATTTCTAGAATAAAGAAAATCTAAAAAACTACAGTTTAGAAAAACTAGGTTAACACTTATAAAACATACTAGGTTATCCATTATTGGCAAGTTCAAAATTACTAGGTTAAGGCTAAGGTCACGAACAAACAGGCACGAACTCAAGCAATACTAGAACTAGATAGCTACGAAATAACTTACGCGTATTAGCTAGTCCACGAGTCTGCACGTTCTCCAAAGTCATCGCGAAAGCTTGTTCGTGTCCTCGCGGTAGATTCCTCTACAGCTGCTGGGCCTGCTGGAAGAGTGCTGCTTGTGGTGCCAAGGGTGGCCTCGGCTGATATACCCTCCTGGGACTGGTGGTCTGACTTCTCCAATTCCTGTCTGTGGTACTCCCAATGCTGGATAGACTGGCCTTGGTGCTGGTAAAGCTTGTCTGTTTAACATTAGTGCTCCCTCTCGATGTTGAGGATAATCCTTGGCTAAGTGTTGATTGGTTCCGCAAATCAAGCATAATTCCAACTTATGTCTGCATTCCCTCTTAATATGGCCTGCCTTGCCACAATATTGACATGTAGGTAGTATTTACAGAGATGCTCTGGGTGGCTGGTGCATGTGAGGTCTCTTTTTTGCTTCTTCCTGTGGTGCTCTGGCTAGTGCTGATGTGGAAGACCATTTTCGACTGGTCTCTCTCCTGGTGACGCATTCCATACGTCAGGCTGCAGCAAGAACGTCTGAGTAAGAGGTAGGTACGACAGATCCGATTAGTCTCTGTAGCTCAAAGTTTAGTCCGTCGAAGAACTTCTCAGCCTTCTCTTCTTCTGTCGGGATCAAAGTAGGGGCGAAGCGACTCAGACGAATAAACTCCGCGTTATACTCCTCCACTGTCATACTGTCCTGAGTGAGGCGATTGAACTTGTCCCGAAGTTCTGATCGAGTGATAGCTGGAATGTACATCTCCTGAAAGAGTCTAGAAAACTCTTCCCAAGTGACTCAATTTGGTCTGAGCCGTGTCTCCTCAGATAGCCACCAGTGATGTGCATTGCCCATCAATTGCATCCTAACAGCAGTCATCCAACGCTTTCTTGGAAGCTCAGCTGCTTCCAACTGGTGTTGTGTGTTGGTGAGCCACTCATGAACTTCAGTGGGCTCCTCCTTACCAGAAAAGGTACGGGGCTTCAGCTGGCAAAAATCGGTGATAGAGCCCATCGTTGGCCGTCGTGCTGGTAGATCTGCCTGCTCCAGTGCAGTTACTAGGCTGTTCCTCAAATACTCTGCCTCGTGACACTGAGCCTCTTGTTGAACCTGTTGCTGGGCTTGCATCATTGTATAAAATATTTGGAACATTTGCTGCCCATCCATGACTTGTCCTGGTGGAAAAACAGGCATTGGTGGAACAAACTGCGGAGGCGGTGGGATGTCATCACACCTGAACCTGGAAGTATGCTGGCTCGCTTGATTGCTTTGAGCTGATTGTCCTTGGTCTTCTGGTGTTACTCCTTCATCATAGGTGACCACAGCATCATGCGGTGTACCTAAGGGATTCTCGTCAACGGTTCTCGGATCCATTGCTCTGCATCAAAATACACTTATAAGAGGCGTACAGGAATCAAGGCAGGATGCAAGTCAAAAATTTAATTTGAATCTGATATAGATATCAAGAACGATTCAAGCAAGTGGATGAGATCATAAAAACTTATCATATTTTTATTGCAGGCTTGCTCGATCCCTAAGTTGAAACCGAAGCAATTTAGTCGTAGACCTGCATGGGCCACCACAAAAACTATGTCATGTCCCAGTCCCAAAATATCGAGGGACTAGACACGTGGCAATGGCCAGCAGCACACACCGATGGGCAAGCCCAATTTAATGGATCCATCAGGATGTACTTAAGCTGTAATACAAACAATAAGGGTCTACTAATCTCATCCACATACAGAACACATCAATATCAAAAAAGTGAAATATAATCATCATCAAGTCACAAGTAAATAAATCGAAAAACAATCCGATAACAAGTCTGATACAATTGTTCATTAAACAAGAATAGCATCAAAGACTGAGTATAGAAGAAACTTATACTCAAGAGAAATCCTCTGCAATCACCTCGTCCTCGGTTCCTGGTCTGCTCCAATGTATGCACATATTCCTGCTTCTGCTCCTGCTAATGCTCCGGTCCCGTATACCTCGGGATAGATCTCGTCAGCTAATCCTGGGGACATAATCCGGAATCCAGGTCCTCTGGGGACATAACAAGGTACAAAATAACTCATGCCAAAATAAATGCAGTACAGCAATAAATGAAATAATATGGGGTAAACTATGTAACCATCTATGTAAAATATAATTTGAGAGCATCACTAGAACTCAGGCTGAGACCACTACAAGCTCTGTGTCTGGGAGCCTGTAGCAGAGATGCTATGTAATTTACTATGTAGTGGCATATATATAAAATTAGCCTGTAGCCTGTATGTCTCTCCCCACCCAATGTAATCACACGTCTTATGTCCACGATGCCTTATGTCCATATCACGCAAGATCATATCTAATGCAGCAAGTTATATAATAGCTATAATATAATGTCTATGTCATAAATCCTGCAACCTAAACAGAATCACCTTGAATATTTCAAGAAGATTCTGTCTCATGAATAGTGTCAGGTGTCCTGGGTTATGATGTACTTGATAAGTCAAGCACGAGAAAGTATAGGGTCTCGATATCCATGTCTAGGTGACATTACACAACTCTGCGTACAGTGTTGACACCAGAATATTATTTGGACGCTAAACAATATCACACGGTCCTAAGTTAAGTATGTACAATATATAAATAAGTTAAGAAAATATGTAACAAAAACTACAAGGTTTGGCAAGGTACACTTGCCTGGGGTTCTAACTCCAACTGTAGCTCTGGTATCAGTAGGATTTGCAGGTAGTCCTCCGATTACTGAAATAAACATCACCATCAGGTTCAAAAAATATCAAATAGCTAAAAACGCCTGTCCTTGAGTCCAATTTGGATAAGGGGCAAAAATGATAGTTCTTGGTCAAAGCGGGGTCCACTTGTAGGCCGCTTCGCACCAAAAAACGTGTCAGAAACAATGGTCTCTAAATTCTTCAAACTTAGTGTCAACAAGTCCAAAACGACGATATGAACCCAACGGAACATCCAGAACAGGATTCCGATAAGCCGATCACAAAATTGCCCGACAAGTAGAACCGTGAGGCCCACGATACGCGATTTTATCAACGTTCTCAGAATCTAACCAAACTTGGGTCACAGGACCAGCGTTTTGCTACGAGTCCGATGGGGTAAGTTTCATTTTGATTCGACGTATATACACGAAGTTACAATGAGTTCTGGAACAGGGCCGATACGGGTCGTTGTCGACGGATACGCGTTAATTTCGGTGTGCACGCACATCCAAATCAACTTTCGCGAAATCCCACACGTCCGTATTAATGGAGCGCACCTTTCGGTGAAGTCCGCACACGACCAAGTCGTCCCATTTGGTGGGGCGCACTCAGTTTCGGGAAAAAATAGGGTAAATATTTTCCTGATTTTGGATCGCAGTTCACGATCGCCACAGGACGCGACACATCGAGAGAGTCATGCAGGGTTTGCATCACAATAGACGAAACAAAAAATGGGGCAGCGAGGAGAGAGAAATGGCTACCTGAACAGGGCTCCGCAGAGGGCAAAAATTACAGGGTTTTGCGGGGTGGCGCGACGCTCGCGGTGACTAGGGTTTCGGCGAGGGGCACGGCGGCGCTGCGGCTAGGACTCCGACGAGGGGCACGACGGCGCTCTGGGGAGGTAGTGCATCGCCGGAGGAGGAGCAGGGTGGAGGCAAAGCAGGGAGGGCCGGGGCTCTGGTGGAGGAGCTCGGGGTTCTAGTCGGAGACTCAGGGCAGAGAGGTGCTGGTCTCGGTGGCTGCGAGTCGGTTGGGGGTGGAGGGTGATGGTGGTTAGGGGTGCTGGAGGATCTCGGGACGGAGGGAAGGTGGTGGAGACAGGTGGAGAGGGTAGCAGACTGTGGTGGCGAAGGGCCGGGGACGACGGCGGAGGCAGCGGGAGTCGATCGGGGCTGCGGTCGGCCGGATATTTATAGGAGGAGAGGGAGGAGCTGGGCGGACGGCCGGTGAGGGAAGAGGAAGAGACGGCGGCGGCGGTTGCGGGAGCGGGGAGGCCGAGCGGCGGTTTTCGCGGTGGCCGGTGGAGGCGAATCGACGGAGTCGTCGGTTAGGGATTAGGGTTTTCGGGTCGGGTCCGGGTCTGGCGGATGGGATCCGACCCGATTCGTTAGGCAAGGATTTGGGTTTGGGTTTCGGGTTTCGGGTCGGGTTTAGATCCGACCCGACCATATAGGGTTAGGGTTGGTTCATCTAGACCGGATCCGGTCCGGTTCGGGTTGGTTCAATAGGAAATAAACCGGATTTATTCTATGGTTTAATTATAATTTGTTTTTAGGTCTTTAAAAATATTTCTGGGGCCCAATAAATTCTAGAAAAATTACCCTGTGTCTAATATTTTATTTTACACCTAAAAATATTATTTTTATAATATTTTAATATTGATTAACATTATTTAAAATTGTTTAATTTTAAAATACCTTGGTTTTATTTAATTAAAAATATCAAAAAATTCCAGAAAAATTATGAAAAAATGATTTTTAAAATCCAAAAAAAATCAGGATATTTACAAGTACTGCTCCAACGTCAGCTCTTGTCCCATATACCCCGGGGTAATTCTCCTCTACTGTACCTGGGAACATAATCCGGATCCAGGTACTCAGGGGATATAGCAAGGTACAAGAAACACTTAAGCCAAATAAAATACAGTAAATATAAAATAGATCCTCAGGGCAAACTATGTAACCAGCTATGTAAAATGCAAAATGAGAGCATCATTAGTACTCAGGATGAAACCACTACAAGCTCTGTGTTTGGGAGCCCGTAGCATCAAGTAATATCACGTAATGTGCCAAGCTCTAGTACAGAGACTAAGCAACTCCAGTAGTATAGTATATATATAATCAGCCTGTAGCATGTATGTCGCTCCCTATCCAATATAACCTCACGTCTCATGTCCAAGATATCTCATGTCCATAACACGCAAGATCATGACCTCTAGTTAGTACAACGAGTCATAATGATATCTCTATATATGCAAGTCTCACGTCACAAATCTTGTAAGCCTGTATAGAATCTCCATGAATAACCCAGAAAATATTCTATCACATAAAAAGTATCAAGTGTCCTTTGGTATGACGTACTTGGTAAAGCAAGCACGCAAAAAATAGGATTGTGGAATCAACTCTCTAAATGATGTTACACGACTCCGCGTACGACGTCGACACCCAAATCTTGTTCGGATGCTAAGCAACGTTTCATGATCCTAAGTTAAATAGGTACATCACAGAAGTATATATATATATATAGAAAGAACACAAGCAAATAATATAACAGGATCTACTGCAAGTTGGCAAGGTACACTTGCCTGGGTTTTGAACTCCGTCAGTTGCTCCTGTAAAAGTAGAATCTATAAGTATGCCTCCAGATGCTGAAACAAACATCATCATTGCTCTCAGAATACTTAAAATAGCTAGGATTGACTACCCATAAGTCCAAATACAGGGCATAATTGGCAGTTTCGGATCAAAGCAGGATCCACATGTGGCCCACTTCGTACCGTAAAATATACCAGAGATAAAGTTCTCCAAATTTATCAAACTTAGTGTCTATGAGTCCAAAATGATGATACGAACCCAATGGAACATCCAAAATTGGATTTCGATGAGCCGGTCATGATATCGCCCGTCAAGTGGAACCGTGGGGCCCACGAAATAATATTTTATCAACGTTCTCAGAATACAGCCAAACTTGGGTCACAGGACCAGCATAATACTACGAATTTGATGGCGCAAGTTTCGTTACAAAATAACAAGCACACACGAAGTTGTGATGAGTGTCAGAACATGCCAATACGGTATTTTTTGACAGATACATGTTGATTTTGGTGTGCATGCACATCTAAATCAAGTTTCGTAAAATCTCACACGTCCGCGTTGACGATACGCGCCTTTCGGTGCAATTCGCACACGACGAAGTCGCTTCGTTTGGTGGAAAATTGTAAAACCCCCTTCCTAGAAAATCGTATATACCATTTCTATTTATTATTAATTAAATTGTAGTAATTAGGTCTAAATAGGAGAAATAGATTTTTAATAATTTTTATGTTAGGTGTTCGGGCACTTAGAGGACTTTTGGGACCATCAGGATTTTTTCGGAATTTATTCCATGTAGGAGACCCCTTGAGTTGTTGCTAGCCTAACGGTGTGCATTACCCTAACATATAAATTTTCTTATGTGTAAATATATATATATATATATATATATATATATATATATATATATATATAATATATATATATATATATATATATATATATATATATTTAAAGAAATAAAGCAAAAGTATTAATAGAAATAAAACTAACTAATATAATAATAATAGTAATATTACTTGAACACTTAAACCATTTTATTTGCATTTGCTTTAAGACCTTAGTACTTGGCATTAGCAATTGCTTCCCCTACAGCCAACTTGAAATTGACCGAAATCCTTCAGCAAACTTGCTGAGAAGCCCGACCTATTGCTACAGACCTCTTCAGTGCAGCGTTAACCCGCTCCAAACCGCTCACCCTCTCTCTTAATATATATATATATAATATATATATATATATATATATATATATATATATATATATATATATATATATATATATATATATATATATATATAGTTAGCTCTCAAAACCCTAACCTAATTTCCAGACCTCCTCTTCCCATCTAAGAGCCGTCACCGCAGCCAGAGAAGCCCCACCAAGCCATCCAACCATCCCGTCGATGCCGACCTCGCGAACTACAGTTTCCCACTCGAGGCACCTTCGCTCCGGCGTGATTTTCCGTCGACTCGCTCAACCAAACGCTATTCCGTATTCATAGGTATGATCATCCCTTAACCCTCTCCAATATTTGTTTTATAGCCAACCTCGGAAAACGTGCACCTCTAGGTGAAAAACAGCGTCCAAAGTGGACGGACAGACCCAATTCTGAAATCGCAGAATTCCAAAATGACCACCCGTATTGCCGAGTTCGTATCTCCCACCACAGAGATCCAAATTTGGTGATTCTTTTTGATACCTGTAGAATACCTGACCTAGTTTATTTTCTGTTAAATAACCCTATGCTATTAGTTGTTGTGGACATAATTATATTCTTCATAAAACTGTGCGCACCCACTTTTTCCGGTTTTCCGAAAGTTGGAAAACGGAACGCGCCCCGCCAAACGGGACCGCCCCGCCGTGTACCAAGTGTACCGCATGGTGCACACAGCATAACCGGATACGTGAAAATTTGTGGAGACTGATTCGGACGCGTGTACGCGCCGGAATCAGGCCGTATCCGCGGACACATTTCGTGTCGCAACTTTTGTGGAACTCGTACGTATTTTGTGCACGCTTGTCAGATTGTGACGAAACTTGTGCCACTGAACTCGTGGTAACACGCTGGTCCTGTGACCCAATTTTCACGCATTTCTGAGACGGTTGACCAGATCGCCAATTGGCGGGCCCCACAGTTGACTTTTTGGACAAAATTTTGTTCGGCCCATCGGAATTCACATTTGGACATACCGTTGGGTTCGTATTGACATCTAGAGTTGTTTGACCTATAGTTTGTCCCATTTAGAGACTGTTACCCTTGGCACGCTTTTCGGTGCAAAGTGGGCCATACGTGGACCCCACTTTTGCCTTAATTATCGTTTTGCCCCTGTGTCCAAATTGGACGAAAGGGATGTGCTTTTTAGCTATTTTGCTCATTCCGGAAATGTTGGTGATGTTTATTTCAGCATCCGAAGACGTTCGTTCGGAGTCCTTAGTTCCAGGTTCAGTGTCCTTGACATTTGGGCGCGTACACTTTACAGATTTCTTGCCAGGCAAGTATACCTTGCCATTGTACTGTTTTTATATTCCATATGAGGCATGCATGTTTATTTTCTGTTTATTTAGTTCATTTATTTTAACTGCTATATAAACTGCGCGTCCAAGGAAACTTGGGGGCAACGATGGTGTCGTCGTACTATATTTTTATTTATGTATATGTATTGGACCTACTTTATGAGGCTACCCCATCTTCATGAGGCATTTATGTTTCATTGGCCATGACACTATTCTTACACGAGTGTGAGTCACATGTAGGACACGGACTTGCGTACTCGGCTGGCCACCGGTACGTATAGGTCGTGCGACGGATAGGGATAACTGCCAATAGAAACTTTGTATGCTAGTAGACCTGGCGGTTATTAGAGATTTATCGTGTCATGGACATGACATGCTTAGAGCATTGGATAGGAAGAACAACAAGTAAGGCATTTGGGCTCCTTTACACTTTTTCTTCTGTAACCCGGAAGCTCCGCTGGAGATACGGGCGGTGATGACCCCTATACTACTTGGCGGGCCTCTGCCGTTCAAAAGACGACATGCCTTTGAGGCCCCTGTTTCTCCGAGAGAGTCATGCCAATCCCAGTTTTCAGCCAGATAGCCCACTTGGTGGAAAGTTGTTCTCAAACTGCATTCACATAGATGGTTAGGCGACCCCGATGGATGTTTATTTTTAGTACTTTATTGGCATGTGCTTTTTTTGTATCTTGTTACGTCCCTCTGAGGACCTGGTCCCTTCCAGATATAGGTGAGCAGGAGTACCCGCAGGAGTATGGACCTGGACCTGACGCTACCTATCAGTCTGAGGAGATCTTACCTTCTGATTATATGTGATTCATTGCAGCTGTTTAGAGATTCTAGTTGCTATTCTTTTTGAGACATTTATTCTTATATTAGAGTTTATTCTCTTCTCTCTTTAGTAGTTTATTATAGTCGATTTGCAGTGGATTTGTTTCCATCCGACTATCACACTTTGATATTACTATTTGAGACTGCTTCTTTGATATTCATTTATTAATTTCCATTATTCTATTATTTGTGCTGTGGATGAGATATAGAACTGCGTGTGACTTGTTGTGACATATATTACCACAGTGGATTGGATATTCATGTACAGCGTACGTGTGTATATGGTTTCCATATATTAGAGTTCGTATACATACGGCTGGCGTGTTACGTATTCCTAGTCCTACGTATTTTGGGACTGGGGCGTGACATATTTTTGTGGTGGTCCATGCAGGTCAAGAATATATTGTCTCGGTTACGTAACTGTACCGAACAAGCCTGTGTATAGGAATAGAGTATAAGGATCTCATCCACGCTTGATTGAAACTCATCCTTCCTATTTAATACTTGCATCCTGTTTGATTCCTGTACTTTTTCTAATCGTTTCGTACATCAACTGCAGAGAGATGGATTTACAGAATGGATGTACTGCCGCCGATGGCGACGCAACTTCGGGAGTCAATGGGCAGACTCAGGGAGGGACCCCAACGGTTCCTAGGCTTCCGAGACCAGATGGACAGACTCACACCCCAGTCCCATCTGATCTTTCCGCTTCACCTATTGGGAACCTTCCACCTGTCCCAGTACCGCAAGATGGCCAAGCGCAGATGTTCCAATTCTTTCAGATAATGATACAGGAACAGAGGCAGCAGGCAGCCGAGCAGAGACAGCAGGCAGTCGAGCAGAGACAAGAATTTTTGGCAGCACTGAAGAGGATGGCTGCACATGCTACTGTACCAGCCCAAGCACTAGCTCCAATACCTCGAGCTAGGGTTGGATCAGTAAAGGATTTTGTTCAGATGGGTGCAAGGCAGTACAAGGGCACTGAGAGCCCGGAGGAGACCACCAGCTGGATCACTCACACGCAGAAGCTACTGGAGGCATCGCAGTTACCCACGGACCTATGGATGACGGGTGTACGGACGCTTCTAGATGGTAATGCCTATCACTGGTGGGAATCCATGGAGCGCCAGTTGGGTACTTACCAGACTTGGGAGCAGTTCTTGGAGTTCTTTGAGGGAAAGTACTTCCCGGACACTGTCAGGGACACCTTGTATGATTAGTTTCTTCACTTAGAGCAAGGGAACCGAACCATGGACGAGTATGATGCCGAGTTTAGTCGACTCAGCAAATATGGCGCTGCTTTGATACCAAATGACTTGGCTAAGGCTAAGAGATTTCATCGAGGACTGACCCAGGAGCTGCAACATTATACAAGCTCGCAGCCCCGAGTCTCTTACGCCGAACTACTGACAGAGGCCAGATTTCAGGAAACCATTAGCAGAGAAAAAGGAGGTCAGCTGAGGACACAACAAGGATCAGCAAGGATACAACAGGGACCAGCCAGGACACAACAGGGGGGACCAATCAGACGTCCCTTGACACAGCAGCACCAGCAACACAGAGCCGGACCGTACCAGATTCCGGAGAAACCCCAATGTAATTATTGTGGGAAAATTGGACATATTTTAAGGGATTGTCGAGGCCGCTTGGGACAGTGTTTACGATGTGGTTCCGGACAGCATTTGGCAAGAGACTGTCCAAAACAACAGACATTGACACTACCACCGCCAGCACAGAGACTAGCACTTCCAGCACCGAAGCCAGCCCAGCAGATGACCGGACCGGGAGCACCCCGTCCCCCAGCAGCAGCAGGATTTCAGAGAGGACCACCGCTACCCACTCAGGAGGAGCAGTATATGAGGACTGGACATGGACAGCCACAGAGGAACGGGCGAGCTTTTGCATTGGAGGTAGATGACCTGGATCATGAGATGGATGTCATAGCAGGTATTATCCTTGCTTTTACTTTTCCTGCTGTGACATTATTTGATACGGGAGCCACCCAATCATTCATATCATCTAGTTTTATTGTCAAACACAACATTACTTCTACACCATTATTTAGTTGTGTTAGAATTCTTACCGGAGGAGGAGTTGTACCAGTTAGTCGAGTTTATAGATCGGGCCCTATAGTGATACGTGGCAGGGAGATGAACGCCCAACTCTTAGTCCTTCCTATGCCATCTTTTGATATTGTGCTTGGAATGGACTGGCTAAGCAAGTACCACGCTTTCTTCGATTGCTTTGGAGGAAGCATTCTTTTTAAGGTACCAGGCCAGCCTGAACTTGAGTTTGCCCGAGGATCCACAGAAATCCTTGATGGTATGCAGCTCGCAATGGACGATGTTGTCTATCACCCTATTATTTTAGAATTTTTAGACGTCTTTCCAGAGGATTTGCCAGGACTGCCCCCAGACAGAGACGTAGAGTTTTCAATTGAACTAGCACCCGGAGCAGCACCTATAGCATCGCATATTTACAGACTGGCGAAGAAGGAGATGGACGAGCTAAAGTCACAGTTAAAAGAGCTAGAGGAGAAAGGTTTCATCCGACCGAGTGCATCACCCTGGGGAGCACCAGTGTTGTTTGTACCCAAGAAGGATGGGTCAGTGCGTATGTGCATTGACTACAGAGCCTTGAATGCAGTGACAGTGAAGAACAAATATCCATTGCCACGCATTGATGACCTGTTTGATCAACTCAGTGGAGCTAAGGTATTCTCGAAGATAGATCTGAGATCGGGATATCACCAAGTGAAGGTACGGAAGCAGGACATTCCGAAGACCGTATTCAGAACAAGATATGGGCACTACGAGTTTTTGGTCATGCCATTTGGATTGACCAATGCTCCAGCGATCTTCATGGACTTGATGAATCGAGTCTTCCACCAGTACTTGGACCAGTTCGTGGTCGTCTTCATAGATGATATACTTGTCTATTCGAAGAGCCACGAGGAGCACGAGGAGCACCTACGGATTGTTCTAGAGACTTTGAGGAGAGAGCAGTTATATGCTAAACTCAGCAAATGTGAGTTCTTCTTGGACAGAGTTTCATTTCTTGGATATGTTGTTACAGGAGATGGTATTTCTGTTGATCCAGAGAAGATCTCAGCAGTTGAGACATGGCCTGTTCCTAAATCAGCAGCAGAGGTGAGGAGTTTTCTTGGACTTGCGGGATATTACCGACGGTTCGTGGAAAACTTCTCAAGGATAGCGGCACCTATGACTCGTTTGACTTGTAAGGATCAAGAATTTATATGGACTGACGAGTGTCAAGCAGCCTTTGAAGAGTTGAAGAAACGACTGACTACAGCACCAGTATTGGCGATTCCGTCAGGATCAGGAGGTTACGTGATCTACAGTGACGCATCAGGAAAAGGCTTAGGATGCGTATTGATGCAGCATGGCAAGGTAATTGCATATACATCTAGGCAGTTACGAGTACATGAGAAGAATTATCTGACTCATGACTTGGAACTTGCAGCCGTTGTATTTTCTCTGAAGCTATGGAGACATTACTTATATGAGGAACGAGTGAAAATCTATACAGACCACAAGAGCCTCAAGTACGTCTTCACGCAGAAGGAGTTAAATATGAGGCAACGTCGATGGCTCGAGTTGAAGAAAGATTTCGAGATAGAGCTACACTATCATCCAGGCAAGGCTAACGTGGTAGCAGACGCGTTAAGCCGGAAGCCAGCAGCTTACTTCTTGACAGCACAGAGAGAACTTTTGGAGGACTTGCAAGAGCTTGGCATTGAAGTGATAGTACCTGGAGCAGATGGGACACTAGCCAACTTACAAGTTCAATCATCATTGGTAGAGAGGATTAAGGCAGTTTTGCCTACAGATGCCAGATTCAGGAGGCTAAAGGAAAGGACAGAGGCTGGAGAGCAGACCGGATTGCGCATTCATGAGGATGGGACATTACGATATGGTGATCGTCTTTATGTTCCAAATGGAGAGATTCGACAGAAGCTGATGGCAGAGGCTCATAGTTCGATTTATTCTATTCATCCTGGAGGCACCAAGATGTATCGCGACTTACGACAACACTTTTGGTGGCATGGGATGAAGAGAGAGATAGCTCGTTTTGTAGCTAAATGTCTGGTATGTCAACAAGTGAAAGCGGAGCACCAGAGGACAGCAGGATTATTGCAACCACTTCCGATTCCAGAGTGGAAGTGGGAGCACATCACTATGGACTTCGTCACGAATTTTCCCAAGAGTCCAAGTGGGAGATTTGCAGTGTGGGTAATAGTGGACCGACTCACCAAGTCAGCCCATTTTATACCTTTTAGAGTGGGTCAGTCGACAGAAGCTTTAGCTGACTTATATATGAGACAGATTGTGAGATTGCACGGCATACCAGTCAGCATTGTATCAGACAGAGATTCGCGCTTCACATCGCACTTTTGGAGGAGTATGCAAGAGAGTCTTGGTACTCGTCTGAAGTTTAGTATATCTTACCACCCGCAGACAGATGGACAGTCGGAGCATACTATTCAGACCTTGGAGGACATGTTGAGGGCTTACATGTTAGACTTCGGAGGATCATGGGAGGACCACCTACATCTTGTAGAGTTTTCTTACAATAATAGCTATCAAGCGAGTATTCAGATGGCTTCGTTTGAAGCATTGTATGGAAGAAAATATAGGTCTCCTGTGTGTTGGAGTGACGTGGGAGAACGTCAGATTCTGGGACCCGAGTTGGTGGTCAGCACCGTAGAGACAGTCAAGAAGATTCAGGGACACTTGCGAGCAGCGCAAGACAGGCAGAAGCAGTGGACAGACCTTCATCGTCGTCCCTTGGAGTTCAAAGAGGGCGATCACGTCTTCTTGAGGATATCACCGACCAGAGGCACCATCCGATTCGGAGGGTGCGGCAAGTTGAGTCTAAGGTATATTGGACCATTTGACATGCTCGAGAGAGTTGGAGAGGTGGCATATCGACTTGCGCTACCACCTTCACTGGAGGGAGTACATGACGTATTCTATGTATCGCAGCTCAGGCGATATGTGGCAGACAGCAGTCATGTTCTCGACCATTCAGAGATCACCATTGGGCCGAGCTTGTCATACCAAGAGCAACCCGTGGGAATCCTTGATCGTCGAGAGAAGGTATTGAGGAACCAGTCTATTTCCTTGGTTCGCGTAGCATGGAGGCATGGCGCGCCAGGAGAATCAACTTGGGAGCGCGAGGACGACATGCGCAAGCATTTTTCGAACCTATTCGCAGACCAAGGTATGAATTTACATTGTTAATTTATATCTTATACCATCCTTGCATTCTATTGTGGCTTAATTTTAATTTCGAGGACGAAATTTTTACAAGTTGGGTAGAATGTAAAACCCCCTTCCTAGAAAATCGTATATACCCTTTCTATTTATTATTAATTAAATTATAATAATTAGGTCTAAATAGGAGAAATAGATTTTTAATAATTTTTATGTTAGGTGTTCGGGCACTTAGAGGACTTATGGGACCATCAGGATTTTTTCGGAATTTATTCCATGTAGGAGACCCCTTGAGCTGTTGCTAGCCTAACAGTGTGCATTACCCTAACATATAAATTTTCTTATGTGTAAATATATATATATATATATATATATATATATATATATATATATATATACAATATATATGTATATATATATATTTAAAGAAAGAAAGCAAAAGTATTAATAGAAATAAAACTAACTAATATAATAATAATAATAGTAATATTACTTGAACACTTAAACCATTTTATTTGCATTTGCTTTAAGACCTTAGTACTTGGCATTAGCAATTGCTTCCCCTACAGCCAACTTGAAATTGACCGAAACCCTTCAGCAAACTTGTTGAGAAGCCCGACCTATTGCTACAGACCTCTTCAGTGCAGCGTTAACCCGCTCCAAACCGCTCACCCTCTCTCTTAATATATATAATATATATATATATATATATATATAACTCTTAATATATATAATATATATATATATATATATATATATATATATATATATATATATATATATATATATATATATATATATATATATATATATATATATATATATATATATAGTTAGCTCTCAAAACCCTAACCTAATTTTCAGACCTCCTCTTCCCATCTAAGAGCCGTCACCGCAGCCAGAGAAGCCCCACCAAGCCATCCAACCATCCCGTCGACGCCGACCTCGCGAACTGCAGTTTCCCACTCGAGGTACCTTCGCTCCGGCGTGATTTTCCGTCGACTCGCTCGACCAAACGCTGTTCCGTCATTATAGGTATGATCATCCCTTAACCCTCTCCAATATTTGTTTTATAGCCAACCTCGGAAAACGTGCACCCCTAGGTGAAAAACAGCGTCCAAAGTGGACGGACAGACCCAATTCTGTAATCGCAGAATTCCAGAATGACCACCCGTATTGCCAAGTTCGTATCTCCCACCACAGAGATCCGAATTCGGTGATTCTTTTTGATACCTGTAGAATACCTGACCTAGTTTATTTTCTGTTAAATAACCCTATGCTATTAGTTGCTGTGGACATAATTATATTCGTCACAAAACTACGCGCACCCACTTTTTTCGGTTTTCTGAAAGTTGGAAAACGGAGCGCCCCCCGCCAAACGGGACCGCCCTGCCGTGTGCCAAGTGTACCGCATGGTGCACACAGCATAACCGAACACGTGAAATTTTGTGGGGACTGATTCGGACGCGTGTACGTGCCGGAATCAGGCCGTATCCGCGGACACATTTCGTGTCGCAACTTTGTGGAACTCGTACGTATTTTGTGCACGCTTGTCAGATTGTGACGAAACTTACGCCACTGGACTCGTGGTAACGCGCTGGTCCTGTGACCCAATTTTCATGCATTTCTGAGACGGTTGACCAGATCGCCAATTGGCGGGCCCCACAGTTGACTTTTTGGACAAAATTCTGTTCGGCCCATCGGAATCCACATTTGAATATACCGTTGGGTTCGTATTGACATCTAGAGTTGTTTGACCTATAGTTTGTCCCATTTAGAGACTGTTACCCTTAGCACACTTTTCGGTGCAAAGTGGGCCACACGTGGACCCCACTTTTGCCCAAAATTACCGTTTTGCCCTTGTGTCCAAATTGGACGAAAGGGATGTACTTTTTAGCTATTTTGCTCATTCCAGAAATGTTGGTGATGTTTATTTCAGCATCCGGAGACGTTCGTTCGGAGTCCTTAGTTCCAGGTTCAGTGTCCTTGACATTTGGGCGCGTACACTTTACAGATTTCTTGCCAGGCAAGTATACCTTGCCATTGTACTGTTTTTACATTCCATATGAGACACGCATATTTATTTTCTGTTTATTTAGTTCATTTATTTTAACTGCTATATAAACTGCGCGTCCAAGGAAACTTGGGGGCAACGACGGTGTCGTCGTACTATATTTTTATTTATGTATATGCATTGGACCTACTTTATGAGACTACCCCATCTTCATGAGACATTTATGTTTCATTGGCCATGACACTATTCTTACACGAGTGTGAGTCACATGTAGGACACGGACTTGCGTACTCGGCTGGCCACCGGTACGTATAGGTCGTGCGACGGATAGGGATAACTGCCAATAGAAACTTTGCATGCTAGTAGACCTGGCGGTTATTAGAGGTTTATCGTGTCATGGACATGACATGCTTAGAGCATTGGGTGGGGAGAATAACAAGTAAGGCATTTGGGCTCCTTTACACTTTTCCTTCTGTAACCCGGAAGCTCCGCTGGAGATACGGGCGGTGATGACCCCTATACTACTTGGCGGGCCTCTGCCGTTCAAAAGACGACATGCCTTTGAGGCCCCTGGTTCTCCGAGAGAGTCATGCCAATCCTAGTTTTCAGCCAGATAGCCCACTTGGTGGAAAGTTGTTCTCAAACTGCATTCACATAGATGGTTAGGCGACCCCGATGGATGTTTATTTTCAGTACTTTATTGGCATGTGCTTTTTTTGTATCTTGTTACGTCCCTCTGAGGACCTGGTCCCTTCCAGATATAGGTGAGTAGGAGTACCCGCAGGAGTATGGACCTGGACCTGACGCTACCTATCAGTCTGAGGAGATCTTACCTTCTGATTATATGTGATTCATTGCAGCTGTTTAGAGATTCTAGTTGCTATTCTTTTTGAGACATTTATTCTTATATTAGAGTTTATTCTCTTCCCTCTTTAGTAGTTTATTATAGTCGATTTGCAGTGGATTTGTTTCCACCCGACTATCACACTTTGAGATTACTATTTGAGACTGCTTCTTTGATATTCATTTATTGATTTCCATTATTCTATTATTTGTGTTGTGGATGAGATATAGAACTGCGTGTGACTTGTTGTGACATATATTACCACAGTGGATTGGATATTCATGTACAGCGTACGTGTGTATATGGTTTCCATATATTGGAGTTCGTATACATACGACTGGCGTGTTACGTATTCCTAGTCCTACGTTTTGGGACTGGGACGTGACAAAAATATACCATTTTGGGAAAATTTGGGTTTAAAAAACTAAGTTTTTGGTCAATTTCAATAGCAAATAAAATACAGCATACATCGAATTAAAATAAACTAATGAAAGAGATTAAAACTTGTTTATGTTGTCTAAATTACTGTTCAAGTAAAATTTAAAAATTATGTGCCGTTATAAAGATAACGGGACTCAAACACGTGCAATTGGAACAGTTTCTGTTATCATAAATTGATCTTTTTTCATGTTTTGCGTCATAATTTTTCGATCGACACAGGACACGATACACTAAACTAATTACATAGGGTTCAAGGGAATCATGTGTTCTTTACATAGGACTCGACGGGTCACTTATTGGATTACTGTGCAGGGAGATACAAGGACGAGAAGTAGAGTACCTCACGTGTGCTGCTGATCGTGAGTTGGACGGCCTGCTTTCGACGGCTTACGGTGGCTGTCCGACGGTCGACGGTGTTGGTGGCAGCTCATCAAAAATAGAAGGGGAGATGATGGTGGTAGTGGTCGGCTAGGCTGGGGTTTATATAGGGTGAAGGAGGGAGTTACATGAAGAGGAAGAGTGGGGGTCGCGGTCGGTTGTGGGGAAAGGAAGAGAGAGGGACGCTGGGATTAGGAGAGTTACTGTAGCTGAGGATTATGGGTTTCGGGTAAGCGGGTCTGTGGGGTTGGGTGCGGGTTCAGGTCTAGTTTAAGATCCGGGTTTGATTTAGTTTGGTTTGGTTTGGTTTAGTTTGGTTTGGTTTCGTTTAATTATTATAAATAATATATATATATATATATATATATATATATATATATATATATATATATATATATATATATATATATATAGCCATCTAAAAATAGTTTTGGACTTCAATAAATTCCAGAAAAATTCTATAATACTCTATTAATAGTTGTACACTAATATATATATATATATATATATATATATATATATATATATATATATATATATATATATATATATATATATATATATATATATATATATATTTTATGTACAATATTAATAATTAATTAAATACACATAATTATAAATCCATGAATATTATATATTATAAATGTCTTAAAATATAGAAAAATCCTCCTTAATCTCAATAATTACAAATAATAAAATTAAAATTTAATTCTAAAAATTAGGTTATTTATAATCTATCCAACTTAAAAGAATTGCGTCCTCGCAATTAAGAAAACGAAAGGTAACCGGTCAGGAAATGTTTGCTCTAGAAGATATGATACGGTTGTAAGACATTTTTAAAGTACGACACAAAGAATAAGGGACCATGAACAAGAGAAAAATTGAGAGGAAGGGTGAGAGTTTTGTTCAAGCAGAACACGTAGGGAAGCAATAAAAAAAAATTCCTAGGCAATAAGAGAATAGTAACTCAAGAGTAAAGGAGTCTGATTAGGACGATGATTAAATAAAACTTCTTAAAACTTGGGTACCACTTACATATTACTACTCTAGACCAACAAGTTTATGCTAACATAAAACTAGGTATAGGCTAGGGAATGGAACTAATAGGCACATGCTAAAGTATTACTAGAAATATTTGCTACTATAGCTAGCTATGATAAAACTAAATCTTACTCATATTCGCTACTCCTCGAGTCCGTACCTCCTCCACTGTTATCGCAAAAGCCAGTTCACGTCCCTTTGGTGGTACCCTCTGCTATTGTTGGGTGTGCTGGAATAGTGCTGCCTGTGGTGCCAAGGGTGGCCTCGGCTTATATCCTCTCAGTGTTGGGGGTCTGACTCCTTTAACTTCCGTCTGTGGTACTTCCAGGGCTGGATAGTCTGGTCGATGTGGCTGTTGGGCTGGTCTTGGTGCTAGCACAGCTTGTTGGTTTACCATCGGTGCTCCCTCTCGACGTTCAGGGCAATCCCTGGCTGAATGTTGGCTGGATCCGCAAACCAAGCACAATCCTAATCTGTGTCTGCACTCGCTCTCAATATGGCCTACCTTGCCATAGTAGTGACAAGCAGGAAGAGATGGGGCTCGTGATTCTACTCTCTGTGGTGGATTTATCTAGGGTCGCTTTGCAGGATTCTCGTGTGGTGCTCGAGCTGGTGCTGATGTGAATGACCTTTTCTGGCTGGACACTCTCCTGGTGACATGCTTTATGCGTCATGCTGCAGTAAGGACGTTCGTGTATGAATTAGGTACAACGGAGTCGATCAATCTCTTTAGCTCAAAGCTAAGTCCGTCAAAGAACTTCTTTGCCTTCTCCTCTTCTGTCAAAATTAGAGTAGGGACGAAGCGACTCAAACAGATGAACTCTGCATTATACTCTTCTACCGTCATGTTACCTTGAATGAGGTGGTTGAACTTGTCCCAAAGTTCTGATCGAGCAATCGATGGAATGTATATCTCCTGAAAGAGTCTAGAGAACTCCTTCCATGTGACTTGGTCTGGTCCGAGTCGTCTCTCCTTAGATAACCACCAGTGATGTGCATTGCCCGTCAACTACATCCTGACGGCAGTCATCCAACGCTCCATCAGAAGCTCAACTGCTTCTAATTAATTTTGAGTGTTTGTGAGCCACTCATGAACTTCAGTGGGCTCTTCCTTGCCTGAAAAGGTATGGGGTTTCAGCTTGCAAAAATCAGTGATAGATCTCGTCGATGGCCGTCTAGCTAGTGGATTTGCCTGCTCCAGTGCTGTGACTTGGCTGTTCCTCAAGTTCTCCATCTGTCATTGCTGGGCCTCTTGATGAACATGCCGTTGTGCTTGCATTATTGCGTAGAACATTTGGAACATCTATTGTCCGTCCATAGGCTGTCCTGGTAGAAAAATGGGCATTAGTAGAGTAAACTACGACGGTGGTGGAATATCGTCTCGCTGGAACCTCGAGGCATTCTGATCTGCTTGATTGCTTTGTTGAGTTGAGGGATCTCCACTTAGTGGCATCACCCTATAATCGTAAGTGACTACAACACCTTGTGGTGTGCTCACGGGAGTCTCGTCGTTGGCTCGTGGATCCATTACTCTGCATACAAAGTAAACCATGAGAGACGCACAGAGGAATCAAGGCAGGATGTAAGTCAAGAAATTATTTTGAAGTCGATATAGAGGTCAAGAATGTGTCAATATATGAATAAGATCTTATAATTTATCCTATCCTAATTGCAGGCTTGCTCGATTCCTTAGTTGAAACCGAAGTAACATAGTCGTAAACCTGCATGGGCCACCACAAAAACTATGTCACGCCCCAGTCCCAAAATATCGAGGGACTAGCCACATGGCAATGGCCAACAACACAACTATAATGGGCAAATCCAATTTAATGGACCCGTTAGACTGCACTTAAGCAGTAATAAATATAATTGCAGTCTATACCATCTATCTCAGTATAATTCTAGTTTCATCTACAAAAAATAAACATAATTCAATATGATAGACCAGTCAAGATATTTGATAAAGAAAATATTCCATCAATAAGTCCAAATCAGTAGTGTCTCGGGAAACAACCCGACAAAATAAGATAAGAGAATTACACCAACACATATCTCCATGAGTCCAGATATGAAATAACAATGAGCATATATAACTGAGTATGAAACTGAAATACTCAGAAGAAATTCTCTGGCACAATCTCGTCCTCTGGTACCATTACTGCTCCAACGCTCCTCTGTTGTGGTAATCCGTTTGGATCGATGAGAAGTTTGTAAGGAGTAGGTGTATTTCTTATTCCATTAGTGGAGGCTTTTCAAGGTTGGACTCCGATCGTCCCGTGGTTTTTCCCGCAAGGGTTTTCCACATCAAAAATATCTGTGTCTGAGATTTGTGTTTAACGTTTTTTGGTTTGTGCATTTTGCTCGGTTCTCTCGCAGGTACTCTCTGGTTTGGAAAACAATTTTCGTACTTTCGTTCCCAACAAAGTAAAATCAGAGCCAGGTTCTGGAATTTCAGAAGGGTGTCAGGAGTTGACATGCAAACCAGGGAGGAGAGATGAACGCGAAGCCGATGTGCATGGTGAACCTGAATGGTACCAACTATCACTAGTGGAGGAGCAAGATGAAGGATCTGCTATTTGTTAAGAAGCTGCATCTGCCGGTATTTGCTTCTGAGCGGCCCAGTTACAAATTCGAAGATGACTAAAATTTTGAGCATATACAAGTATGTGGGTACATCAGACAGTTCGTTGACGAGAACGTGTACAACCACGTTGCCAGTATTGAGCATGCGAGAACACTGTAGGATAAGCTGGAATCTTTGTATGCAAAGAAGACCAGAGTAAATAAATTATTCCTGATCTGGATGATGATGGGTCTGCGGTACAAAGATGTGGCGTCTATACGGATCACTTGAGTGAGTTCCAGGGCGTGGTTGACCAGCTATCCTCAATGAGAGTCAAGTTCGACGTACGAGTGTCTATGATCGCTTCTGCTCTAGAAAGCATGGTCAGTCTGGAGTTTGCCAATAGAGGGGTACTGAATGAAGATATGCAGAGATATTCTCAGGACACTTCATCCACATCCCACTCAGAGGCGCTTATTTCAGAGAGCCGCTGAAGGGGTAAAAGCAGGGGTCCAAATGGTGGCAGAGAAAAAAGCAGAAAAATATCCAAGGGTCGGTACGAGAACTCGGAGTGTTACCATTATGGCAAGAAGGGCCACATCAAGCAGAACTATTTCGCTTGGAAGAGAGAAAAATAGCGACAAAGGAAAGCAAAGTGAGAATACTGCAGCGGCGGCCTCGACACATGGAGACGATGTGGTCATTGCAGGTGATGAGGCAGTTATGAACCTCGCCTATGATGACAACTCTTGGCTGGTAGACTCAGGTGCTTCAGCACACGTATCGCACAATAGGGCACTATTTGCTATATATACAATATGCGACTGTGGAGTATTGAAGATGGACAATGGAGATGTGTCGAAGGCGGTTGCCATTAGAGATATGCATTTGAGGACAAAGACAGGTGTAGTTCTTGTTCTCAAAGATGTCAGTCATGTCCCTGATATCTGTTTCAACCTGGTATCGGTTAGAAGGTTGGATGACGAGAGTTTCTACAGTCTCTTCGAAAACAATCAGTGGAAGCTTTCCAGAGGTTCGATAATGATTACCAGAGGAAGCAAGAGGTACGGACTCTACTATATGGAAGGAAGCGCACATGGGGAACATGAGGTTAACGCAACTACTGATGCGTCTACTGAGTTGTAGCACAGGCGGCTCAGCCATATCAATGAGAAGGGGATAAGCTACTTGGTGAACAGGAAGGTGATTGCAGAGCTAAAGTCTACAAAGTTGGAGAAGTGCACGTACTGATTGGCGGAAAAGCAAAATAGGATATCTTTTCAAAGTTACCCAATTTTAAGGAAGCCGACGTTGCTCGAGTTGATTCACTCGGATGCTTGCGGTCCTATGAAGGTAAAATCTATTGGTGGTGCTTCTTATTTTGTAACATTTATTGATGACTGTTCCAGGAAGATTTGGGTCTATACCTTAAAGACCAAGGATCAGGTGCTGCCCACTTTCAAGGAGTTTCAGGCCTTTGTTGAAAGGAAGACGGGCAAGAAGCCGCTTTGTGTTCGGTCGGACAATGGCGGTGAGTATATCAGTCCATTTGATGCTTATTGCAGAAAGCAAGGAATACAACACCAGAAGACTCCACCAAAGACACCATAGCTCAACGGTGTAGCAGAGCGGATGAACGGGACGCTAATGGATAGGGTGCGATATTTGCTATCAAAAGCAAACTTGTCAAGCAGTTATTGGGGTGAGGCACTTTACACAGCTGCTTATGTTATTAATTTATCTCCTAGTGCTCCTTTGCAGGATGATGTGCCTGACAAAGTATGGTACGACAAAGAGCCATCATACAATCATCTGCGAGTGTTTGGTTGTAAGACCTTCGTGCATGTACCGAAGCACGAGAGATCCAAACTTGAGCCAAAGACGAGACAATGCATCTTTGTCGGCTACGGTTGGAATGAGTTTGGCTATAAAATTTATGATCCAATGGAAAAAAGCTCTACAAAAGCAGGAACGTATTATTCGTCGAGAATCAGACCATGACAACACTCAGGATTTCGAGATGCCTTCTGAGGCTGAGGAATTTCCCGAGTTAGAGTCATTTTACTTCGAGCAGTTTTCAGAGGATATCGCATAGGATCCAGTTATGGGGGAGCCAGTACATGGAGTTACTCCCAAGCTTGATCATCAGCCTGCTGATGGTGGTCAAGGTGACCCTCAGGAGGATGAGCATGTCGAGAAGGCAGTTCCTGGAGGGAAGAAGGATGTAGATATAAAGCCAGCACCAGTGGTTCCATTGAGGAGGAGCGTTAGAGAGCGTTGACCATCTACGAGATACTCATCGGGTGAGTATGTGTTACTGACTGACGGAGGAGAACCCAAAAGTTTCGCAGAGGCTATGGAAGATGAACACATGCAGGAGTGGATGGAGGCCATGTATGAGGAGATGAATTCCTTGGAGGTCAACTCTACTTATGATCTGGTACGATTGTCAAAGGGCAAGAAGGCTTTAAAGAATAGATGGGTATGTTTGATAATAAACGAAAGAAATAAAAATATAGGTTTATACGAAACCCTTTCTTAGGTTTACAAACAAGAAGTACAATTAATCCTATACGAGGATATCAAGTACAAAATTTAAATCTGGGTAAATATTGCTATAGGAGTCTGATCTGCAGTCGATCACTTTGTCCCTTGGACCACACGATGATGAAGAAGTATTGTAGAAGAAGGTATAGCTTCAAAGATTGCAAGAGAGAGTAGATGCTCGATACCAAGATTGTCGATCATTACTCTCTGTATAAAATTTGACCTCTCCCCTACCTATGTCAATAGAGGTCTCTATTTATAGAGTCCAATTGCCATAACCGTCCAGTCGGCATAAAAGCCGAACAGTGGAGAGTGGGGCGCTCTTTATGCGGCGGTTATAATAACAGCCACCCACGTAAAAATGATCCTCTGAATAAGCGTGTGACGCATGTCCCATTAAGAGATAATGCGTATAACTGCTGCGAATATCACGGCATACAAGCCACGTAGATAACTGTCCCTCGCGTAGGGATGATTGGCGTAGAAGCCAAATAACTGTCTTATTAGCGTAAAAACCAAATAGCTGTTCTGATGGCGTAAAAGCCAAGTAGGCGTAGAAGCCCAATAGCTGACATATAGGCATAGAAACCCAATAGCTGTCAGGTTGGCGTAGAAGCCAAGTAGGCGTAGAAGCCTGATACTGCATAGATGGGTAGCCGGTATAATGGTAGCCAGTTATTCCACCTTGACTGATGTTTGTGGTATTAAACGAAAGAATGAAGATGTATTCAATATGGGGTTTACACAGAACCCGCCTTCTTTGGTTTATAAACAAACTTGTACAATTTGATCCTATACGAGGATATAGGAGTACAATTTATTTAATCTGGATAAATATTGCTATAGGTGTCTAATCTGTAGTCGATCACTTTAGTCCTTGGACCACACGATGTTGAAGAAGTGTCGTAGAAGACAGGAAGCATCTTCGAAGGTTGCAGGAGGGGGTGGATGCACGATGCCAAAGTCGTCGATCCCTACTCTTTGCCTGAGCTCCGGGTGCTCTCTCTCTCTCTCTCTCTTTCTCTCTCTCTCGGGTTCGATCTTCCAATTTTTGTCGACCTGGTTCGATCTTCAAGTTTGAAGTTTTTTGACCTTGTTCCTCATTGATAGAGGTCTCTATTTATAGAGTTTTAGTGACAGTGACCACTCCGTCGGTGTAACAACCGAGGACTAGGAATACGTAAGACTAGGAATACGTAACACGCCAGCCGTATGTATACGAACTCCAATATATGGAAACCATATACACACATACGCTGTACATGAATATCCAATCCACAGTGGTAATATATGTCACAATAAGTCACACGCAGTTCTATATCTCATCCACAACACAAATAATAGAATAATGGAAATCAATAACTGAATATCAAAGAAGCAGTCTCAAATAGTAATCTCCAAGTGTGATAGTCGGGTGGAAACAAATCTACTGCAAATCGACTATAATAAACTACTAAAGAGAGAAGAGAATAAACTCTAATATAAGAATAAATGTCTAGAAAAGAATAGCAACTAGAATCTCTAAACAACTGCAAAGAATCACATATAATCAGAAGGTAAGATCTCCTCAGACTGATAGGTAGCGTCAAGTCCAGGTCCATACTCCTGCGGGTACTCCTGCTCACCTATATTTGGAAGGGACCAGGTCCTCAGAGGGACGTAACAAGATACAAAAAGCACATGCCAATAAAGTACTGAAAATAAACATCCATTGGGGTCGCCTAACCATCTATGTGAATGCAGTTTGAGAACAACTTTCCACCAAGTGGGCTATCTGGCTAAAATGGGATTGGCATGGTTCTCTTGGAGATCCAGGGGCCTACAAAGGCACGACCACTTTCGAACGTCGGAGGCCCGCCTGATAATATATAATATATAGTGGTCATCATGACCGCACATCTCCGGCGGAGCGTACGGGTTACACAAGGAAAGTGCAAAGGAGCCCAAATGCCTTACTTGTTGTTCTCCCCACCCAATGCTCTAATCATGTCATGTCATGTCCATGACATGATAACTCTCTAATAACCGCCAGGTCTACTAGCATGCAAAGTTTCTATTGGCAGTTATCCCTATCCGTCGCACGACCTATACGTACCAGTGGCCAGCCGAATACGCAAGTCCGTGTCCTACATGTGACTCACACTCGTGTAAGAATAGTGTCATAGCCAATGAAACATAAATGCCTCATGAAGATGGGGTAGTCTCATAAAGTAGGTCCAATGCATATACATAAATAAAAATATAGTACGACGACACCGTCGTTGCCCCCAAGTTTCCTTGGACGCGCAGTTTATATAGCAGTTAAAATAAATAAACTAAATAAACAGAAAATAAACATGCATGCCTCATATGGAATATAAAAACAGTACAATGGCAAAGTATACTTGCCTGGCAAGAAATCTGTAAAGTGTACGCGCCCAAATGTCAAGGACACTGAACCTGGAACTAAGAACTTCGAACAAACGTCTCCGGATGCTGAAATAAACATCATCAACGTTTCCGGAATGAGCAAAATAGCTAAAAAGCATATCCCTTTCGTCCAATTTGGACACAGGGGCAAAACGGTAATTTCGGGTAAAAGTGGGGTCCACGGGTGGCCCACTTTGCACCGAAAAGCGTGCCAAGGGTAACAGTCTCTAAATGGAACAAACTATAGGTTAAACAACTCTAGATGTCAATACGAACCCAACGGTATGTCCAAATGTGGATTTCGATGGGCCGAACAGAATTTTGTCCAAAAAATCAACTGTGGGGCCCGCCAATTGGCGATCTGGTCAACCGTCTCAGAAATGCGTGAAAATTGGATCACAGGACCAGTGCGTTACCACGAGTCCAGCAGCACAAGTTTTGTCGCAATCTGACAAGCCTGCACAACATACGCGTGAGTTCCACAAAAGTTGTGACACGGTGTGTGTCTGCGGATACGGTCTGATTCCGGCGCGCACACGCGTCCGAATCAGTTTCTACAATTTTTACGTGTCCGGTTATGCTGCGTGTACCATTAGGTATACTTGGCATACGGCGGGACAGTCCCGTTTGGCGGGGCGCGCTCCGTTTTCTAACTTTTGGAAATCTGGAAAAAGTGGGTGCGCGCAGTTTTGTGACGAATATAATTATATCCACAGCAACTAATAGCATAGGGTTATTTAACAGAAAATAAACTAGGTCAGGTATTCTACAGTTATCAAAAAGAATCACCGAATTCGGATCTCTGTGGTAGGAGATACGAACTCGGCAATACGTGTGGTCATTCTGGAATTCTGCAATTCCAGAATTGGGTCTGTCCGTCCACTTTGGACGCTGTTTTTCACCTAGGGGTGCACGTTTTCCGAGGTTGGCTATAAAACAAATATTCGAGAGGGTTAAGGGATGATCATACTTATGAGGACAGAACAGCGTTTGGTCGAGCGAGTCGACGAGAAATCACTCCGGAGCGAAGGTGCCTCGAGTGGGAAACTGCAGCGCGCGAGGTCGGAGTCGACGGGATGGTTGGACGGCTTGGGGGTTTCTCTGGCTGCGGTGACAGCTCTAGATGGGAAGAGGAGGTCTGAAAATTTAGGTTAAGGTTTTTGAGAGCTAACTATATATATATATATATATATATATATATATATATATATATATATATATATATATATATATATATATATATATAGGAAGAGAAGGGGAAGTGGAGCGGACGGGTTTGGAGCGGAGAAAAGGGTCTGCCGCTGAATTGAACTTAAGGGGGCGGGTCTTAGCATATATCTAAGTTGCTGCGGGCCACAACAAATAATTGCTACAGCCGCCAATAGCAAGTATGCTGAAGGAATAAAGTAGAGTGACCGGTCTTAGCAAGCAGCAAGTTGCTAGGAGTCTAAGACAAATGCAAAAAGTGGTTTAAGTAAAGTTGCTAAGGAATAGTAGTTGCAAAATTTTGCATGGCTAGTTAGCTCACAATGCTTGCTAGCAATTTGCTAGCAAGTGGTAGCATTTGCTACGAATTTGCTTGCTGCAAGTTCAAAGTAGTTTAGTATTATTACTATACTAATTGATATTATATTATTATTATTATTAGTTACTTATTTAATTATTCTTTTTCTTTCTTTTCTTTTTCTTTCTAAATATATATATACATATATATATTTGTGTATACATATATATTATATATATTCATAAGAAAATTCATAGATTAGGGTATTGCACACAATTAGGCTAGCAACTGCTCAAGGGATCTCCTACATGGAATAAATTCTGAAAAATTTCTGATGGTCGCATAAGTCCTCTAAGTGCCCGAACACCTAACATAAAAATTATTAAAAATCTATTTCTCCTATTTAGACCTAATTACTACAATTTAATTAATAATTAAATAATAAAGGGTATATACGATTTTCTAGGAAGGGGGTTTTATATTCTACCCAACTTGTAAAAATTTTGTCCTCGAAATTAAAATTAAGCCACGATAGAATGCAAGGATGGTATAAGATATAAATTAACAATGTAAATTCATACCTTGGTCTGCAAATAGGTTCGAAAAATGCTTGCGCATGTCGTCCTCGCGCTCCCAAGTTGATTCTCCTGGCGCGCCATGCCTCCATGCTACGCGAACCAAGGGAATAGACTGGTTCCTTAACACTTTCTCTCGACGATCAAGGATTTCCACGGGTTGCTCTTGGTAAGACAAGCTCGGCCCAATGGTGATCTCCGAATGGTCGAGAACATGACTGCTGTCTGCCACATATCGTCTGAGCTGCGACACATGGAATACGTCATGTACTCCCTCCAGTGAAGGTGGTAGCGCAAGTCGATATGCCACCTCTCCAACTCTCTCGAGCACGTCAAATGGTCCAATATACCTTGGACTCAACTTGCCGCGCCCTCCGAATCGGATGGTGCCTTTGGTCGGTGATATCCTCAAGAAGACGTGATCGCCCTCTTTGAACTCCAAGGGACGACGATGAAGGTCTGCCCACTGCTTCTGCCTGTCTTGCGCTGCTCGCAAGTATCCCTGAATCTTCTTGACTGTCTCTACGGTGTTGACCACCAACTCGGGTCCCAAAATCTGACGTTCTCCCACGTCACTCCAACACACAGGAGACCTATATTTTCTTCCATACAATGCTTCAAACGGAGCCATCTGAATACTCGCTTGATAGCTATTATTGTAAGAAAACTCTACAAGATGTAGGTGGTCCTCCCATGATCCTCCGAAGTCTAACATGCAAGCCCTCAACATGTCCTCCAAGGTCTGAATAGTACGCTCTGACTGCCCATCTGTCTGCGGGTGGTAAGATGTACTGAACTTCAGACGAGTACCAAGACTTTCTTGCATGCTCCTCCAAAAATACGATGTGAAGCGCGAATCTCTGTCCGATACAATGCTGACTGGTATGCCGTACAATCTCACGATCTGCCTCATATATAAATCAGCTAAAGCTTCTGTAGACTGACCCACTCTAAAAGGTATAAAATGGGCTGACTTGGTGAGTCGGTCCACTATTACCCACACTGTATCTCTCCCACTTGGACTCTTGGGAAAACCCGTGACGAAGTCCATAGTGATGTGCTCCCACTTCCACTCTGGAATCGGAAGTGGTTGCAATAATCCTGCTGTCCTCTGGTGCTCCGCCTTCACCTGTTGACATACCAGACATTTAGCTACAAAGCGAGCTATCTCTCTCTTCATCCCATGCCACCAAAAATGCTGTCGTAAGTCACGATACATCTTGGTGCCTCCAGGATGAATAGAATAGATCGAACTATGAGCCTCTGCCATCAGCTCCTGTCGAATCTCTCCATTTGGAACATAAAGGCGATCACCACATCGTAATGTCCCATCCACGTGAATGCGCAATCTGGTCTGCTCTCCAGCCTCTGTCCTTTCCTTTAGTCTCCTGAATCTGGCATCTGTAGGCAAAGCTGCCTTAATCCTCTCTACCAATGATGATTGAACTTGTAAATTGGCTAGTGTCCCATCTGCTCCGGGTACTATCACTTCAATGCCAAGCTCTTGCAAGTCCTCCAATAGTTCCCTCTGTGCTGTCAAGAAGTAAGCTGCTGGCTTCCGGCTTAACGCGTCTGCTACCACGTTAGCCTTGCCTGGATGATAATGTAGCTCTATCTCGAAATCTTTTATCAACTCGAGCCATCGATGTTGCCTCATATTTAACTCCTTCTGCGTGAAGACGTACTTGAGGCTTTTGTGGTCTGTATAGATTTCCACTCGTTCCCCATATAAGTAATGTCTCCATAGCTTTAGAGCAAATACAACGGCTGCAAGTTCTAAGTTATGAGTCGGATAATTCTTCTCATGTACTCGTAACTGCCTAGATGCATATGCAATCACCTTGCCATGCTGCATCAATACGCATCCCAAGCCTTTCCCTGATGCGTCACTGTAGATCACATATCCTCCTGATCCTGACAGAATCGCCAATACTGGTGCTGTAGTCAGTCGCTTCTTCAACTCTTCAAAGGCTGCTTGACACTCGTCAGTCCATATAAATTCTTGATCCTTACAAGTCAGACGAGTCATAGGTGCCGCTATTCTTGAGAAGTTTTCCACGAACCGTCGGTAATATCCCGCAAGTCCAAGGAAACTCCTCACCTCTGCTGCTGTTTTAGGAACAGGCCATGTCTCAACTGCTGAGATCTTCTCTGGATCAACAGAAATACCATCTCCTGTAACAACATATCCAAGAAATGAAACTCTGTCCAAGAAGAACTCACATTTGCTGAGTTTAGCATATAACTGCTCTCTCCTCAAAGTCTCTAGAACAATCCGCAGGTGCTCCTCGTGGCTCTTCGAATAGACAAGTATATCATCTATGAAGACGACCACGAACTGATCCAAGTACTGGTAGAAGACTCGATTCATCAAGTCCATAAAGATCGCTGGAGCATTGGTCAATCCAAATGGCATGACCAAAAACTCGCAGTGTCCATATCTTATTCTGAATGCGGTCTTCGGAATGTCCTGCTTCCGTACCTTCACTTGGTGATATCCCGATCTCAGATCTATCTTCGAGAATACCTTAGCTCCACTGAGTTGATCAAACAGATCATCAATGCGTGGCAATAGATATTTGTTCTTTACTGTCACTGCATTCAAGGCTCTGTAGTCAATGCACATACGCACTGATCCATCCTTCTTGGGTACAAACAACACTGGTGCTCCCCAAGGTGATGCACTCGGTCGGATGAAACCTTTCTTCTCTAGCTCTTTTAACTGTGCCTTCAGCTCGTCCATCTCCTTCTTCGCCAATCTGTAAACATGCGATGCTATAGGTGCTGCTCCGGGTGCTAGTTCAATTGAAAACTCTACGTCTCTGTCTGGGGGCAGTCCTGGCAAATCCTCTGAAAAGACGTCTAGAAATTCTGAAATAATAGGGTGATAGACAACATCGTCCATTGCGAGCTGCATACCATCAAGGATTTCTGTGGATCCTCGGGCAAACTCAAGTTCAGGCTGGCCTGGTACCTTAAAAAGAATGCTTCCTCCAAAGCAATCGAAGAAAGCGTGGTTCTTGCTCAGCCAGTCCATTCCAAGCACTATATCAAAAGACGGCATAGGAAGGACTAAGAGTTGGGCATTCATCTCCCTGCCACGTATCACTATAGGGCCCGATCTACAAACTCGACTAACTGGTACAACTCCTCCTCCGGTAAGTATTCTAACACAACTAGATAATGGTGTAGAAGCAATGTTGTGTTTCGCAATAAAACTAGATGATATGAATGAGTGGGTGGCTCCCATATCAAATAATGTCACAGCAGGAAAAGTAAAAGCAAGGGTAATACCTGCTATGACATCCACCTCATGATCCAGGTCATCTACCTCCAATGCAAAAGCTCGCCCGTTCCTCTGCGGCTGTCCATGTCCGGTCCTCATATACTGCTCCTCCTGAGTGGGTAGCGGTGGTCCTCTCTGAAATCCTCCTGCTGCTGGGGGTCGAGGTGCTCCCGGTCTAGTCATCTGCTGGGCTGGCTTCGATGCTGGAAGCGCTAGTCTCTGAACTAGTGGTGGGAGTGTCGATGTCTGCATTGGGCAGTCTCTCGCCTTGTGCTGCCCGGAGCCACATCTCATACACTGACCCAAGCGAGTCCGACAATCTCTCGATATATGTCCGCGTTTCCCATAATAATTGTAGTAGGGCTTCTCTAGATTCTGGTATGGTCCGGCTCTTTGTTGCTGATGCTGCTGTGCCAAGGGACGTCTGATAGGTCCTCCCTGTTGTGTCCTGGCTGGTCCCTGCTGTATCCTTGCTGATCCTTGTTGTTTCCTCAGCTGACCTCCTCTTTCTCTGCTAATGGTTTCCTGAAATCTGGCCTCTGTCAGTAGTTCAGCGTAAGAGACTCGGGACTGCGAGCTTGTATAATGTTGTAACTCCTGGGTCAGTCCTCGATGAAACCTCTTAGCCTTAGCCAAGTCATTTGGTATCAAAGCAGCGCCATATTTTCTGAGTCGACTAAACTCAGCATCATACTCATCCACGGTTCGGTTCCCTTGCTCCAAGTGAAGAAACTGATCATACAAGGTGTCCCTGACAGTATCTGGAAAGTACTTTCCCTCAAAGCACTCCAAGAACTGCTCCCAAGTCTGGTAAGTACCCAACTGGCGCTCCATGGATTCCCACCAGTGATGAGCATTACCATCTAGAAGCGTCCGTACACCCGTCATCGATAGGTCCGTGGGTAACTGCGATGCCTCCAGTAGCTTCTGCGTGTGAGTGATCCAGCTGGTGGTCTCCTCCGGGCTCTCAGTGCCCTTGTACTGCCTTGCACCCATCTGAACAAAATCCTTTACTGATCCAACCCTAGCTCGAGGTACTGGAGCTAGTGCTTGGGCTGGTACAGTAGCATGTACAGCCATCCTCTCCAGTGCTGCCAAAAATTCTTGTCTCTGCTCGACTGCCTGCTGCCTCTGCTCGGCTGCCTGCTGCCTCGGTTCCTGTATCATTATCTGAAAGAATTGGAATATCTGCGCTTGGCCATCTTGCGGTACTGGGACAGGTGGAAGGTTCCCAATAGGTGAAGCAGGAGGATCAGATGGAACTGGGGTGTGAGTTTGTCTATTTGGTCCCGGAAGCCTAGGAACCGTTGGGGTCCCTCCTTGAGTCTGACCATTGACTCCAGAAGTTGTGTCGCCATCGGCGGTAGTACATCCATTCTGCAAATCCATCTCTTTATAGTTGATGTACGAAACGATTAGAGAAAGTACAGGAATCAAACATGATGCAAGTATTAAATAGGAAGGATGAATTTCAATCAAGCGTGGATGAGATCCTTATACTCTATTCCTATACGCAGGCTTGTTCGGTACGGTTACGTAACCGAGACAATATATTCTTGACCTGCATGGGCCACCACAAAAACATGTCACGCCCCAGTCCCAAAATACGTAGGACTAGAAATACGTAACACGCCAGCCGTATGTATACGAACTCCAATATATGGAAACCATATACACACGTACGCTGTACATGAATATCCAATCCACAGTGGTAATATATGTCACAACAAGTCACACGCAGTTCTATATCTCATCCACAGCACAAATAATAGAATAATGGAAATCAATAACTGAATATCAAAGAAGCAGTCTCAAATAGTAATCTCCAAGTGTGATAGTCGGGTGGAAACAAATCCACTGCAAATCGACTATAATAAACTACTAAAGAGAGAAGAGAATAAACTAAGAATAAATGTCTAGAAAAGAATAGCAACTAGAATCTCTAAACAGCTGCAAAGAATCATATATAATCAGAAGGTAAGATCTCCTCAGACTGATAGGTAGCGTCAGGTCCAAGTCCATACTCCTGCGGGTACTCCTGCTCACCTATATCTGGAAGGGACCAGGTCCTCAGAGGGACGTAACAAGATACAAAAAGCACATGCCAATAAAGTACTGAAAATAAACATCCATTGGGGTCGCCTAACCATCTATGTGAATGCAGTTTGAGAACAACTTTCCACCAAGTGGGCTATCCGGCTAAAATGGGATTGGCATGGTTCTCTTGGAGATCCAGGGGCCTACAAAGGCACGACGACTTTCGAACGTCGGAGGCCCGCCTGATAATATATAGTGGTCATTATGATCGCGCATCTCCGGCGGAGCGTACGGGTTACACAAGGAAAGTGTAAAGGAGCCCAAATGTCTTACTTGTTGTTCTCCCCACCCAATGCTCTAAGCATGTCATGTCCATGACACGATAACCCTCTAATAACCGCCAGGTCTACTAGCATGCAAAGTTTCTATTGGCAGTTATCCCTATCCGTCGTACGACCTATACGTACCAGTAGCCAGCCGAATACGCAAGTCCGTGTCCTACATGTGACTCACACTCGTGTAAGAATAGTGTCATGGCCAATGAAACATAAATGCCTCATGAAGATGAGGTAGTCTCATAAAGTAGGTCCAATGCATATACATAAATAAAAACATAGTACGACGACACCGTCGTTGCCCCCAAGTTTCCTTGGACGCGCAGTTTATATAGCAGTTAAAATAAATGAACTAAATAAACAGAAAATAAACATTCATGCCTCATATGGAATGTAAAAACAGTACAATGGCAAGGTATACTTGCCTGGCAAGAAATCTGTAAAGTGTACGCGCCCAAATGTCAAGGACACTGAACCTGAAACTAAGGACTCTGAACAAACGTCTCCGGATGCTGAAATAAACATCACCAACGTTTCCAGAATGAGCAAAATAGCTAAAAATCACATCCCTTTCGTCCAATTTGGACACAGGGGCAAAACGGTAATTTCGGGTAAAAGTGGGGTACATGGGTGGCCCACTTTGCACCGAAAAGCGTGCCAAGGGTAACAGTCTCTAAATGGAACAAACTATAGGTCAAACAACTCTAGATGTCAATATGAACCCAACGGTATGTCCAAATGTGGATTCCGATGGCCGAACAGAATTTGTCCAAAAAGTCAACTATGGGGCCCGCCAATTGACGATCTGGTCAACTATCTCAGAAATGTGTGAAAATTGGGTCACAGGACCAGCGCGTTACCACGAGTCCAGCGGCGCAAGTTTCATCGCAATCTGACAAGCATGCACAACATACGCACGAGTTCCACAAAAGTTGTGATACGGTGTGTGTCCGCGGATACGGTCTGATTTCGGCGCGCACACGCGTCCGAATCAGTCTCCACGAATTTTCACGTATCCGGTTATGCTGCGTGTACCATTCGGTATACTTGGCACACGACGGGGCGGTTCCGTTTGGCGGGGCGCGCTCCGTTTTCCAACTTTTGGAAATCTGGAAAAAGTGGGTGCGCGCAGTTTTGTGACAAATATAATTATGTCCACAGCAACTAATAGCATAGGGTTATTTGACAGAAAATAAACTAGATCAGGTATTCTACAGGTATCAAAAAGAATCACCGAATTCGGATCTCTGTGGTGGGAGATACGAACTCGGCAATACGGGTGGTCATTCTGGAATTCTGCGATTCCAGAATTGGGTCTGTCCGTCCACTTTGGACGCTATTTCTCACCAAGGGGTGCACGTTTTTTGAGGTTGGCTATAAAACAAATATTGGAGAGGGTTAAGGGATGATCATACCTATGAAGACGGAATAGCGTTTGGTCGAGCGAGTCGACGGAAAATCACTCCGGAGCGAAGGTGCCTCGAGTGGGAAACTGCAGCGCGCGAGGTCGGAGTCGACGGGATGGTTGGACGGCTTGGGGGTTTCTCTGGCTGCGGTGACGGCTCTAGATGGGAAGAGGAGGTCTAAAAATTTAGGTTAGGGTTTTTGAGAGCTAACTATATATATATATATATATATATATATATATATATATATATATATATATATATATATATATATATATATATATATATATATATATATATATATATATATATATATATATATATATATATATATATATATATAGGAAGAGAAGGGGAAGTGGAGCGGACGGGTTTGGAGCGGAGAAAAGGGTCTGCCGCTGAATTGAACTTAAGGGGACGGGTCTTAGCATATGTCTAAGTTGCTGCGGGCCACAGCAAATAATTGCTACAGCCGCCAATAGCAAGTATGCTGAAGGAATAAAGTGGAGTGGCCGGTCTTAGCAAGCAGCAAGTTGCTTGGAGTCTAAGGCAAATGCAAAAAGTGGTTTAAGTAAAGTTGCTAAGGAATAGTAGTTGCAAAATTTTGCATGGCTAGTTAGCTCACAATGCTTGCTAGCAATTTGCTAGCAAGTGGTAGCATTTGCTACGAATTTGCTTGCTGCAAGTTCAAAGTAGTTTAGTATTATTACTATACTAATTGATATTATATTATTATTATTATTAGTTACTTATTTAATTATTCTTTTTCTTTCTTTTCTTTTTCTTTCTAAATATATATATACATATATATATTTGTGTATACATATATATTATATATATTCATAAGAAAATTCATAGATTAGGGTATTGCACACAATTAGGCTAGCAACTGCTCAAGGGGTCTCCTACATGGAATAAATTCCAAAAAATTCCTGATGGTCGCATAAGTCCTCTAAGTGCCCGAACACCTAACATAAAAATTATTAAAAATCTATTTCTCCTATTTAGACCTAATTACTACAATTTAATTAATAATTAAATAATAAAGGGTATATATGATTTTTTAGGAAGGGGTTTTTACAGTTTACAAACAAACTTATACAATTTGATCCTATACGAGGATATGGGAGTACAATTTATTTAATCTCGGTAAATATTGCTATAGGTGTCTGATCTAAAGTCGATCACTTTAGCCCTTGGACCACACGATGTTGAAGAAGTGTCGTAGAAGACAGGAAGCATCTTCGAAGGTTGCAGGAGGGGGTGGATGCACGATGCCAAAGTCGTCGATCCCTACTCTTTGCCTGAGCTCCGGGTGCTCTCTCTATCTCTCTCTCTCTCTTTCTCTCTCTCTTGGGTTCGATCTTCCAATTTTTGTCGACCTGGTTCGATCTTCAAGTTTGAAGTTTTTTGACCTTGTTCCTCATTGATAGAGGTCTCTATTTATAGAGTTTTAGTGACAGTGACCACTCCGTCGGTGTAACAACCGAGGAGTGGAAGTACAGCACCCTTTTACACAACGGTTAAAGTAACCAATGCCTGCTTATAGATGATCTTTTGAATGAGCGTGTGACGCGGGTCCAACTAAGGGACACAACGCGTACAATTGCTACGAAGATTACGACGTAAAAGCCACGTAGGTAGGTATCCATTGTGTAAAAGAGGTTGGCATAGAAGCCAAATATCTGTCACCATGACATAGAAGCCAAATAGTTATCAAACCGGCATAGAAGCAGAAAAGGCGTAGAAGTCGAACAGACGTAGAAGCCGAGTGGTCGTAGAGGCCGAACATGCATAAAAGCCGAGTGGTCGTAGAGGCCGAACAGGCATAGAAGCCGAAGGGTCACAGAGGCCAAGCAGGCGTAGAAGCCGAAGGGGCACAGAGGCCGAGCAGGCGTAGAAGCCGAAGGGGCACAGAGGTCGAGCAGGCGTAGAAGCCGAAGGGGCACAGAGGTCGAGCAGGCGTAGAAGCCGAATGAGCACAAACGCTGGATGGGCGTAGAAGCCGCTGCGTACCGTGCCACAGTGCTGATATGGACGTCTTAGCCGGAATTATGGCTTTTGAAGATATAATCAAATCTTCTGCATTAAATGTCAAGATTTGCCACCATCCTGTGCATTAAATATGGAGGCGTATTCTTTGACGGTCTACAACCCTTTCTGTGCATCAGTCGCACAGATGTGCCTCGAGAAACAGTAACCGCTCTGTGCATTAGGCGAAGAGACGTGCCTCGAACCCCGTACGGAGTGCAGCTTTTGGCGTAGCAGGCGGTTTGTCTACTGCAGAACGTAAACAGCTCGCATTTTGCCTGTGTAAAATAAGGCAGCGTATCCCTTTGTGCTTGAAGAAGCAGTTTACGCGAAGGGGATGGCGGTATTTGACAGCCTGGGTGGCAGTGCAGTGCCATCATTATAGCCGTCGCTTGGGTAGTCGAGCCGTATCCCTTTGCCAGAAGTCCAGACGTCAGGTTCATTGCAGGCTTTGACAGGTTCATTGCAGGATCTGACAGGTTCACTTCGGGGAATACGAAGCGTCTCTTGTATACCTCAATGCTGCGTATGAAAGGGGAGGAGTTTTACGCCCTGGAGGCGATGAAGCACCCTGTTTTATGCTGAAGCGGCTTGGACGTACTGCCTTACGCGGATGGTCCTTTGAGCTTTTATGTTTTACGCTCTGTTCTAGCAGAAAAGGCTCTGTTGCACGTTTGATGGCTCTTAAGGCCTCTGCCTATGCTGCTCTGCATCGATATGCCGCGTATAGTCATCCGGCGTATTTTTTATGCTTCTACAAGACCCCCTTCAAAGCTTTCAAATTCCTCGAAAGTTGGAACGCTTTGAATGAAGCATGGACCGCACCTCGTGACTCAAAACGTTTCTGAATGGAGCATTGAAACGGTCGATGCCGACTTTATGGCTGATTTATTGGGTACCGGTATGACCCATTTCGCCTATAAAAAGGCTGGGGGAGTTAGCCTGTTCTCTCCACATTTTTATCACCACGCAGAGATGATCGCCGGAGTTCGCCGGGTCGATTTGAGGAAGAAGGAGATCATGTTCTTCCAGCGTGTAAGGAGCCGAAAAAGACGGCATCTTCGAGCAAGTGTCCACTGCAATGATGGATCATGGAAGGATATCTTAGCCTCCCTTGCTCGGGATAATCAGCAACTTTATATGGCTGTTCTTCTAGGAGAGGGGAAGGGTCATTTTAGACCATACTGCTTGCAAGCGATGTATTCTCCCGTTACCTCCGGCGGTGAGAGCAGTGACTAGCTCTGACCTCGGGCATTGAGTTGGGTGGAATATCTCAACTCAATCTGTCACGGCGCACGGAATATAGGATATGAAAGCCCCAACTCTGTCGTTCTCTCGCCGGTGATCATTGCCATGTCAGTCAGTTTGCTGGAACTGACTGACTGTCGGAAAAGATGGATGAAGAATTGTGCCCCTACGAGAACCTGTCAGAACAGCTTCTGGGCAATCATCAGACGATGATGGGAAAACCCTCATGTCGACGGAGTTTCTCTCATATGTAATCATGAAGATGAAAAAAAAACCCTTGTAGATTGGATTTTCCTCATATGTAATCATGACTTTAATCTTTTAATAAAATTGTCTTGCTTCTCCATATGATCATCTTGCCATACGTTGCTGTGAAGTCTGAATATGTGTAGCTTCGACACGTCTGATCCTGTACGCTGACTCTGTAGAAAGAGTGCTAGGTCCTGTCCTTTACGCATAGCGAATAGTCCATAGAACGCTTTGTTGAGCATTTTGAACATTTTTTTAGACTGTCCTATTGCTAGGACTGAGGAACCGCGTAGAGCTCTGAACTTCTGATGAATAGAATTTTTGTTCAGACTTCGTCTTTAAGAACGACTTCTCTAAAAATCCCTTGGAACAGGGTCGAGAAATGGCTGTCTAACTGAGTTGCCATCTTTTGATAGACGAGATATTCAGACTGGAGTCTGGATGAACCTCCAATTGACCCGAGAAGAGTAATTTCTTAATGTTTGAACTCTTGTATGCTTCGGGTACTTGGGATATATTGAGGTCAAGAAGGAGTATCTTCTGTGTGAACTCCTGTAATCGACCGCCTTGAGTTCGGATATGCGGAAAGTCAGATATCCATAGCGTAGATGAGCTGAAAATCTTGAGTTCGTAGGCCTGTTGAGCGTAGAAAGCCACCGAGCGTGAGATCATCGATTTGGAGCTGCTGAGCGTGAAGTCGTAGGTTTGTAGCCTCTCGAGCGTAAAAGCTACCGAGCACAAAGGCATCCGGGCATAAAACCATAGACTGATAGCTTGCGAGCATAGAACCGTAGATCTGTTGCTGTCGGGCGTAGAAAGCTCCTTAGCGTAGAACTGTAGATTTGTAGCCTGTGAATGAAAGAAATCTTTCGAGCGTAGAGGTTGCGGATCTGTTGCCTCCGAGCGTAAACTAAGCGCCACCGAGCGTGAGATCATCGATTTGGTACCTGCTGAGCGTAAAAAGTCGTAGGTTTGTAGCCTCTCGAGCATAAAAGCTACCGAGCACAAAGGCATCCGGGCGTAAAAACCATAGACTTGTAGCTTGCGAGCGTAAAACCGTAGATTTGTTGCTGTCGGGCGTAGAAAGCTCCTTAGCGTAGAACTGTAGATTTGTAGCCTGTGAATGAAAGCAATCTTCCGAGCGTAGAGGTTGCGGATCTGTTGCCTTCGAGTGTAAACTAAGCGCCACCGAGCGTGAGATCATCGATTTCGTACCTGCTGAGCGTAAAAAGTCGTAGGTTTGTAGCCTCTCGAGCATAAAAGCTACCGAGCATAAAGGCATCCGGGCGTAAAAACCATAGACTTGTAGCTTGCGAGCGTAAAACCGTAGATCTGTTACTATCGAGCGTAGAAAGCTCCTTATCATAGGAACCGCTGACCTGCTTTTGCACGAAAAACTCTTCGAATTTGCTGACTGTCCGTCTTTCGAGAGTAGCGGGCTGACGTAGTACCTAATCATAACCAAATATTTAATTTGTGAGATTCGGTTGGGGTTTCGAGGAGCCGCCTGAGGATTCGAGGAGTCGACCCGAACTCTATATATATTTCAAGCTTCTGAGAGAGAAACTTTTTATCCGTCTTTTGCGAGAGAGAGCTTTGATTGTTTAAGTTTTTTCCCCTCGTACTTTCTCCGAGCACTCCAGGTTTCCAGTAATGGCGCCGAAGCAAACCCTCTCCACCAAGGGAAAGAGCATAGGCTCTTCTTCTCGTGCTTCTGCCCCGGCGAGAGAGTCTTCGGTCGGGCGATGCGAACTTCCTTCTGAGCGAAGGATCCTGCCGACGAGTAGCGCACCCGGTCTTAGAGGTATAGCCATCAAAAATGACAAAGAACGACGAAAAATCCTTCGCACACGTTGAACGTGACCGCACTAGGTCGTCTTCTGTGCTGATAGCCTCTTTGAGAAAGATAACGCACGGAGACGTTTTTATCTTTTACGCCCACATTTCTAATATGTCAGTGTAAAAACTCCATGTCTTCGTAGTTATGAGCGTAAAAGCTCTGGCTGCCGAAGACTTGGTGTATACTGTAAAATTTTAGTTTTACGCTTTGGATGGGACCTCCGACGTAATAACTAGAATTTTAGCAGTCTGGCGTAAAGCACGGACCGTATACCGCTAATTATGCTTTCGGGATATGACTCCTGGCGTAGGATGACCAAATTTTGTACAGTCTTGGCGTAAAGCACCGACTGTCGCTTCTTGGTCTTTATGTTGCAAGGTTCGTAATGACGTATTTTCCTTGCATTTTTGCAGTCGACTTGCATGAGTCTCCACTGGCCGAGGTGATGGGATCCGCTGCTGGGATGCTGCACTCGAACTACTTGGAGGATCTGTCGCATGTGACATTTCCTATCTCCGGACCCCAGTATCCCGAAGGGAGGGGGATCTTGATATCGGCTCAGGGTGAGCGAATGCTGCTGAGCATGATCAACGGGGAGCCCCTAACGTACGTAGATAGGGAGTAGTACATTAAGCCGGCCTTTCTCTTTGGGACATGATAGACAAGCAGTCCCAGACGAAGCCCAAGAGAGAACCCTGGGTTTTCCCTGCCGAGGGCGTGGTCTTGTATCTGCCCACGATGACGAGAGATTATCCGATCTCGGCTTTCTTCCATGCCACACATCGCAGGAGGATGTCGTGGACGCTGACTCCTGATCTTCACGGGAAGCCGGGAAAGATCTTTCATCTGAAAGGAGCCGACCGGGGGTCGTTCGTCAGCCGCCCCACTGGCGTCGTGACGTTGTTCAGGGGACTATGCCCGGGCAGCATCCCGAGTGAAGACAGTTCAGTGATCCAGCCGGTGCAATTGACGACTTTCTCTAATGATGTCATGGTGCGAGGGGGGGTATACCCCAAGGAGAATCCTCGGTGCAATGGGTGGATCACTCCAACAAATCTCCGATGGACCTGCCTAGTTGACTGGGCTTTGAGGCATTTTCGGAGAGAGCTGGAAATCATCGGACTGTATGTCGCCGTGAGCGTGACGAGTGTTGGGTTGCCTCCCAACCCTAACCTCTTTCTGGCGCTGATGGAGCGATATATTTCGCTCACCGGGACCTTCGCCACTCCACTGGGGGAGTTGGGGTTGGCCCTCCACGAAATGGCAGCGATCTCGAGACTGCTGATGGGGGATACCCCGTATGAAGAGTATGTTCCTACCAACCGGCAGTTGGAGGACTCGGATCCTCGGGTTGTGGAGGTGTATCAGGAGCTGATGTGCCACTACCTCGCGTGCACTGCCTTTTATAATGAGCCTTCTGACTTGGCTCACACCACTAAGTGGATGTCCTACCTCTTCTTCCACCGGGCCAGGACCGTCAAGTCGGTAAAGGTTTTGGGGGATAAGCATGAGCCCGTGAACTGTTTGGCCGTGCTCAGTGCCGAGGTCGTTGAGGACCTTATGGAGGAGGCCAACGCTCCAGATCAGTTTCTCAATGACGGGGTAGGAAAGTACCCTGAAGGCACTAAGGCCTATAGTTACTTGAGGCACTGCCGCAAGCCTTTGTCTGAGGAAGCCAAGCTGGCCGGCTTTCTCTTCCTATGGCTGCGTCGAGTAGTGGTGACTGGCACCGCGTTCGCGGACCGCATTCATCGGAATATCCTGTTGCCCGCTGTCCGTCTGGTGTTCGGGACAAGGCTAGGCTTGCTTCTTGCCATGGTGTGCCGTATACAGGCTGGACTGCGAGCCATGACTGACGGGTTGCTCGTCGATGAAGCTCGGCGTGAGAGTTTTCCCCGGGTGGAGTTACCATACCTGTACTTGATGGATGGTTAATTCTTCACAACCCCCAGGTGATGTCTTCCGATCCTGGTAGCAGCGCGGGGGGTAGTTTCTTGCTGAACTACAAGGGCTCCCTCTGGAACGTGACCACAGTCATGGACTGTCGGCTGGCGCTGAGCCTTGGTCATTGTTGGAAGCTCCTCTGCACCGTCCCTTCTGTACATTGTAATCAGTCGGGGATTAGGCTCGAGGATTTAGGCGGAGAAAAGACCAATCTTTCCCCGGAAGCCTTTAATTGGTTGGTCTGCATCAGACCCTCCTATTTGCTGTACAAAAGCGAGGATCATTGCTTCTTTGAGCCTTACTTGCCCAGTCGGTTCGCGAGGCAGTTTGGGTACGATCAGCTGCACGTGGGCAATGCCATCACCAGCTTCAGGTCCCGGGGCGGACTCATTGATGGATCCAAGGGGTGGCGGTACTTCATCATGGGCTGCACGGGAGCAATCTTCATTGTGCCGGTCGCCACCCTCTCCACGGAGCTGCACATCCTCCATTCGTATGCTCAGTTCTACGTGGCGATCAACACCCTCCATCGCGACTTTGACATGCTTGGAAGCTTCAGGGTGCCTTCCTCCAAGCATGGGGGAAGAATCGAAGTCCCCTCAGTTTTATTTGACGAGGGCGAGGAGTCCGCCATTCCGGATAAGCCTCTGGTGTCGGTGCCGAGGTGTGAAGTACCTCCGCCTGCGGGGGCTTTGGCGATCTCAGGGAAGCGAAGGGCTTCTGTCTCGAAGCAGAATTTCCCTCGCAAGAGGAAGAAGACGGCTGATCGCTCTCTCCGGATTCCTGGCATTGAGGCTCCTAGAGAGGAACCTGCTGCCTCTCTTGTTGGGGATGTCCCTTTGATTGGAGGTTCCCCGTCTCTCGGAGAGGGACCCTCAGTTTCGGCTGGCGGTGTCGGAGAACTCCTGCTTGAGGCTGCCATTGCTGCCATTGCCTCCGGTAGTGGAATGAAATCGCCCGCGTGGCCGAGACAAATGGGAGAATCTTTCTCTAGACCAGCAACGGAGGAAACTCCTGCCGCGTCCGTGAGCACGACCAGCGAGGTTCCAGCTGACGAACCTCGAACACGTCTAGACGGAGGCTTGGTGGAGCTCCTGGCGATGTCGGTTGGCCCACCTCCTTCTCCAGGTATGACAGTTCGTATTGCGTCATTAAGGCGTGATATAGCTACATCGGCTGTAGACGCGGCATATATACCGTTGGCTACGGGTAAAGGTCATCTTTATGTCTCCTCTTAGAAAGATTACTATCATATTGATGTCAACTTTCTTGTCCTCTTCTCAGGGGATGGTGCCCACGGGGAGTATAGCGTTGAAACGCCTTCTGGCTCTGCTCGGGCTCCTGACGATGATACAGAGGTGTTCTACTTCGAGGAGGAAATGGCTTCGGGGGCCAGCTTGCCCGGAGTGGTTTCGTCATCTCAAGAGGAGGACGAACCCGTCATCGTGATCTCGCCTCTTGTGAGTATGGCGATGACTTCGACCGTCGTTGCCGCACCTTCTTCGGTCATACCACCTGTCGAGGCGGCGGCTGTGGCCACCTCGTCTGCAATTGTCCTTGGAGGGGAACTCGCCAATATCGCGGCCACTCCTAGCGTTCAACCAGATCTGGTTGCGCTGACCGAGCTATATACCGGCACCTTCTACGCTAATTTGAACACGCTGATAACAATGGTGTTGGCGAAGAATCTGGATTTTGAGAGCCTGAAGAAGGCTTTCCAGTTTTCGATTGGGGCCGTCAGAGAGTTCGGCGATTCCGGGGTAGCTGATGTCCTGGAGGCGATGGTTAATGGGTTGGAGCAACCCATTAACGAATACTTGCAGCTGACTCGGGGCAGTTTTGAAGCCGAAGTCCAGGCCAGATACGACTCCATGACTGGCGGCTTACCAAACAGCTGGAGAGCTTAGATAATTCCATCAAAGCCCGTAAGCTGGAGACGGATAAAAAAAGGCCGTCGTGGAGGAGGCTCTTGCTCTCGAGACGAAGTGCCAATCCAAGCACGAAGGGAACGCAGCGAGGGTCCGCAAGTTGAAGGAGAAACTCGCCCGGGCAGAGGAGTGGGCTTCTCAGTCGCTGGCAGGTCTAGGCGTAGCGTCTGGTCGACTGAGCACCGCGTGACGGGACCTGGAGCGTGCAGAAGCTGCTCGAGCTGGCTCTCTTCGGGCAAGGGCCGAACTATCCTTTACGAACAATCCTGAGGCACGGCTGGAACGGGCCCGCGCTGATGCCTTGGTTTCCAGGGGCGAGAAGGTAGCTGCACTGGTGAAGCTGATTCGTGATCTGACTGCTCCTCCGCAATGATGTACCCTTTCTTGCTTTTAGCTTCCCTAATGTAATTCTGCTTTTTTGGAAATAAAGCGAATCTTTTCTGACTTTGTGGACCCATCATTTCGGAATATAAATGACAGGTTTAGGTGAGAGTGATATCAGAGGTAGTATGGACGTGATAAACTCTCGATAAACTTCTAGCAGGACATACCTATTCAGAGGTCATACGGACATGATAGAATATGACCTAACTAGCTTCGTTGTGGAAGTAGTTTTGTCAGAATTGGGATTCCAACTATATTCCATCCTGGGGTAGAGGAGGTTAAGCATAGTACCTCTTCAGGAATTTACCGTTGATAGGAGCCATTAATAGGTCTCCATTAGGCTGGGCTAACCTGTAAGCGCCATTCGAGAATATTGTCTCGATCACAGAAGGGCCTTCCCACTTGGGCTAAAATTTCCCTTTACTCCTGTGAGTGAGAATCATCGGCCTTCTTACGGCTAAGACTAGCTCGCCGACCTTGAACACTCTTTCCTTTACTTTATGATTGAAAGCTCTGAAAATGCGTGCTTGGTAGAGCGTGATGCGCTGTTGAGCTTGGAGGCATTTTTCGTCTAATCCTTCGAGCTCCTGAAGCCTTAACAGGTCATTCTTTTCTTGGGTCAGCTCATTAGTCACGGCTATCCTGAGCGACGGAATCTGGATGGCGTCCATCAGCTTTATCAACTTCTTGACTTCAGCTTCGATGGCGTCCATCATGTCCAGGCGAAACCGACGTTGGTGCTACTTTATAGGCTTCGAGTCGGTCAATATATTAAGCTTATGAGTAGCCACCTTCGGGTCAAGGCCCGACATGTCCCCATAATCCCATGCAAAGACGTCGACGTATTCCTTTATCAGCTGTATGATTTCTTTCCTTTCAGCTGGGGAAAGATTATCACTGATAAATATCGGCTTTGGAGAAAGTTCACCCCCAACATCGATTTGGATAACTTCGTCTTTGGTGGGAGGTTCTCTTTGCTCGAAGCGGAATTCCCACTGCGTATCCATTTGTTGAGCCCAAGAGTCATTCTCAAACGGCTCAGAATCCTGTTCATCTGCTCCTGAGGGATCTGTCACCACCATATTTACTGATAGTGTTTGTTCGAGAGCATCAGGTGAGTCGGGGGGCGACGGGCCATCCTGGAAGGAGGAAAAGATGCCCTCGTCTAACTTAGAAGTCGTAAGGGAGGTGGCATATCCTAACCCGAAACGGGTTTGCTGATAGCGGGGGTCGCCGTGCAGCGGCGTTCGTCTGCCCCTTCCGTGGTTGAGGCTTGGCCTCCGCTTCAAGTTGTAGCCCATGTTTTGCATGATCCTTAACGCCTGCGGGCTGTATCGGTGAATCTGCATTTTTCCAGTATCGTCATCGAAATGATCTTCCTGGATAGCCGGTTGATTGTGCATACGGACGAAGACTATTGAACGCTGGCTGCTGTAGGTAGGCGGGACAATGAAGATAGAATCTTCCTGTGGCCCATATGGTGTGACGACGTTCGATGATGACGCTACTTCCCAGACATACGGACGGTAGGAGTTCATGACTTCCAAGAATTTTCGTGCTATGGGTTCTACCTCGTCACGGGGAGTGGTACATACTTGCTCAGAGGTGAGAATGACATGGCAATTAACGGTCGAAAGTTTATTCAGAGGTAATATGAACATGACAAACTTTGTGATTATGACTTCCATCGGGGATGGAGGCACACATCTGCTCAGAGGTGATATGGACATGGCAGCTTTTGTGGACTTAACACCACTGGCGTACTTTAGAGTTAAGTACGGATGTCAAGTGTGGCGACAATCGATATCAGAGGTAATATGGACATGACAACCGACGGTCGAAAGTTTATTCAGAGGTAATATGAACATGACAAACTTTGTGATTGTGACTTCCATCGAGGATGGAGGCACACATCTGCTCAGAGGTGATATGGACATGGCAGCTTTTGTGGACTTAACACCACTGGCGTACCTTAGAGTTAAGTACGGATGTCAAGTGTAGAGGGCAACTTATATCAGAAGATAGTCGGTAGCCGAAAGTTTTATTCAGGGGTGATATGAACATGACAAACTTTTGAAAGGAGCAAATCATTATGTAAGAAAAGAATGGGAATCCAATCGGTACGGACCGTCCCTTTGTTCACAGATTCAAAGTGATGACCTTGGCATCGATCGTCTCCTGAATTTTCCTTTTTAGCACATAGCACGCCTTTGTGGGGTGATGAGTGTATCGGTGGAAGAGACAATAATCTGGGTGATCCACGTCACCAGCCCTCTCAGGATGTCTGATGTTGGGTAGCTGGAGCTTGCGCTCTTTCATCAATATATCAAAGATCTCAACGATGTCGTCTTCGTTGAAGAAAAAAGTCCCTTTTTGTCTTCGGGCTCTTGATGCCTGAATTTTACGGTCTTGCAGGGAGATCATTGCTGTTGCATCATTTTCGGACCTTAAGGGGATTCTACCCCCGGCCCTAGACGTCCCCTTGTTCTGTCGAGGTAAGTTACCTCTGGACATGCCGTGGTCTCTGGCCACAGAAACTGATTCATCAAGAACTGCCTCTGGTTGTACAGGACTGGACTTCGAAATTTTGGGTCTCTTGAGAGACGCAGTATATCCCAACCCGAAACGAGCTTCTCGATAGTGAGAATTACTACGTACCGGCGTTCGCCTACCTTTCCATAGTTGAGACCTTGTTTTAGTTTTAAGTCATAACCCATGTTTTGCATAATATTTAATGCTTGTGGGCTGTATCTGTGGGTTTGTATTCTGCCAGATTCAGACTCGCGTGATTCCTCTTGCACGATTGGGGCATTCCGCCTGCTGCCGAAGATTATCGGATGCTGATTGTCATGGGTTGGTGGAATGATAAAGATGGAGTCTTCCTGTGGTCCACCTGTTATAACGACATCATATGTTGACCTATCTTCCCATATGATTTCCCTGCGTTTGACTGTCAGGGGAATCGAAGTCCGTTTATGACTCTCGTTCTTGCGTTTCTGGATTAGGTAATCCCGCAGGACAGGAGGAGTAGAGGAAGAAGACGAAGGCTTGTTTCTTCCATCAGCGGGCGTGCGGATATTGGGCACCCCGGTTTTCCCTGTGCCACCTGTGTACAACAGATTGGCCATCTGGGTGGCGGATAATCCCCTGGAGGGATGCCTTTCCGCAATCTGAGCTTGTTTTACGTCGAAGGACTGTGCCTGGCATAAATTGGAGATTCGCTCAGTCTGGCGTAAAGCTGGAGAGGCCCTAAGTCGGCCATCGGCTTCTCGCGTAATCCGGAGGGTAGGCAGATTGTTCTCTTGCTGGCGTAAAGGCCGAGAAGTCGAGTATTCTGCTGCTTGCTTCCCCTCGCAGAAATCATGGCGCTCATCTGGTTCCTCGTATAGGGTCAGATGTTGTCTTGCGCCTGGAGCATAATTTGTACTTCTGACCTGGCGCTGAGGCATTACTAGAAGTTTGGTCTGTACCGCGCGTAGCGGGAGACTGGTTTCTGCGCGTAGAGCGCAGTGGATACTTCTGGGTTAGCGCTGACACTTTGCCCGAAGTTTTGTCTGTACCGCGCATAGCGGGAGACTGGTTCCTACGCGTAGAGCGCAGTGAATACTTCTGGGTCAGCGCTGAGCCTTTGCCCGAAGTTTCGTCTGTACCGCGCGTAGCGGGAGACTGAGTTTTACGTACAGGGCACGGAGGGAGCAGTGCTACAACCTCATTGGTCGGAGAGGTCGGAGAGATCGGAGAGTCCACAGGAACGGTAGAGGATGTCTTGGGCATCCAGACCTTGCGCAGCTTCCTGTTGTCTTGGACGGAGAGAGAGTGAGAGCTATCCCCGGTTCGAAGCATGTCTTCGTAGGCAGACTGGTCGAAATGGACGACCAGTGTCTTCTTCACGGTTCCTATAGATACCGCATCGTGTTGAGCAATTGCTTTCTCGTCAGAAGAGAAAGATGTCCCCAGCAGAGTCGCCATCTTATTTGTGGTATTAAACGAAAGAATGAAGATGTATTCAATATGGGGTTTACACAGAACTCGCCTTCTTTGGTTTACAAACAAACTTGTACAATTTGATCCTATACGAGGATATGGGAGTACAATTTATTTAATATGGGTAAATATTGCTATAGGTGTCTGATCTGCAGTCGATCACTTTAGCCCTTGGACCACACGATGTTGAAGAAGTACCATAGAAGACAGGAAGCATCTTCGAAGGTTGTAGGAGGGGGTGGATGCACGATGCCAAAGTCGTCGATCCCTACTCTTTGCCTGAGCTCCGGGTGCTCTCTCTCTCTCTCTCTCTCTCTCTCGGGTTCGATCTTCCAATTTTTGTCGACCTGGTTCGATCTTCAAGTTTGAAGTTTTTTGACCTTGTTCCTCATTGATAGAGGTCTCTATTTATAGAGTTTTAGTGACAGTGACCACTCCGTCGGTGTAACAACCGAGGAGTGGAAAGTACAGCACCCTTTTACACAACGGTTAAAGTAACCAATGCCTGCTTATAGATGATCTTTTGAATGAGCGTGTGACGCGGGTCCAACTAAGGGACACAACGCGTACAATTGCTACGAAGATCACGGCGTAAAAGCCACGTAGATAGGTATCCATTGTGTAGAAGAGGTTGGCATAGAAGCCAAATGTCTGTCACCATGGCATAGAAGCCAAATAGTTATCAAACCGGCATAGAAGCCGAACAGGCGTAGAAGCCGAGTGGTCGTAGAGGCCGAACAGGCATAGAAGCCGAGTGGTCGTAGAGGCCGAACAGGCATAGAAGCCGAAGGGGCACAGAGGCCGAGCAGGCGTAGAAGCCGAAGGGGCACAGAGGCCGAGCAGGCGTAGAAGCCGAATGAGCACAAACGCTGGATGGGCGTAGAAGCCGCTGCGTACCATGCCACAGTGCTGATATGGACGTCTTAGCCGGAATTATGGCTTTTGAAGATATAATCAAATCTCCTGCATTAAATGCCAAGATTTGCCACCATCCTGTGCATTAAATGTGGAGGCGTATTCTTTGACGGTCTACAACCCTTTCTGCGCATCAGTCGCAGAGACGTGCCTCGAGAAACTGTCACCGCTCTGTGCATTAGGCGAAGAGACGTGCCTCGAACCCCGTACGGAATGCAGCTTTTGGCGTAGCAGACGGTTTGTCTACTGCAGAACGTAAACAGCTCGTATTTTGCCTGTGTAAAACAAGCCAGCATATCCCTTTGTGCTTGAAGAAGCAGTTTACGCGAAGGGGATGGCGGTATTTGACAGTCTGGGTGGCAGTGCAGTTCCATCATTATAGCCGTCGCTTGGGTAGTCGAGCCGTATCCCTTTGCCAGAAGTCCAGACGTCAGGTTCATTGCAGGCTCTGACAGGTTCATTGCAGGATCTGACAGGTTCACTTCGGGGAATACAAAGCATCTCTTGTACACCTCAACGCTGCGTATGAAAGGGGAGGAGTTTTACGCCCTGGAGGTGATGAAGCACCCTGTTTTACGCTGAAGCGGCTTGGACGTACTGCCTTACGCGGATGGTCCTTTAAGCTTTTATGTTTCACGCTCTGTTCTAGCAGAAAAGGCTCTGTTGCACGCTTGATGGCTCTTAAAGCCTCTGCCTATGCTGCTCTGCACCGATATGCCGCGTATAGTCATCCGGCGTATTTTTCATGCTTCTACAACTGAGATCTTGAGCGTATTCTGAATCAGATAGCCTGTTCACATACCTTCGAGGAGATAGCATACGGCGTACTCCTATAGCTGAAAATGGCCTGATGGCGTAATGTGCAGGGATGGTGACGTGGACGTATTATCCCTAATTATAGCTCTCCTAGTCATCGAAAATAGAATAAAATCTCGTGCATTAAATGCAGAGATCTTTCCCCATCTCGCGCATTAATTGCAGAGACATGCCTCGGGCTCTGTACGAAGAGCAGCTTTTGACGTGGCGGTCAGTTTTGTCTCATCTTGAGCGTAAAAGCTCCTGGTTGCCTGTGTAAAACTAGGCAGCATATTCCTTGAATGCGTAGACGACAACTTAAATCAAGGCTTTGATACTAAACGGCAGTCTGGAGCTCTGTGCCGAATCATCATTACAGTCGTCGTCTTGATAGTCGTGCAGTACTCTTTATCTGGAGTCAGGTTCATTGTACTGTCTGACAGGTTTATTTAAGGAATACGAAGCGTTCCTCGTACACTTCCATGCTGCATTAAAAGCGGATGAGTTTTACGCCATAAAGGCGAGGTGGTAACCTTTATACGCTAAAGCAGTCTGAAAATACTGCATTATGCGGGTTGTTCTGGAGCTATATTTTACGCTAAACAGCGTTGAAGCTCTGCCTGTACGCCAATGGCTCTGAAGTCATGTTTTACGCCGCACGACACTAAAACTCTGCTTTACGCGGGTTTTATGTATTTTGCGTACAATCTTGTAGCATATTTTTCATGCTTCTACAAGACCCCCTACAAAGTTTTCAAATTCTTCGTAATTTGAAATACTTTGAATGAAGCATGAAACGGTCAAATCTGACTCGTTCCTCGGGGCTGATTTCGCGACGAATTTTTGGGATTTTGTTGGGATTCGGTGTGTTCTCCTCTGCCTATAAAAAGGCGAATGGGTTAACCTATTTTTCCCATACTCCCTTCACCACACAGAGATGATTGCCGAGTTTCGTCGGGTTGACTTGAGGAAGAAGAAGATCATGTTCTTCCAGCAGCATGTAAGGGGCCGAAAAAGAAGGCGTCTTCGAGCAAATATCCTCTGCAACGATGGATCATGGAAGGATATCATAGCTTCCTTTGCTCGGGATGATCAGCAATTTCATATGGTGATTCGTCCAAGAGAGAGGAATGGTCTCATTTGGCCACACAGCTTGCAAGCTGTATTTTCTTCCATCATGACGGTGGACGAGGGTAGACAGTCTGGCCCTGTCTTCCAGTATTGAGTTGGGTCTGAATCCCAACTCAATCTGTCATGGCGTATGGAGGGTGGGCTTGAATAATTTATACAAGTCCAGTTATATATCCTCCCGCCATTAATCATTTTCTTGTTCATTGACTGTGGAAGTCGATGAACTGCTATAGAAAATCGAAATGATCTCCACCAATACGAGAACCTGGCAGAACAGGTTCTTGGTGTGATCCTAAATGAAATGAGAAACCCTTGGTAGAACAAGGATTTCTATCATATGTAATCATGAAGATAAAAAAAACCTTTGTAGACTGGATTTCCATCATATATAATCATGATTAATAAAATTGTCTTCTTTTACGCATCTGATGATTTGCCATATTTTGCTGTGATGAAGTCTGAATAGTGTGCAGCTTCGACACGTCTGAATAACTTTACGCCGACTCTGATAAAAAGAGTATCTGGTCTCGCCCCGTCTTTTATGCGTAACTGAAGATGCGTAGAAAGCTGCTTAGCATATAAGTTGAAGACCCAAACTGTCATGCTGTTTTTGGACAAGGAGTCGTGTAACATTCTGAACTGTCACTTCTTTGATAAGAAGAATTCTTGTTCAGACCATCATCTTCAAGAATGATTTTCTGAAAATCTCTTGAAGTAGGGCGAGAAATGGCTGTCAAAATTGGCCATGCTTGAACTATAGAGAAAAGATTCTGACTGGATTTTGGATGAACTTCCAATCGACCCAAGAAGAAGAGTCATTTTTATTGCTGAACTCTGTATGTTTTGGGTACTTGGGATGTTTTGAGGCCAAGAAGGAGCATATTCTGTGTGAACCCTTATAATTGGCCGTCTTGAGAATTATTCAGATATACGCATACTCTGGCCTGCGTATTTTAATGCGAAAAGTCATAGATTCGTAATATAGATGAGCATAAAATCATAGGTTTGTAGCCTCTCGAGCGTAAAAGTTGCTGAGCATAAGAGCATCCGGGCGAAAAACCATAGATTTATAGCCTCTTAAAAAGAAAACTTTCGAGCGTGAAGTCGTAGATTTGTAGCCTCTGAGCGTAAAAAGCTTCTGAGCGTGAAATTATAGATTTGTAGCCTCTGAGCGTGAAGTCGTAGGTTTGTAGCCTCTCGAGCGTAAAAGCTACCGAGCGTAAAAGCATCCGAGCGTAAAACCATAGACTTGTAGCCTCTGAGCGTAAAACCGTAGATTTGTAGCCTCTTAAGCGTAAAAGCTCCTTATCATAAAAATCGTAGATCTGCTCTGCATGAAAAACTTTTCAAATTCGCTGACTGTCCGTCTTTCCTAAATGATAGGCTGATGTGTTCCCCAATCATAACCGAATATTAAATATCGGATTTGGTTAGGGATTCAAAGAGTTTATCTGAACTCTATAAATACCCCAAGGCCTTCAGAGAAGAAACTCTCCATCTGTCTTTTGCAAAAAACCCTTTGTTACTTTGAGAGCTCTTCTTCGTCTCTTCTTCTGAGAACTCTGAGTTTTAGCCATGGCACCGAAACCAACTTCCACTTCTAAGGAAAAGAAAGCTACATCTTTTTCTCTCTTCTCTGCTTAAACACGAGCAACTCCCGTTGGGCTGAACGAACCCCGCTCTGAACGAAGTGTCCCACCGTCAAGCTGTGCACCAGGCGTCATACGTAAAGCTTTTGGGACGAGAAAACGAAGAAAACCCTTCGCACACGTTGTACGTGAACGTGCTAGGTCATCTTCTGTGCTGAGAACCTCTTCGAGGAATATGATGCACAAAGATGTTTTATCATTTACGTCCAGATTACTAATGCGTCAGCGTAAAAACTCCATATTTTTGCAGTCTGGCGTAAAATCTTTGACTGTCGAAATTTTGCGTATACTACAAACTTTGAGTGTTACGCTCTGGATGAAAATTCTGGCGTAATAAATCAAATTTTGGCAGTCTGGCATAAAAATACAGACTGTCAGATTTTTGTGTATACTGCCAATCTTGAATTTTACGCCTCGAAAATAGGTTCCAGCGTAAAAAACTCAAGTTTTTACAGTCTTGGCGTAAAAGCACAGACTGTTGATCTTTGGCATAAGCTGCAAGACTGTGATGTCTAGTATAGAAACTGACTTGTTCTTCTTGTATTTTGTAGTGGACTTGCAGATCCCTCTGTTGGCTGAGGTGATGGATTCTGCTGCTGGGATGCTGAACTCCAATTGCCTGAAGGATTTATCCCACGTGATATTCCCTATTTCTGGAATCTAGTATCCTGAAGGAAGGGGAATTCTGATATCGTCTTGTCACTACCACATTTTAGGAAAAAGGGTATTTTAGTAATTTCCTATTTAAATAAATATTGTGCATGGTAAATAATTTTTGTTGTATTATTTAATTGTTGTTGGATGTTATTTAATTATTTTGGACTTATTTTAGTAGACCCAACTAGTTTAGTTTGGACCCATGGACCAACTTGAATTAAATAGTTAGACTTGGCCTATTTAGAAAGCTAATAGTTAAGGAGATAGATTAAATTAATTAAGTGATTAGACTAGAAGCTTCCTTCCTTAATTATTTCTTCATGAGAGGCCCCAAGGGGTACATTGGACATTTTACAATTGCTTGGGAGAGGGGCAAGGCCGGCCTATTAAAAGAGGGGGAAATTTCTCTCTCCTCTCATTCTCATTCCAAATCTAGATCTAGAAATTCCCACTCCCAAATTCATTCCATTCCCATTCCAATTCTCCACCAAATTCATTCCAAATTCTTCCCAATTCACCATTAGAAAGTTGAGAAGCAAGGATCTAGAAGGAGAAAGCAAGGATCTACAAAGAGGAGCAAGGATCTACAATTTGGAAGCAAGTTCATCTCAATTGGAGGTTTCATTGAGAATCCATCTCCCAATAGGTATAATTCAGTTTTTCCCATTAAAATAGCTTCTAAATCTGAGATTTAATCATGTAAAATTAACCCATATGTATGTACTATCCATAGGACTTTGTTTTATGTTCATAGGAGACCCATGGAGAAAGTTATGGTGCTTTTTGTGTCAATTTTGTTGGAATTTCGAATTTACATTTTGTTGTGTGTGTCAATTGATCCTATAGATCAATTGGGCATGTGATTATGTGTTTGGGGCTTGTGTCGTATCCATATTTGGGTACATGTGGTTCGTATCCCAACTATTTGGTGATACGTGTCATTTTGGGGGTTTTCCTCTGACACGGGGCTTTGAACATGTCGTATTTTGACACGGACACATAGATCTATTTTTGACACTTTAATTTATTCATAAATATTATTTGTGACTTGTTTGTGTCCTTCGGGGTGCAATTGGTTGTGTGTTGGACTCGTGTCACATGCGTATCCTAGATCTAGTGGGATACGGTGGGAAACTTCCAATTTGGTGTGTTTATGTGTAGATTTAATTAATTATGCTTTAAATTCTTCATTTATAATTAGTAAATATATATAGATATTATATATTTATTTTAGTGTATTTATTATGGTATTTATTGTAGCATAGATCTATATATTTCTATGTGTTCTAATGTGATGTATAAATATATGTATGTAGCTTTCTTGCATGCAATTATATATGTACTTATGTTAATAAAATAATTTATACATAAATGTTTTATAAAATATATTTATGTGTAATTATATTATTTATAATTATTATATAATTATTTGTATTTATAATTATTATATAATTATTTGTATATTAATGAATGTATTTTTATGTGTGCTTCTAGCCATGTAAAATATGTACATTAATATGTGCAATGTGTTTTATAACTATTAGTATTTGATTGTGTAAAGTTTATGTGTATATATATATATTAAATTGTTTTATATATGTATATATATAGGTGTTTTTGTGAGGTATAATACTAATAATAATATATTATTTTATTTGTATAAATATTGGTTTGTATATACATTATTTAGAGTGTGCATTAATTGTATTATTAGTATACTTTGTGTGGGTACCAATTGGGATCTAATTTGATTCCTAAATTGTTGTATATTATTTATATAGATTTCTTGTGAGGTTGACCTTGGTTTGACCATGTTTGACTTTAGTTGACTTTAGAGTTGACCATAGTTGACTTTTGACTTAGAATTTATTTATTGACCTAGAAGTTAACTAGTTTGACTTATTCTCTTTCCGGGACCTTGTATTAATGTGGTATTCTATATCTAGGTCTTCGAGGTACCGAGTCAGACATCTGTGAGACTGTTCATTGGACTTCAGGCGAGTACATTCTCTGATAGTTTCTCATTTATGATATCCTCTATGTTCGTTGTATCTAGTGTAGATATACATGTTTCTTTTGACACTATGGTTACACGGATTGGTATATCCGGATCTCGTCATGAGATGTTATTCCTTGGTATATGGTGTATATGGTGCAAGTATTGTTTCATTGGTTATCTTGTACATGTACAGACACCAATTTTCGGGAGGAGTCGCTCTCTTCTTGGGGAATCTAGTGCCATAGCATACCGTGGTTGGATCTATTATACCAGTTGGGGGTGGGGAGTATTAGTATAGATATGTGATCAAATCCCTATTGAATAAAGTATTGGTAAGCGAATAGTGTTGATCATGCACCGCACGTATGATTAGCCAGGCCGCATTGTATCTTGCCCAAGCCGATCACATGTTAAGCTAGTACTCACACACTTAGTCATTAGTATTATTGTTTCATTGGCATATTGTTCATTATTGTATTTCTTTCCAGTATTTCCTTATTGTCTATATATCTCTTGTATCTATTGTGCATCTTGTTTATCCACAGCTATTTACTGTTACATAGTTTTTATCATAGATTAGAACTGCTGTTAGAGATGTACTCTACTCCTTTCCTGACTGAATATATTTTTTCAGATGACACTGAGGAGTACCCTACCTATTATGGACCCCAGGATGTTGTGGGTTTAGATTCGGAGACCCTGGCTCAAGAGGGACTTATCCCAACTGAGACAGTTGACCCTGGAGTGTAGCTTTGTAGTATGATAGTATTCTTTTGTACTGGATTTGTCTCCAGCTTATTTGTTACTCTTCAGACTCATTGATGTATTATTTTAAACTCATGAGTTGTATGATGACTATTCTATTCTTATCTGATTCGTGCTCATTCTATCTTAGTTCTGTGATTGAGTATTCTATCATTATTGGTGGTTTATTACTTTAGATAGACTATCTAGACAGCGTTCTACCGCCGATTCTGCGGCGTAGGCTGGGCGTTGTTTCCGACTAGTATCCTTACATCGGGTACGGGTCGTGACACATTTTTGGTGGTGGCCCATGCAGGTCTAGCTTCACAAGTATGTGATGTCGTGGTAGTACGACAACTTAGTTGTACTACTGCAAGCCTGCAATAGGATATAGGATATAGGCTGAGATACTCAATCACATCTAGGAAAATTCTTTTGATTCAACTATTCTCCTTTGACATTGATACTTGAACCCTTAAACTGTCCTTTCCTTGAATATCTTACATCTTGTGCCATATTGATTCTCATTTCGTCTTTTTATGAGACATACTTGGAGATACTTGCGGAGGCACGCAAGGTTGAGCGGGATCTGGATTTGAAGACTAAGAGAGACCGTGATTCTTTTTTGGGGGCCAACGGCAGTGCAGTATCTGCCAAACGTCCTTATTTCCAGTCCAGACCTTTCCAGCAGCCACAGCAGAACCAGACTCCAGCTAGAGCGCCTTTTCATCAGGCACCTCAGCAGCAGAGACAGTTACAGCAAGCTCCATGCAACTTCTGCAAGAAGCCCGGCCACATCTAGGAAGTTTGCAGGAGGAGGCTAGGAGTTTGTTTGTATTGTGGTACTAAAGGGCATCAATCGAGGGAGTGTCCTCGTCGTGCAGTTCAAGGAGCAGCTCCAGCTCCGAGGACACAGACGGGACCACCTGCAGCACAACCGAGGGGACCACTTCCGACACAACAGCAGCGTTTTGTCCAGCATCAACAGCAGGAAGGTGCTCGACAGGGACGAGCGTTTGCTATGACCGTCGAAGGGGAGGAACCCACCGGAGATGTCATCGCAGGTTCTATTCTTCTTGATTCCATTCCAGCTTTAGCTTTGTTTGATAGTGGTGCTTCCCATAGTTTTGTATCTGTTTCTTTTGCTCTGAAGCATGGTTTGGTAGCTGAGTCTTTGCTTAGGACTTGCAAGATCATGACCGGGGGAGGTATTATCCTGGTTAATGATATTTGCAAGGATCAGAGAGTTACTCTGGGAGGCCAGGAGTTGAGTGCGTGTCTACTTGTAATGCCACTTCTGAGCTACGACATTGTACTTGGGATGGATTGGTTGAGTAGGCACCGTGCTAGCATAGACTGTAGAGGAGGTAGAGTTTTGTTTGGTTCGTCAGGAGAGCCAGAGTTCGAGTTTGCTAGAGGAGCTGCGGAGCAGGGAGAAGGCATTATTTGTGGAGCTATGGTGGAAGACAAGGAGTTGCCGCATCCGTTGATAGCAGAATTTTTGGATGTGTTTCCTGAGGAATTGCCAGGATTGCCGCCAGATCGAGATATTGAATTTTCTATAGACTTAGTGCCAGGTGCAGAACCAATTTCGCAGCATGTCTATAGAGTAAACAACAGCGAACTGGTCGAGTTGAAGAAGCAGGTAGACGAATTGCAGGATAAGGGGTTTATCAGATCGAGTTCTTCACCATAGGGAGCCCCGCTATTGTTTGTACCAAAGAAGGATGGATCGGTGCGCATGTGCATTGATTACAGGGCTTTGAATAATCTCACTATCAAGAATAAGTATCCTTTGCCATGGATTGATGATCTGTTTGATCAGTTGAGTGGTACGAAGGTGTTTTCTAAGATAGATTTGAGATCAGGCTACCATCAAGTGAAGGTGAAGCCGGAGGACATACCGAAGACTGCTTTTAAAACTCGGTATGGTCAGTATGAGTTTATGGTGATACCGTTTGGTTTGACTAATGCACCGGCGGTATTTATGAACTTGATGAACAAGGTGTTCCACCAGTACCTTGACAAGTTCGTGGTGGTGTTTATCGACAACATACTCATATACTCGAGGACACCGGAGGAGCATGAGGAGCATTTAAGGATTGTGTTGGATGTGCTGAGGAAGGAGAAGCTTTATGGGAAGTTGTCCAAATGTGAGTTTTTCTTGGACAAGGTAGAATTCTTGGGGCATGTTGTGACTAATGATGGTATTTCAGTAGATCCGAAGAAGATTTCAGCAGTAGAATCTTGGAAGACTCCGAGTTCGGTAGCAGAGATCATGAGTTTCTTGGGATTGGCAGGCTATTACAGGAAGTTTGTGCAAGATTTTTCAAGGATTGCCGAGCCGATGACCAGACTCACAAGGAAGGATGTGGAGTTTGTTTGGACGGAGGATTGCCAGGTTGCTTTTGAGGAGTTGAAGAAGAGGTTGACGTCTGCTCCTATTTTGACGTTGCCATCAGGGTCCGGAGGTTTCACTATTTATAGTGATGCATCGGAAAAGGGTTTGGGTTGTGTTCTTCAGCAGCATAGGAAAGTGATTGCCTATGCATCCAGGCAATTGCGTCCTCATGAAAAGAACTATCCTACCCATGATTTGGAGTTGGCAGCTGTCATATTCGCCCTGAAGTTGTGGAAACATTATTTGTACGGAGAGCGTGTGGAGATCTTCACAGACCACAAAAGCTTGAAGTACGTTTTCACGCAGAAGGAGTTGAACATGAGGCAGCGTCGGTGGTTGGAACTGATGAAGGATTTTGATATCTCTTTACAATATCATCCTGGGAAAGCCAATGTAGTTGCCGATGCTTTGAGCAGGTATCCGATAGCTATGTTCTTAACGCAGGATCAATATTTGTTAGAGGACTTAAAGAGCTTGGGCATTGAGGTGATTGTTCCTGGGTGTGCTATGCAGATGTGGGGATTACAGATACACTCAGATTTGATGGACAGGATTAAGGCAGCACAGTATGATGACGTATCTTTGAGGAGTATCAGGGCTCAGGTGAGAGCAGGATTGGAGGATGATTTCACTATTGCAGAGGATGGATCTTTGAGGCATGGAGTTAGATTGTGTGTGCCTAGTGGGGAGTTGCGAGAGGAGGTATTGCAGAAAGTGCATCGCTCTCAGTATTCCATACATCCAGGTGCTAACAAGATGTATCGGGATATGCGAGAGAGAGTGTGGTGGTATGGCAAGAAGAGGGAAGTGGCACAGTTTGTATCCAGATGCTTAGTGTGCCAGCAGGTGAAAGCCGAGAGGCAGAGGCCAGAAGATTTACTTCAGCCATTACCCATTCCAGAGTGGAAGTGGGAACACATTACTATGGATTTTGTGTCCGGACTTCCACGATCTCCAGGAGGAAAAGACGCGATTTGGGTCATTGTTGATAGGTTGACCAAGTCGGCCCACTTTTTGCCTTTCAAGGTGGGTTTGTCTACGGAGAAGCTAGCAGAGATATATGTGAGACAGATCGTTAGGATACATGGAGTTTCCGTCAGCATAGTCTCAGATCGGGATAGTCGTTTCACTTCTCATTTATGGAGGAGTTTGCAGGAGAGTTTGGGCACTCAGCTCAAGTTCAGTACTGCATATCATCCCCAGACAGATGGGCAGTCAGAGAGGACTATCCAGACTCTCGAGGATATATTGCGCACATATGTACTAGATTTCGGGGGTTCTTGGAAGGACCATCTCTATTTGGTAGAGTTTGCTTACAATAACAGTTACCAGGCCAGTATAGAGATGTCACCTTTTGAAGCTCTATATGGTCGGAGATGTCGTACTCCTTTGTCTTGGGACGATGTTGGAGAGAGAGTTTTGCTTGGGCCAGAGATGGTTGTGGATGCAGCGGAGAAGGTTCAGTTGATCAGAGACAGACTTCGAGTGGCGCAGGACAGACAGCGGCATTGGGCCGATAGCCATCGGAGACCTTTGGAGTTCGAGGTATAGTTTAGATTTTGTTTGTGCTGTTCTTGTTTGTTATAGATTCAGTTCTTAAGATGGTGTTTTATTCTAGGTGGGTAGTTTGGTGTTTCTGAGGATTTCTCCGACACGAGGCACGATTCGCTTCGGTGGAGGCGGAAAGCTTAGTCCGCGATTCATCGAACCTTTCACTATTCTAGAGAGGGTCGGTGCAGTTGCTTATAGACTAGACTTGCCACCTACATTGGAGGGAGTGCATAACGTGTTTCATGTGTCGCAGTTGAGACGATACGTGGCAGATCCTAGTCATGTATTGGATCACTCAGAGATAGAGGTAGGCCCTACTCTTAGCTATCCAGAGCAGCCAGTTGAGATTCTGGATCGGAGAGAGAAGGTGCTGAGGAACCAGACTATTCCTTTGGTGCGCGTCGCATGGAGGCATCACTCTCCGGGGGAGTCTACCTGGGAGAGAGAGGATGACATGCGAGAGCGTTATCCATATTTGTTTGTACCTTGAGGTATGTTATTTCTAGTTATGTTCTGTTCATTGTTATGTTCTGTTCATTAGTTAGTTGTGATTCTTTAGTTATGTTCTGTGTTTTTCTGGGGGTAGTTTTCGTCTTTGAATTTCGAGGACGAAATTATTTTAAGGAGGGTAGACTTGTCACTACCACATTTTAGGAAAAAGGGTATTTTAGTAATTTCCTATTTAAATAAATATTGTGCATGGTAAATAATTTTTGTTGTATTATTTAATTGTTGTTGGATGTTATTTAATTATTTTGGACTTATTTTAGTAGACCCAACTAGTTTAGTTTGGACCCATGGACCAACATGAATTAAATAGTTAGACTTGGCCCATTTAGAAAGCCCATAGTTAAGGAGATGGATTAAATTAATTAAGTGATTAGACTAGAAGCTTCCTTCCTTAATTATTTCTTCATGAGAGGCCCCAAGGGGTACATTGGACATTTTACAATTGCTTGGGAGAGGGCCAAGGCCGGCCTATTAAAAGAGGGGGGGAAATTTCTCTCTCCTCTCATTCTCATTCCAAATCTAGATCTAGAAATTTCCACTCCCAAATTCTTTCCATTTCCATTCCAATTCTCCACCAAATTCATCCCAAATTCTTCCCAATTTACCATTAGAAAGTTGAGAAGCAAGGATCTAGAAGGAGGAAGCAAGGATCTACAAAGAGGAGCAAGGATCTACAATTTGGAAGCAAGTTCATCTCAATTGGAGGTTTCATTGGGAATCCATCTCCCAATAGTTATAATTCAGTTTTTCCCATTAAAATAGCTTCTAAATCTGAGATTTAATCATGTAAAATCAACCCATATGTATGTACTACCCATAGAACTTTGTTTTATGTTCATAGGAGACCCATGGAGAAAGTTATGGTACTTTTTGTGTCAATTTTGTTGGAATTCCGAATTTACATTTTGTTGTGTGTGTCAATTGATCCTATAGATCAATTGGGCATGTGATTATGTGTTTGGGGCTTGTGTCGTATCCATATTTGGGTACATGTGGTTCGTATCCCAACTATTTGGTGATACGTGTCATTTTGGAGGTTTTCCTCTGACACGGGGCTTTGAACATGTCGTATTTTGACACGGACACATAGATCTACTTTTGACACTTTAATTTATTTATAAATATTATTTGTGACTTGTTTGTGTCCTTCGGGGTGCAATTGGTTGTGTGTTGGACTCGTGTCACATGCGTATCCTAGATCTAGTGGGATACGGTGGGAAACTTTCCAATTTGGTGTGTTTATGTGTAGATTTAATTAATTATGCTTTAAATTCTTTATTTATAATTAGTAAATATATATAGATATTATATATTTATTTTAGTGTATTTATTATGGTATTTATTGTAGCATAGATCTATATATTTCTATGTGTTCTAATGTGATGTATAAATATATGTATGTAGCTTTCTTGCATGCAATTATATATGTACTTATGTTAATAAAATAATTTATACATAAATGTTTTATAAAATATATTTATGTGTAATTATATTATTTATAATTATTATATAATTATTTGTATATTAATGAATATATTTTTATGTGTGCTTCTAGCCATGTAAAATATGTACATTAATATGTGCAATATGTTTTGAAACTATTAGTATTTGATTGTGTAAAGTTTATGTGTATATATATATATTAAATTGTTTTATATATGTATATATATAGGTATTTTTGTGAGGTATAATACTAATAATAATATATTATTTTATTTGTATAAATATTGGTTTGTATATACATTATTTAGAGTGTGCATTAATTGTATTATTAGTATACTTTGTGTGGGTACCAATTGGGATCTAATTTGATTCCTAAATTGTTGTATATTATTTATATAGATTTTTTGTGAGGTTGACCTTGGTTTGACCATGTTTGACTTTAGTTGACTTTAGAGTTGACCATAGTTGACTTTTGACTTAGAATTTATTTATTGACCTAGAAGTTGACTAGTTTGACTTGTTCTCTTTCCGGGACCTTGTATTAATGTGGTATTCTATATCTAGGTCTTCGAGGTACCGAGTCAGACATCTGTGAGACTGTTCATTGGACTTCAGGCGAGTACATTTTCTGATAGTTTCTCATTTATGATATCCTCTATGTTCGTTGTATCTAGTGTAGATATACATGTTTCTTTTGACACTATGGTTACACGGATTGGTATATCCGGATCTCGTCATGAGATGTTATTCCTTGGTATATGGTGTATATGGTGCAAGTATTATTTTATTGGTTATCTTGTACATGTACAGACACCGATTTTCGGGAGGAGTCGCTCTCTTCTTGGGGAATCTAGTGCAATAGCATACTGTGGTTGGATCTATTATACCAGTTGGGGGTGGGGAGTATTAGTATAGATATGTGATCAAATCCCTATTGAATAAAGTATTAGTAAGCGAATAGTGTTGATCATGCACCGCACGTATGATTAGCCAGGCCGCATTGTATCTTGCCCAAGCCGATCACATGTTAAGCTAGTACTCACACACTTAGTCATTAGTATTATTGTTTTATTGGCATATTGTTCATTATTGTATTTCTTTCCAGTATTTCCTTATTGTCTATATATCTCTTGTATCTATTGTGCATCTTGTTTATCCATAGCTATTTACTGTTACATAGTTTTTATCATAAATTAGAACTGCTGTTAGAGATGTACTCTGCTCCTTTCCTGACTGGATATATTTTTCCAGATGATACTGAGGAGTACCCTACCTATTATGGACCCCAGGATGTTGTGGGTTTAGATTCGGAGACCCTGGCTCAAGAGGGACTTATCCCAACTGAGACAGTTGACCCTGGAGTGTAGCTTTATAGTATGATAGTATTCTTTTGTACTGGATTTGTCTCCAGCTTATTTGTTACTCTTCAGACTCATTGATGTATTATTTTAAACTCATGAGTTGTATGATGACTATTCTATTCTTATCTGATTCGTGCTCATTCTATCTTAGTTCTGTGATTGAGTATTCTATCATTATTGGTGGTTTATTACTTTAGATAGACTATCTAGACAGCGTTCTACCACCGATTCTGCGGCGTAGGCTGGGCGTTATTTTCGACTAGTATCCTTACATCGGGTACGGGTCCTGACACGTCTCAAGGAGAACGAATGCTGTTGAATATGATCAACGGGTGCCCCTGACGTGTCTAGATGGGGCCAAATATATAAAACCAGCTTTCCTATTCGGGGATATGATTGATAAACAATCCCAGACGAAGCCCAAGAAGAAAAACTGGGTTTTTACTACTGGAGGCATGGTCATGTACCTGCCTAGGATGCCGAGAGATTACCCTATCTCAGTATTCTTCCATGCCACGCATCCCAGGAAGATGTCGTGGACCCTGACCCCTAATCTTCACGGCCAGCCGGGGAAGATATTTTATCAGAAAGGATCAGACCAAGGATTATTTGTGAGCCGTCCTTCAGGCCCTGTCGTACCTTTTAGGGGATTACTGCCGGACAGCGTCCCGAGTGAAGACACTTCACTGCTCCAGCCAGTCCAATTATCAACTTTTTGCAATAACTTCATGGGGCATGGAGGATTATACCCCAAGGTTAATCCTCGGACCAATGGGTTGCTTACCCCTGGAAATCTTCGATGGGCTCGTTTAGCTGCATGGGCCCTGAAGCATTTTTAGACGGAGCTGGAGAGCATTGGTCTGTTCGCGGCTGTGAATGCTTCCAGTGTCGGGCTGCCTCCCAACCCCAACCTGTTTTTGGCTTTGATGGAGCGGTATATCTCGCTCATTGGGACTTTTGCCACTCCGCTAGGGGAGTTAGGATTGGCCCTTCACGAGATGGCAGAGATTTCAAGACTGCCAATGGGGGATACTCCTTATGAAGAGTATGTTCCCACAAACAGGGAGCTGGGGGATACAAACCCTCGGGTAGTGGCAGTATACCAGGAGCTAATGAGCCATTATCTTGCGTGCACCACCTTCTATAATGAGCCCTCTGATTTGGCTCATACCAACAAATGGGCGTCCTATCTCTTCTTTCATCAGGCCAGAGATGCTAATCCAGACAAAGTTGTGGATAGCAGGGATAAGCCTTTAAACTTTCTGAGCGTGCTTAATGCTCAAATAGTCGATGATCTTATTGAAGATGCTGGGGCTTCAGATCAAGTTCTCGATGAGGGGATTGGGAATTATCTGGCGGGTACTAAAGCCTACAGTTATATGAGGCATTGCCGCAGGCCTCTGTCAAGGGAAGCTCAACTAGCTGGCTTCCTCTCTGTATGGCTACGCCAATTGGTAGTACCTGGCATTGTATCTTCGGATCGCATTCATCGTAACACCTTATGGCCTGCAGTGCGTTTGGTGTTTGGGGCAAGACTAGGCCTGCTCCCTGCCATGGTATGTCAGATATAAGCTGGCCTGAGGGCCATTACTGATGGACTGCTTGTAGATGAGACCTGGCATGAAAGCTTTCCCAGGGTAGAATTACCGTTCCTATATCTGATGGGATGGTTAATTCTTCATAACCCCAGGGTGATGTCTCCCGGCTCTGCCAGTAGTTCAGAAAATAATTTCTTGTTGAATTACAAGAATTCCACTTGGAACGTGACCACCGTCGTAGACTGTCGACAAGCATTAAATTTTGCTCATAGCTGGAAGCTTTTCTGTATCGTCCCCACTGTACATCTCAATCAACAGGGGATGAGACTTCAGGATTCAGGTGAAGGGAAGACTGTTCTTTCTTCTGAAGCTTTTTATTGGTTGGTCTGCATTAGACCTTCCCATTTGTTATACATAAGTGAAGACCATTGCTTCTTGGAGCCCTATCTGCCTAGTCGGTTAGCCAGGCAGTTTGGGTATGACCAATTGCATGTAGGAAATGCCATCACCAGCTTCAAGTCCAGAGGTGAACTTATTGATGGAGCGAGAGGATGGTGGTACTTCATAATGGGTTGTACTATAGCAGCCTTTACTGTACCCGCGACTTCACTCTCCATGGAGTTGCGCATTCTCCATTCGTACGCCCAATTTTATGTGGCCATCAATACCTTCCATCGCAATTTTGATATGCATGGAAGTTTTAGGATGCTCCCTCATAAGTCCACTGGAAGAGAGGAGGTCCCGTCTGTTTTCTCTGACGAAGGTGAAGACTCTGTCGCTCCAGATAAGTTTTTGTTGACAGTACCGAGAGGCATAATACCTCCGCCTGCAGAGCCTCTTATTATCCCCAGTAAGCGAAGGGCTCCTATTCTGAAAGAAACTTTCCCTCGTAAGAAGAAGAAGACTGTTAGTGGTCCTGTCAGGACTTCCAGCCATGAGGCTCCTAGGAGTGAACCTGCTGTTTTCCCGGTTGGGGATAATTTTTTGACTAGAGGTCCTTCGCCTATTAGAGAGGGAACCTCCACAGTTCCGGCTGGCAGCGCTGGAGATTCTTTGCTCGAGACTGCTGTCACTGCTACTGCTTCAGGTAGTGCTATGAGATCGCCTTCGAGACTGAGCAAATTAAGGATCTCTTTATCCGGCCCAATAACAGAAGTGACCCCTGCCGCGTATGTAAGTATATCCAGCGAGATTCCACCTGATGAACCTCGATTGGATCTGGGTGAAGACTTGGATGATTACCCTCAGTCATCATTTTGTGCACCCTCCTCTCCAGGTATGACAGCTCGCTTAGCATCATTAAGAAATGATTTAGCTGTACTGGCTGCAGACGCGACATATATACCATCGGCCATGGGTAAATGTCGTCTTTACGCCTCTTTTAGAAAAATTAACATCAGGTTGATATTAACTTTCTCTTGTCTTCTTTTCAGGGGAAGACATCTACGGGGAGGACAACGTCGACGCAACCTTTGGCTTTGTTGCGGCTCCCGCCGATGAAACGGCGGTGCTCGACCTTGAAGAGGCAATATTTTCGGGTGCTGGCTCGCCCAATACAGTCCTAATATCTTCAGAGGAGGATGAGCCTGTCATCACGACTACGCCTCCTTTATTGAGTACGCCAACCACTTTGACCGTTGTTGGTGCCTCTACTTTTGTTGCGCCATCTGCTGAAGCGACGACTGTGACGACACCCTCTACAGTCGTTCCTGGAAGGAGATTCATCGATATTGCAGTCACTCCCAACGTCCATTCGGATTTCGCCATGCTAGTTGAGCAGTATACTAGCATTTTCTACATCACTTTGAAAATACTGATATCAATGGTGCTGGAGAAGAATCTAGGCTTCGAAGCTCTGAAGACGTCCTCCCAGCTCTCGATAGCGCCGATCAGGAATTTCGACGACACTGGGAGAGCTGATGCACTGAAGCAAATAGTTAATGGTTTAGAATAACCTATTAATAATTATTTGCAACTATCCCAAGGCAGCATTGATGACCTGATTCAGGCTGAGTATGACTCCATGACTGCGAGGCTTGTTGGGGAGATGGAAACTCTGAGCAAGTCCATCGAGGCACAGCAGAAAGAGATGAATGAAGAGCATGCCGTATTGGGGTATGTCATTCCCCAGCTGGCTAAGTGCGAGGCCGAATATGAGGAAGAGGCAGCGAGGGTCCGCAAATTGAAAGATGAACTTGCTCAGGTAGAGGAGAGGGCTCTCGCTTCATCGGCAGCTAGAGACGTGTTGAAGGACAAAATAGAAGCGGTTCAGCAGAACCTGACCCGTGTGGGTATTATCCACACAGGTTTTGTACATGCTCGGTCTAAATTGTCTGCCTTGAACAATGAGGAGGCAAGGTTGGAGCGGGCTCGCGCTACAATTTTGAGCTCCAGGAATGAGAGAATGGCCTCTTTGGCGCAGCAGATCCGTGATTTGACTGCTCCTCCTAAATGATGTATCTTTTGCTTTTATATATAACTTGCTCTTTCTGGAGATAATAAAGAGACTTTATCTGACTTTGGTGGACCCATCATTTTTTGAATATAAATGATAGGTTAGGGTGAAAGTAATATCAGAGGTAATATGGACGTGATATACTTTCGGTAAGCTTCTGCTAGACCTATCTATTCAGAGGTTATATGGACATGATAGAATATGATCCAACTAAATTTGTATATAAAACACTATCAGAGGTAATATGGACGTGATAGGTTTTGAAATTCCAAATTAGTTAAACATATCTATTCAGAGGTTATATGGACATGATAGAATATGATCCAACTAATTCTTCGGACGTAGTATTGTCAGAATGAGATCTTCACCATACTCCATTGAGCAAAGGAGACTAAGCGTAGTACCTCTTCAGGAATTTGCTGTCACGACCCGCACCCGGAAAATTGGGCATGAGTCGTGGGTACGTCCAGCCTACGCCGCAGCATCGGCGGAAGAACGCTGTCTAAGTCAACTAACTAAATAATAATCTCACACAAAAATTGGCCATGACCTCTCCAAAAGGAGGGCAACCACACAAACAATATAAACCTGTCAAGATCTCAACTCCAAACGGAGGAGCAAATATCACAATGATAATCATAATATACTCAATCACGAATCTAAGCACGATAAGATAACACAGAGATCTAACAACTATAAAGTCTAACCAACAACAACTACTACAACAACCACAACATCAATAATAATAATACATCATCCAAAATAATATACAAATAAGATCTCAATCCAAAACCGGAGACAAATCCGGTGCTAAAGCTAATAAAAACAACAACAAGGTCTCAGTGATCCCGGCTACCAACCTGGAAATCACTCCTAAACTAGAGGGTCCCTGTCTGCACCATCGACAGGCTCAGATCCATAAAACGTCGGACACCACTCCTCCGGATACTCTGAAAAATATGTCCAGTCAGGACTGGAGCAAGTACATCTCTAACAGCAGTTCCATTTAAATGATAAAAACTATAAAACAGTTATAGCAAGTAGCAAGAAGAATGAAGCAAGTATGAAACAAGGAAATATGTATAACTAGTGCATAAAGGTAAAGATGCATGGATATCAGAGCAAGATAGTAATAACTGCAAGATACAAGAAATCTACACTAAGAGTAAGTCTGTGCACAAGAACGTGTAGTGAGTCCAGCATAAAAAATATGTAGTGAGTCAAGTCCAGAAACATGTAAGTGAGACAAGTCAAGAAATGCATGAGAGTCCAGACTATAAAGAACGAACTCAGTGTCTTTGAAATACTTGTTTCGACATGTAAACGGCTAGGGGTAAGTATGGCTCACCGCGCACTGGGTGCGCGGCTGCTATCATTCCGGATTAGACCAGAGGGAGTGATTCCTGATGATGCCAGATAGGAATGTTTACATGTCTACTCGAGTATTTCCCCGTCCCGACTAATACAAGTGGATCCAAGACCCGACACACAAATCAAGATGAGTCCAGCCTGAACATGAATGATGCCTGTAGTGATGCCTGTAGGTGATGCTAGTAGTGATTCCAGAATAGAGGCCAAAAATATGAAATGTATGTGTCGCAAGTAAATGAATCCATAAATACCAGTCAGTGTCCCGTGTTGTGCCAGAATAATCAGATGATACTATACTAGAAGCTGAATCATAATAATCATCAGATAATGAAAACTATCAAAGAATGTACTCGCCTGACGTCCTGAGCAACTGACGATCCGAACCGGTGTCGCAAGGACCTAATGTGAAAAGTAAGGTTAAACAGGTTTCTAATGAGTTAAACAGACATAAAATAACTAAAAATAGGCTTCTAGGATCGTTCTAGGTCAAACGGGTCAAACCGGTAAAATCTGGGTCAAAAAGTCAACTCTGGGTCCAAAAAGTCAACTCTAGGTCAAAACTAGGTCAAAAGTTGACTTTAGCGGTCAACCGAGTCAACTACGGTCAAGTCTGGGTCAAACTAGGGTGCTCCTGAAATTCTAGGTCAAACCGAGGTCATTAAGCTAGAAAACTCACAAACTCGCCTCCTTTGAGATACCGGGATACCCTCGGTATACCTCAACCTAGGCCACGTACCCCGCCTAAATCCGCTAAAACCTATGCTAGCACGCGTAAATATATACACATAAGCATATAAAAATCACTCCAATACTATTCCTAGGCTATTGCTCAAAAACCCCGCTCGAAACCCAATACCTTGGTTATCTTAAGGTATTGAAATACCTCGGTATCTCAAGGTATTGAGATACTGCTCTAAACTCAACCCGACTACCCCTCTAGCTAACTAACTATGCATAAACATATATATCTAGCTATAATCTAGGCTAAAATATATATATCTAATATATATATGCATATACCTAGGTATCTACACACCTTACCTTACCTTACCTTACCTTACCTTACCTTACCTTATATATATATATATATATATATATATATATATATATATATATATATATATAGCTATGTATATATCTATATATATATATATATCTATATATCTAGCTATCCCTCTACCTATCCATCTACCTATCTAGATATATACTATATATCTATCTAATATCTAGCCATCTATCCATGGGTTTATATAGATATCTAGATATCTATCTACTAGGTATCTATCTATCTATCTATTTATCTCTAACTACCTAGGTATCTAGTTACCTATGTATCTATCTAACCATCTATGTATTAATCTATCTATTTGTATATCTATCTATCAACCTATCTATTCACCTATCTATCTATCTATCTATCTATCTATCTATCTATCTATCTATCTATCTATCTATTAGTTTATCTATCTATTTATCTTAGTTAACTATCTAACTATCTATCAACTTGTCTATCTATCTATCCATATATCTATCTATTTATCAATACATCTAACTACCTAGTTATCTATTCATCTCTAATCTCCCTATCTTATGCATCTATCTAGGTACCTAACTATCTATCTAATACCTATTATCCATCTATCTATCATTCTATCTAATTACCTAACTATCATCTATCTACCTAACTATCTTTCTATCTAACAATCTATATATCTATCCATCATCTATCTAATTATCTAACTACCTATATATATCTATATATATATATCTCCCTCTCCCTCGCATTGCTGTTCTTGCTCTTCACCTTGCTGCTGCTGCTGCTCCTTGCGCTGCCAAGCTGCTGCTCTAGCAGCTGCTAGTGCTGCTGTTAATGCTGCTGCTGCAGCTCCTATTTCTGCTGCTGCAGTTGCTGCTCAGTGCAGCAAAGCTGCTGCTGCAGCTGCTATTTCTGCTGCTACAGTTGCTGCTCAGTGCAGCAAAGCTGCTGCTGCAGCTGCTGTTCAGTCTCCAGTCCCCCCCGCCCTTTCTCTCATACACACACACACACACACACACTCCTATATATATATAAATCACTCTCTAAATATATATATACAAACATATATATATCTATATATATATAACTAGATACATATATATATATACACCTACATCTCTATATACTAACACACACTAACACACTCACACACACACTAAAACACATAACAACACACACACACATAAATATATACATAGCTATATATATATATATATAAACACACACATAAATATATATACCTAGCTACATATATATATATATATATATATATATATATATATATATATATATATATATACACACACTTAATTTATATATATATATATATCTACACACACTCTCAACTATAAATATATACACACACATAAATATATATATGTATACATATACACATACAAGCACACTTACACATATACATATATATATATATACACATAGACATATACACACACAAGCATATAGATATAAATACACTCATATATATACAAATATGTATACATAAACACACATACATATAAATATATATATATATATATATATATAGACACATATACACTAACACAACACACAACAACACACAAACAACACGCCCCACTCACGCCCAACGATCCCGACACTCACCAACACCCTAAAATATATAAAATATAACTCGAAAACTCTAGCACACACTTCCCGATACTAACCCAACACGCGCACAAGCCCGAAACGAGGAAACCAAGTCGAAATGGCCGTTCGGTCATTTCGACGAATACGTGGTGCGCGGCTCGGAAAACCTCCTGAAACGCACACCAAACGAACTCAGAATCAGCCCAAAATTTACCCACGCGTCCTAAACGATGTCTAGATCCTAGAAAATTTGCTCCCGTGTCGATTCTAGGCCCGTGGCGAAAAAGCGCACGCACTTAGAATCGGCGACGACGAAAAGCCGCAAATTTGCCCGAAACGCCCGTTTCTCCGCGACACGACTTCCCGTGTCCGAACGAAGACACGCACTCACCCTCAAGACATCCGACAACGTCTACCTAGGTCCGTTTAACCTAGGGCATCACCCAAAATTGGCCCAAATTTGGATTTCACCCGAAATTGACACAAAACCTAGTGTTAAAGTCTCCAAACACTACCAAACTAGTTCCAACTTCCTCCCACGGGTAGCCTAAGGGTCTAGGAAGGTTCTAAACTATTAATTACACTATATAAAAGTAATTACAAGGGAAAATTAGGGTTTACCTCTTGGGGGTTGGAATCCCAAGCCAAAATCTCAAAAATGCTCCAAATCTACCTCAACTAGCTTCCAAGCTCCCAAATCTAGCTCCAACACCAAATCTAAGCTCTACCCACCTAGATTAGGAAAAAATGTAGGGTTAGGGTTCACAATCATGGAGAATAGAAGAAGAAAGAAGAGGAAAAGGATGCTTACTTGAAGTTGGGAAGAAGAAAGGAAGAAGAAAGAAGAAGAGAGGAAGAAGAAATGAAGAAGAAGAAGAAGAAAATGGAACAAAGGGGAAGGGGGCTGCTGTGTTCTCACGGAAATGGGGTTGGTTTGGTCGGCCAAAGCAAAGTAAAGGGGGTTGCCAAGTTTCCAAATTCCCAAAACGCCCCTATTTGACTTGGTTTCGGTTCCGGGTTCCAAAAGCACTCAAACTAGCTCCAAATCTCTCCAACTAACCTCCTAAAAATAAAATAAATATTCTAAACCCAAAAATAAGTCTCACAGGGGTGTGGGCTGGGTCTGACATGGGTCCAGGCTAGCCAAAATCCTAAAATAAATAATAAAAAATATAATACAATCAATAATTAAATATAATTACAAATAATTATAAATAATACACACTTAACCAAATTAAAAAAAATACCCGGCTCTGGAAATGGGGTGGTGATAAGCCTATCCTCCTTAGAAAATTTCGTCCTCGAAATTTAAAGTCGATCACACTCTCTCTAGGTCAAACCCCCAACAATCACAGTCAAGAAATTTTACCTATACAATATACAAGATCAGGGTCCTACTGGTCATGTTATCACAGTCTCAATCAGGGTCACTACACTATCTACCATAGCACAAGAAAATCTAACAGGTACTAATGAAGCACACCACAGGAATAGAAAAGGACAGGAAGAAGAAACAAGAGACAGACCTGCTAACCCGACACCCGTAGCATCGGCCTCCTCGACCGTCAACGCATAAGCCCTGCCCTGCTGGGGTGTATCCCTCTGCTGGTGCGGGGTATGATGCTGTATCACAGGTGGCCTAGCTCCAACTCTCTGATCCTGTGCTCCACCCAATGGAGGTGCAGTGGGGCAATCTCGCATCTGGTGAGCAGCGGATCCACAGAACAAACATACCTTCAGCCTCCTTCTACAAACATCCCAAGTGTGTCCTGCCTTCCTGCAGTAGGCACAAGTGGGAACCCTCTGATCCTGACCCTGCTGCGCTGCCTTCTGCACATAGGGACGCTTAGCTGGTCCCGCACTACCACTGGCACTGCCTGAATCATCCCTGCCTCTCTTGGACTTGAGCTCCAAGTCATCCTCTGCTCTCTGAGCATCTCCTACTATCTGCTCAAAAGTCGCCTCGCGGTCGCTCCTAGTCAAAGACTTGACCGCCATGACCAAGCTCTTGTGAAACTTCCTCGCCTTGGCTGCCTCACTCAAGCCCTCCATAAATCTGCCCAGACAGCAGAACTCCGCTGTGTACTCGTCCACTGTCATGCTCCCTTGGATAAGTGCCTCAAACTGGCTCTCCAAAGCACTGAGCGCCACATCTGGGAAAAACTTCTCCTTAAAAAGTCTCTTGAAAGCCTCCCAAGTAAGCCCTGGCGCCGCAATCCTCGTATCAGTACGATACCATGTCAAAGCGAGGTCGAACATCTGGCTGCCCGTTGCCTCTATCTGCATACTGTCTGGAATCTGCGCCAGCCTAAAGATCCCCTCGATCTGCTCTATCCAGTCATCCGCGTACAGGATCCCTTCTGTACCACGAAACTCCTTGGGCCGCATCCTCTGAAAGTCAATGATACTACCCGGCCTCGGATGCTGAATCTGATCTGCCTGTGGCTGAATCTGTGCCACCCTATCCACTGCCGTCATGGCCACCTGGTGGGCGTTCTCAATGCCCAATCTCATCACATCCACCTGACGGTGCTGCGCGTCCATCATCTCCCTGAAGAACGCAAACAACTGCGCGGCATCTACTGGAGCAGGAAGTGGTAGAGAAACCATCGGAACGACTGGGGTAGTCCTCGGATCGATAGGCGAAGGAGGATCCCCGAGAGAAGCAGATGCTCCCTCAACCGCGGGAGTGGTGAGTAGAGCGGTAGCAGCTGCCTAAATATGAGCTGGACGAGAGGTAGCAGACCTCTCAGTGGCAACTGCTGGAACGGTACGATAGGATCGTGTCTTCGGAGGCATCCTGAACACAGATCAAAAGAAGTCAATACGGTGCAAGATACGATATTATTAAAGAAGGACAGTAATATTTCAAAAGAAAACAATTTCAGAATAATTAGATTGGAATTGTTCCTAGTCGTGATTGAGTACACTCTCATCCTAGATCCTAGATCCTAGATCCTATAGCAGGCTCGCAGCAGTACAACTAAATTATTGTACCACCACGACATCGCACTAATTGCGAATCGAGACCTGCATGGGCCACCACCAAAAATGTGTCACGACCCGCACCCGGAAAATCGGGCATGAGTCGTGGGTACGTCCAGCCTACGCCACAGCATCGGCGGTAGAACGCTGTCTAAGTCAACTAACTAAATAATAATCTCACACAAAAATCGGTCATGACCTCTCCAAAAGGAGGGCAACCACACAAACAATATAAACCTGTCAAGATCTCAACTCCAAACGGAGGAGCAAATATTACAATGATAAATCACAATATACTCAATCACGAATCTAAGCACGATAAGATAACACAGAGATCTAACAACTATAAAGTCTAACCAACAACAACTACTACAACAACCACAACATCAATAATAATAATACATCATCCAAAATAATATACAAACAAGGTCTCAATCCAAAATCGGAGACAAATCCGGTGCTAAAGCTAATAAAAACAATAACAAGGTCTCAGTGATCCCGGCTACCAACCCGGAAATCACTCCTAAACTAGAGGGTCCCTGTCTGCACCATCGACAGGCTCAGGTCCATAAAACGTCGGACATCACTCCTCCAGATACTCTGAAAAATATGTCCAGTCAGGACTGGAGCAAGTACATCTCTAACAGCAGTTCCATTTAAATGATAAAAACTATAAAACAGTTATAGCAAGTAGCAAGTAGAATGAAGCAATTATGAAACAAGGAAATATGTATAACTGGTGCATAAAGGTAAAGATGCATGGATATCAGAGCAAGATAGTAATAACTGCAAGATACAAGAAATCTACACTAAGAGTAAGTTTGTGCACAAGAACGTGTAGTGAGTCCAGCATAAAAAACATGTAGTGAGTCAAGTCCAGAAACATGTAAGTGAGACAAGTCAAGAAATGCATGAGAGTCCAGACTATAAAGAACGAACTCGGTGTCTTTGAAATACTTGTTTTGACATGTAAACGGCTAGGGGTAAGTATGGCTCACCGCGCACTGGGTGCGCGGCTGCTATCATTCCGGATTAGACCAGAGGGAGTGATTCCTGATGATGCCAGATAGGAATGTTTACATGTCTACTCGAGTATTTCCCCGCCCCGACTAATACAAGTGGATCCAAGACCTGACACACAAATCAAGATGAGTCCAGCCTGAACATGAATGATGCCTGTAGTGATGCTTGTAGGTGATGCCAGTAGTGATTCCAGAATAGAGGCCAGAAACATAAAATGTACGTGTCGTAAGTAAATGAATCCAGAAATACCAGTCAGTGTCCCGTGTTGTGCCAGAATAATCAGATGATACTATACTAGAAGCTGAATCATAATAATCATCAGATAATAAAAACTATCAAAGAATGTACTCGCCTGACGTCCTGAGCAACTGGCGATCCGAACCGGTGTCGCAAGGACCTAATGCAAAAAGTAAGGTTAAACAGGTTTCTAATGAGTTAAACAGACATAAAATAACTAAAAATAGGCTTCTAGGGTCGTTCTAGGTCAAACGGGTTAAACCGGTGAAATCTGGGTCAAAAAGTCAACTCTGGGTCCAAAAAGTCAACTCTAGGTCAAAATTAGGTCAAAAGTTGACTTTGGCGGTCAACCGAGTCAACTACGGTCAAGTCTGGGTCAAACTAGGGTGCTCCTAAAATTCTAGGTCAAACCGAGGTCATTAAGCTAGAAAACTCACAAACTCGCCTCCTTGAGATACCGGGATACCCTCGGTATCCGATACCTCAACCTAGGCCACGTACCCCGCCTAAACCCGCTAAAACCTATGCTAGCATGCATAAATATATACACATAAGCATATAAAAATCACTCCAATACTATTCTTAGGCTATTGCTCAAAAACCCCGCTCGAAACCCAATACCTTGGTTATCTTAAGGTATTGAAATACCTCGGTATCTCAAGGTATTGAGATACCGCTCTAAACTCAACCCGACTACCCCTCTAGCTAACTAACTATACATAAACATATATATCTAGCTATAATCTAGGCTAAAATATATATATCTAATATATATATGCATATACCTAGGTATCTACACACCTTACCTTACCTTACCTTACCTTACCTTACATATATATATATATATCCCTAGATATCTAACTATCTATCTAGCTATGTATATATCTATATATCTAGCTATCCCTCTACCTATCCATCTACCTATCTAGATATATACTATATATCTATCTAATATCTAGCCATCTATCCATGGGTTTATATAGATATCTAGATATCTATCTACTAGGTATCTATCTATCTATTTATCTCTAACTACCTAGGTATCTAGTTACCTATGTATCTATCTAACCATCTATGTATTAATCTATCTATTTGTATATCTATCTATCAACCTAGCTATTCACCTATCTATCTATCTATCTATCTATCTATCTATTAGTCTATCTATCTATTTATCTTAGTTAACTATCTAACTATCTATCAACTTGTCTATCTATCTATCCATATATCTATCTATTTATCAATACATCTAACTACCTAGTTATCTATTCATCTCTAATCTCCCTATCTTATGCATCTATCTAGGTACCTAACTATCTATCTAATACCTATTATCCATCTATCTATCATTCTATCTAATTACCTAACTATCATCTATCTACCTAACTATCTTTCTATCTAACAATCTATATATCTATCCATCATCTATCTAATTATCTAACTACCTATATATATCTATATATATATATCTCTCCCTCTTCCTCGCATTGCTGTTCTTGCTCTTCACCTTGCTGCTGCTGCTGCTCCTTGCGCTGCCTAGCTGCTGCTCTAGCAGCTGCTACTGCTGCTGTTAATGCTGCTGCTGCAGCTCCTATTTCTGCTGCTGCAGTTGCTGCTCAATGTAGCAAAGCTGCTGCTGCAGCTGCTATTTCTGCTGCTGCAGTTGCTGCTCAGTGCAGCAAAGCTGCTGCTGCAGCTACTGTTCAGTCTCCAGTCCCCCCCCCCTTTCTCTCATACACACACACACACACACACTCCTATATATATATAAATCACTCTCTAAATATATATATACAAACATATATATATATATATATATATATATATATATATATATATATATATAACTAGATACATATATATATACACCTACATCTCTATATACTAACACACACTAACACACTCACACACACACTAAAACACATAACAACACACACACACATAAATATATACATAGCTATATATATATATATATAAACACACACATAAATATATATACCTAGCTACATATATATATATATATATATACACACTTAATTTATATATATATATATAAATCTACACACACTCTCAACTATAAATATATACACACACATAAATATATATATGTATACATATACACACACAAGCACACTTACACATATACATATATATATATACACATAGACATATACACACACAAGCACATAGATATAAATACACTAATATATATACAAATATGTATACATAAACACACACACATATATATATATATATATATATATATATATATATATATATATATATATATATATATATATATATATATATACACATATACACTAACACAACACAACACACAACAACACACAAACAACACGCCCCACTCACGTCCAACGATCCCGACACTCACCAACACCCTAAAATATATAAAATATAACTCGAAAACTCTAGCACACACTCCCCGATACTAACCCAACGCGCGCACAAGCCCGAAACGAGGAAACCAAGTCGAAATGGCCGTTCGGTCATTTCGACGAACACGTGGTGCGCGGCTCGGAAAACCTCCTGAAACGCACACCAAACGAACTCGGAATCGGCCCAAAATTTACCCACGCATCTTAAACGATGTTTAGATCCTAGAAAATGTGCTCCCATGTCAATTCTAGGCCCGTGGCGAAAAAGTGCACGCACTTAGAATCGGCGACGACGAAAAACCCCAAATTCGTCCAAAACGCCCGTTTCTTCGTGACACGACTTCCCGTGTCCGAACGGAGACACGCACTCACCCTCAAGACATTCGACAACGTTTACCTAGGTCCGTCTAACCTAGGGCATCACCCAAAATTGGGCCAAATTCGGATTTCACCCGAAATTGACACAAAACCTAGTGTTAAAGTCTCCAAACACTACCAAACTAGTTCCAACTTCCTCCCACGGGTAGCCTAAGGGTCTAGGAAGGTTCTAAACTATTAATTACACTATATAAAAGTAATTACAAGGGGAAAATTAGGGTTTACCTCTTGGGAGTTGGAATCCCAAGCCAAAATATCAAAAATGCTCCAAATCCACCTCAACTAGCTTCCAAGCTCCCAAATCTAGCTCTAACACCAAATCTAAGCTCTACCCACCTAGATTAGGAAAGAATGTAGGGTTAGGGTTCACAATCATGGAGAATAGAAGAAGAAAGAAGAGGAAAAGGATGCTTACTTGAAGTTGGGAAGAAGAAAGGAAGAAGAAAGAAGAAGAGAGGAAGAAGAAATGAAGAAGAAGAAGAAAATGGAACAAAGGGGAAGGGGGCTGCTGTGTTCTCACGGAAATGGGGTTGGTTTGGTCGGCCAAAGCAAAGTAAAGGGGGTTGTCAAGTTTCCAAATTCCCAAAACGCCCCTATTTGACTTGGTTTCGGTTCCGGGTTTCAAAAGCACTCAAACTAGCTCCAAATCTCTCCAACTAACCTCCTAAAAATAAAATAAATATTCTAAACCCAAAAATAAGCCTCACAGGGGTGTGGGCTGGGTCGGACATGGGTCCACTAGGGTCTGACATGGGTCCAGGTTAGCCAAAATCCTAAAACAAACAATAAAAAATATAATAGAATCAATAATTAAATATAATTACAAATAATTATAAATAATACACACTTAACCAGATTAAAAAAAAATACCCGGCTCTGAAAATGGGGTGGTGACATTTGCCGTTGATAGGAGCCATTAACAAGTCTCCGTTAGGCTTGGCTAATCTGTAAGCGTCGTTTGAGAACGTCGTCTCGATTACATAAGGGCCTTCCCATTTGGGCTAGAATTTACCCTTACTCTTGTGAGTAATGATCATTTGCCTTTTCAAAGCTAGAACTAGCTCGCCAACTTTGAACACCCTTTCCTTCACTTTTTGATTAAAAGCTTTGGAAATACGTGCCTGGTAGAACGCAATGCGTTATTGAGCTAGGAGGCGTTTCTCGTCTAATCCTTCTAACTCTTGAAGCCGTAGTCGATCATTATTTTCCTGAGTCAACTCATTAGCCACTGCTATTCTGAGTGACAGAATTTGGATTTCAATAGGGAGAACTACTTCACTCTCGTAAATCAATGAGAATGGGGTACAATCCGTTGGTGCTCGTACCGTTGTGCGGTATGCCCAGAGGCACTCTCCTAGCTTCACATTCCAATCTCTTTTGTTCGAAGAGACGAAATTTTTCAAAAGTTTGATAATGGTTTTGTTAAAAGCTTCCGCCAAACCATTAGCAGCAGGATTGTATGTCGTAGAGGCCATATTTTGTATCCGATTTTTATCGCAAAATCGATGAAACGCTTGGCTGATGAATTGAGGCCCATTGTCATGAATTATCCTTCGGGGTATCCCAAAGCGATAAATGACATGATGCTTGATGAAGCTGATCACGTTGGATATTTTTACCTCAGCAAGAGGGATCGCCTCTGCTCATTTGGAGAAATAATCAGTGATGGCCAATATGAACCGATGACCTCTAGAAGAAGACGGGTGAATAGGACCAATGATATCCATACCCCATGCTTCAAAAGGCCAGGATGCAACCGTAGGATGTAAATGTTCAGAAGGTTGATGTATAAAATTTGCATGAACCTGACAGGCTTTGCATTGTCTTGCATATTTTATCGCATCTGTTATCATAGTAGGCCAGTAATAGCCCATCCTCCTGATACGATCCTGTAGCGTAGGACCGGGTTGATGTGCTCCGTATACGCCGTCGTGGGCTTCACGGATAATCCGCTGTGCCTCATTATCAGAGAGACATCATAATAGCAGTCCATCGTAGGTTCGACGATATAGACATTATGAAGATGCATCAAAATAGAAGCGTAATGATCGTCTTTTGATGGATACTGCTTCTTTAGGATCCTCCGGTAAGATTTCGTATGCCACAAAATTTATTAAGGGACTTCTCCAGTCTCTCTTGGAAAGATCTGTGTTCACAGCGTAGCTGCATTCTATGTGAAAGTTATTTTTCACACAGAATAAATCTCTGTTAAGAAGGATCACCGAATTCTGCCTTCTTATAGGAATAGCTAAATCTGCAGCTAGACTGGCCAGGGCATCAGCTTCCAGATTTTGAGATCGAGGTACATGCTCTAGGAAGAACCCTTTGAAAGATATGGCTATCTCGATTGTTGCTTGGTGATAAGGAATGAGGTCTGGATTACGGACTTTATATATTCCTCTGACCTGATTGACGATCAGCAGAGAATCACCGAAAGCTTCCAGATATTCGACGTCCAATTCTTTAGCGACTTGGAGTCCGATGAGTAGGGCATTATACTCTGCCACATTATTAGAGCAGGGTTCGCTAAGAGAATATGCTCGATAGATGACGAATTTATCAGGAGTGACCAGGATAATTCCTACTCCTGAAACCACGTTCCCCCTGGGAGCAGTCCTGGAGGCACCATCGAAGAATAGCTGCCATGTATCACTTTCCATTACGGAATTATATTCTGCAACTTCGTCAGGAATGTCTTCGTATAATCTGGAGGTTTTCGAAATCGGATGAGCAGCTAGAAAATTAGCCAATGCTTGGCCTTTGATGGACTTCTGGGGGACGTACACCATATCATACAGTGTTAATAATATCGCCCAAGTCACAAGTCGAGAATTGAGAACACTCGGCTTGTTCATCAATACCCGAAGAGGATTGATCCTGGAGATGATATGAATAGTCTGGCCTGTGACGTAATATCGTATTTTCTGAATAGCGAACATTAGGGCCAAGCATTCTTTTTCCACCAGATTGTACCCGTGTTCAGCTTCGACCATCATCCTACTTAAATAGTAGATAGCCTGTTCATGACCCTCATCGTTCTTCTGTGCGAGGAGGGCTCCCAGAGAATGATCCATTGCTCGAACATACAGCAAAAATGGTCTTTCTATGACTGGAGGTACCAGAACTGGAGGATTAGTAAGGTAGCATTTGATATCATTGAACGCTTGCTGACAGGCTTCGTCCCAAACGAAGGATACACCTTTCTTCATGAGATGAGAAAAAGGCTGACATCTCCCAAAGAGGTTGGATATGATTCTCCGGATATAAGCCAGACGACCTTGAAATCCCCTGAGTTCTCTCAGATTAAGGGGAAGTCGCATCTCTAGGATAGCCTTCACTTTATCAGGGTCCACTTGAATGCCTTTAGCGGTAATGACAAATCCCAGGAATTTGCCACTGGATACACCAAGAAAGGACTTTGTAGGATTTATTTTGAGTTGGTGTTGGTGCATCAACTCAAACACTGTCTTCAAGTCTTGGATGTGATTATCCTTGATGCGACTTTTGACAGCTATATCATCCACGTAATATTCCACTATTTTGCGTAAATTTTCGTAGAATATGTTACTCATAGCTCGTTGGTATGTAGCCCCGGCATTCTTCAGTTCGAAGGGCATAACCGTGTAGCAATATACCCCCAATGGTATCCGAAAGGCAGTATGCTTTTCATCTTCAGGATGCATCTTGATTTGGTTGTATCCTGAAAATCCGTCCATGAAAGACATGTGCTCAAAACCGTACGTATTATCGATCATGACGTCTATAATGGGAAGAGGAAACTCATCCTTGGGGCAGGTTGTATTCAGATCTCGGTAATCGATGCAAACACGCACTTTCCCACTTTTTTTCATGACTGGGACAACATTGGCGACCCAGTCAGGATGTTGTTCTTCCCGGATGAACCCGCAAGCTATCAACTTCTTGATTTCAGCTTCAATGGCGTCCATCATATCCGGGCGGAACCGGCGTTGGTGCTGCTTTACAGGCTTCGAATTGGGCAGTATGTTGAGCTTATGAGTAGACACTTTAGGATCGAGTCCTGGCATATCCTCATAATTCCATGCAAAGACGTCGATATATTCTTTTATCAGCTGGATTATTTCTTCCCTTTCTTCGCCGGAAAGATTGTTACTGATAAATATCGGCTTTGGCGAAAGTTCATCCCCCATGTCAATTTGGATAACTTTATCTTCAGTGGGCGGTTCTCTCTGCTCGAACCAGAGTTCCCATTGCGTATCCATTTGCTGTGCCCAAGAGTCATTCTCAAACGATTCAGATTCTTGTTCGTGTGCTTCGAGGGAATCTGTCAATACCGTATTTACTGATAATGCTCGTTCGAGATCATTATATGAGCCGGAGGACGACGAGCCATTTTGAGAAGAGGAAAAGATATCCTTATTAAGCTCAGAAGTTGCAAAGGAAGTGGCATACCCTAACCCAAAACGAGTTCGTTGATAGTAGGAATCACCGTGCAGCAACATTCGCCTGCCTTTCCCATAGTTAAGACCTGGTTCCAGCTTCAAGTCATAACCCATACTTTGCATAATATTCAAAGCTTGCGGGCTATATCTGTGAACCTGCATTTTTCCAGTATCGGATTCGTGAGAATCTTCTTGTACAGTCGGTTCGTTGCGCATGCGACCGAAGACTATTGGATGCTGACTGCTGCGAGTAGGCGGGACAATAAAGATAGAATCCTCATGTGGCCCATATGTCGTGATGATATTAGATGTTGACGCTACTTCCCACATATACGAATGATAGAAATCTATAGCTTTCAAGAATTTTTGTGCTATAGGTTCTTTATTGTTATGGGGAGAGGATTCCTGATTCGAAATTTGAGCGTCAATGTACTGGAAAAGAGGATCTTTATTATCGTCAGAAACTACGTTCCTGGTTATATTTACATCAGTTGGCTGCTTGTTACGCCGAAGGTTGATGACCAAATGTGGAGGCTTCTGGTTCAAAGTGATCACTAGAGGATCACCTCCTTGTCCTGACTTGATTTTGTTCAAGTGGATAGCCATGGGTTCTATGACTTTCGGACGAGTAGTTCGCCCTTTCACCTTGATTGACAGGGGTTGTTCGGCAGAGGGTTCTTCTGGCTCCCGGTGGGATTCCTCCTCTGTCTTGCCTGACACCTCCTTCATGTAGTCTTAGGTGTACAACATGGCGTCGGAGTAGTAGGATTCTACTCCTTTAAACGGGTTAAGGTCAGCAAACTGCGTTTGTACTGTTCCTTGGGCATCTACATATTTGAAGTATTAATGTAGAGTCGAAGGAACGATGTTGTGATCATGGATCCATGGTCTGTCCAGCAAAATGTTATAGGACACCTCTGAATCAATGACATAGCATGTAGCCACTGATCTAAGGTTCCCAATCTGGATCCTCAGCCGAATCTTCCCCAACGGCTTACTTTTCCTGGCGTTGAAGCCCACGATTGTAGTGGTGGTGTAAGCCAATTCGCTGGTAGGAATCCTCAGTGGTCTGATCAGACTATGAGGAATGATACTGATCGATGATCCCAGATCTATGTAAATCCGGTCAACCTCTATGGAACCGACGTATCCAGTGTAATAGAGGGGTCTGTCATGCTTGTTATGTTTTAACAGCATGTCATCTTGAGTGAAAGTGATATTCGGGACCACGTCCATCACACTATAGCATTGAGGACATGCCTCAGGTTCTTTATCAGGGGACTTGAGCTGGGTCAAGCATACGTCCGCTTGCATCAATGCTTCGCTCAAGGCTTGACGAGTGTCTTTTGATAGCCTGAGTAGCTCAAAGATGGACAATCTGGCTGGTGTATTAGCCAACTGGGCCAGGATGTCAAAGTTATATGGCTTCTCCAAACCTTAGTTTTGAATATTCTTCAAAGGTTTATCAAAGCGTACTTCTTTTTGCTTGCCCTTGTCCGCCAAAGTTGGTCTAGAAGGACCTGCCTCTGGTATGACAGGTTCAGGTTCTGAAGGCTTGGCAACTGAAGTGTCCGTCGTTGCTTCTTCTTGATTTCCTCCATAGTCTTTGAGGTATGCTTTGCCTGACCGGGTTCCAGTAGCCAAAACCTCTTCTTCTGATGTCGAGGATATTGCAACCATATGACATGGTCTACACTTCGAGTTCTTTTTAGACTTAGCCTTAGCAGCTTGAGTCTCTTCCTCGATCTCTGACACCAGATCTGGATGAACCCACATAATCTCGCCACGCTGGGTAGTTAGGGGTACCAGGTCATGATTTTGACCCCTGGCCGGAGGGAGATTAATAATATTTATCATTGTCTGGGAAATAGGTACAACCCCATCCGAAACTTCTTGAAGAGGCAGATTGCCAAATTGGAGATAAATCATGTTGGCTGTGACCGTCTTCTCGCTATTGCGCAGAGTGATGGCCTTAGCGTCGATCAACTCCTGGATTTTCCTTTTTAGTACATAACATGCATTTGTGGGGTGATGCATGTACCTATGGAAAATACAGTACTTGGGGTTATTGGTACTGTCGACTTCATTAGGCCTTTTTACCTCGGAGAGGGTGAGCTTGCCACTTTTGACTAGACATTCGAATATGCTCGGAATATCGTCGTCGTCAAAAGAATATACTTCAATAGGCCTGGAAGTCCCAGGTTTTGTCTGTGTGGTTGCCGCAGTCTTTTGCCTGGACGTATTGATCGCCAGAGCTTCTTTTCCTTTGGAACCACGAGGATGGTCGCTGTTGGAAGATGACCTCTTGCCTTTATCAAAGGCAGATATCATAATTCCATTATCACGCGTCTTTCGACTGTTATCTTCAGCGGCTACCGCTGAGATGATAAATAAGGGCCAATCATGGAACTGATATGGTCCTGTGAACACCGAGATCACCGAAAGAAGATTCTTCCTGCTAATGTCCACCAATACCGAGTCTGAAACTCCGGGAGGCATTTGCAAAGTGGCTTGACGAAAACGTTCGATAAAAGTGTGAACGTTCTCTTTCTCTTTCTGCTTTACTTCGATGAGAGAGGACATAGACATGTCCATCCCTCCTTCGTAGAATCGTGCGAAGAACAAAGTCTTAAAATCTTCAAAGGAAGTAATACAGTTGTCCACAAGACTACGGTACCACTGATAAGCCACCCCCGATAGACAGCCTTTGAATACTCGAGTGAGAAGGGCGTCATTCCCTTGCAATAACACCGTCATCATACTGAAGTAGTTCATGTACTGGCTCGGTGATATCTTTCCCTCAAACAAAGCCATAGCCTGTGGTTTATATTTATGAGGGAAAGGGATCTCATCCCAGATAGCTGGATAAGGCTGGTTGATTCCCAATTTCTTGAGCTGGTCTTTATGCTTCAAGGCATCAAATTGGGCTTTCAATTCCCGCACTGTCTGCATCGGATCTTCAGCTGGTAGAGGGACTGCGGAGTGGTGAGAGATCGGTTGTATTGTAACTCCAGCATGAGGCAATACATTCTCCGAATTAGGAAGTGGAGAAGCTGCTGACTCCTGATTTAGAGCAGGCTCCTGATTCACGTTGGATAGTGGTAAGTCCACCCCCACACGTATTTGAGTCAGAGGGACCGATGCTTGAGCTATAGCAGCTGTGTGTTGAGTCAGCATCATCTGGTGCATATTCTCCATCATGGACTGTATCTCTTTCAGAGATGTCTCCAACACAGCGATGCGTTGCTCAGTACTTCCTGATGGGGAAGCCTCTACGCGTTCATCTTCAATGGCATAGACTCCTATTTCTCTGGATGTCATTGAAGGGTTAGTATAGGTCTCCGTAGAGATTGACTCTATACTTTCAGCATCTGATTCGGGAAACTGGAGACCCCCAGTGTCAGAATTAGAAGAATACGAAGCCGGTTGTCGTGACCTAGAATGGATGTTTCGGAACACCCCAGCTTCAATGTTCTCAAGGAGTCTGTCGAATCTCCTTTGGCTTGGAGTTCTAGAGGGATGACGTCTTGAATTCGACCTTCCTCTAGGAACGTGTGAAGCCATGTTCACTGATGCGAATATAGACTCTTCTTCCTGTATAGACAAGGAGTAGTTCAACCGGTCGAAAACTGACCGTTTTGCCTTAGAACAACAATAATTAACTATAACTTTATGACTATTACAACAGTGCTCCCTTGGGGGCGTAATAGACATGTTGAAAGATCCTTTATCTTTGCGCTTCTGGATCAGAAATTCATGCAAGTCGGGAGGATTAACAGAAGAAGAAGAAGAAGAAGGCTTGTTCCTCCTGTTTACATCAGTTGGAATACGGATATTAGGAACCCCAACCCTTTCTCTGCCGTAGGAATACAGTAGTTCAGCCATATGAGTAGCAGCTGATCCATAAGGAGCGTATCTATCCACAAACTGGGTCTTCTTTACGCCGAGGGGCTTCTTCTGGCGTATTTTGAATTTTTGCTCAGGCTGGCGTAAAACTGAGGAAGTCCTCAATCGGCCATCAACTTCTCGCGTAATCTGGAGAGCGGGCAGATTCTTCTCTTGATGGCGTAAAGGCCGAGAGATTGGGAAATCCGCCATTTGTTTTCTCTTGCATAGATTGTAGGGACCATCTGCTTTTCTACGGAGGGAAGATGCATTTTTACGCGCGGAACGTGTTTGGAATTTCTGAATAGGCGCTGAGGCATTATCAGAAATTTTGTCTGCCGCGTCATAGACGGGAGACTGAATTTTATGCGCAGAGCGCGGAGCAGACTTCTGGATTAGCACTAAGGCATTACCAGAAGCTTTGTCTGTCACGTCACAGACGGAAGACAGAATTTTACGCGCAGAGCGCGCAGTAGACTTCTGGATTAGCACTGACGCATTACCAAAACTTTTTTGCTCAAAGCTAAGTCCGCCAAAGAACTTCTTTGCCTTCTCCTCTTCTGTCAAAATTAGAGTAGGGACGAAGCGACTCAAACAGATGAACTCTGCATTATACTCTTCTACCGTCATGTTACCTTGAATGAGGCGGTTGAACTTGTCCCAAAGTTCTGATCGAGCAATCGATGGAATGTATATCTCCTGAAAGAGTCTAGAGAACTACTTCCATGTGACTTGGTCTGGTCCAAGTCATCTCTCCTTAGATAACCACCAGTGATGTGCATTGCCCGTCAACTACATCCTGACGGCAGTCATCCGACGCTCCATCGGAAGCTCAACTGCTTCTAATTAATTTTGAGTGTTTGTGAGCCAATCATGAACTTCAGTGGGCTCTTCCTTGCCTGAAAAGGTATGGGGCTTCAGCTTGTAAAAACCAGTGATAGATCCCGTCGATGGCCGTCTAGCTAGTGGATTTGCCTGCTCCAGTGCGGTGACTAGGCTGTTCCTCAAGTTCTCTGTCTGTCATTGCTGGGCCTCTTGATGAACATGCTGTTGTGCTTGCATTATTGCGTAGAACATTTGGAACATCTATTGTCCGTCCATAGGCTGTCCTGGTAGAAAAATGAGCATTAGTGGAGTAAACTACGACGGTGGTGGAATATCATCTCGCTGGAACCTCGAGGCATTCTGATCTTCTTGATTGCTTTGTTGAGTTGAGGGATCTACACTTAGTGGCATCACCCTATCATCATAAGTGACTACAACAACTTGTGGTGTGCCCACGGGAGTCTCGTCGCTGGCTCGTGGATCCATTACTCTGCATACAAAGTAAATTATGAGAGGCGCACAGAGGAATCAAGGCAGGATGTAAGTCAAGAAATTATTTTGAAGTCGATATAGAGGTCAAGAATGTGTCAATATATGAATAAGATCTTATAATTTATCCTATCCTAATTGCAGGCTTGCTCGATTCCTTAGTTGAAACCGAAGCAACATAGTCGTAAACCTGCATGGGCCACCACAAAAACTATGTCACGCCCCAGTCCCAAAATACCGAGGGACTAGCCACATGGCAATGGCCAACAACACAACTACAATGGGTAAATCCAATTTAATGGACCCGTTAGAGTGCACTTAAGCAGTAATAAATATAATTGCAGTCTATACCATCTATCTCAGTATAATTCTAGTTTTATCTACAAAAAATAAACATAATTCAATATGATAGACCAGTCAAGATAATAGATAAAGAAAATATTCCATCAATAAGTCCAAATCAGTAGTGTCTCGGGAAATAACCCGACAAAATAAGATAAGAGAATTACACCAACACATATGTCCATGAGTCCAGATATGAAATAACAATGTGCATAAATAACTGAGTATGAAACTGAAATACTCAGAAGAAATTCTCTGGCACAATCTCGTCCTCTGGTACCATTACTGCTCCAACGCTCCTCTGTTGTGGTGATCCGTTTGGATCGATGAGAAGTTTGTAAGGAGTCGGTGTATTTCTTATTCCATTAGTGGAGGCTTTTCAGGGTTGGACTCCGATCTTCTCGTGGTTTTTCCTGCAAGGGTTTTCCACATTAAAAATATCTGTGTCTGAGATTTTGTTTGACGTTTTTTGGTTTGTACATTTTGCTCGGTTCTCCAGCAGGTACTCTCTGGTTTGGAAAATGATTTTTGTACTTTCGTTCCCAACAAAGTAAAATCAGAGCTAGGTTTTAGAATTTCAGAAGGGTGTCAAGAGTTGACATGCAAACCAGGGAGGAGAGATGGACGCGAAGTCGGTATACATGGTGAACCTGAATGGTACCAACTATCACTACTGGAGGAGCAAGATGAAGGATATGCTATTTGTTAAGAAGCTGCATCTGCCGGTATTTGCTTCCGAGAGGCCCAGTTACAAATTCGAAGATGACTAAAATTTTGAGCATATACAGGTATGTGGGTACATCAGACAGTTCGTTGATGAGAACGTGTACAACCACGTTGTCAGTATTGAGCACGCGAGAACACTGTAGGATAAGCTGGAATCTTTGTATGCAAAGAAGACCGGAGTAAATAAATTATTCCTGATTCGGATGATGATGGGTCTGCGGTACAAAGATGGGGCATCTATATGGATCACTTGAGTGAGTTCCAGGGCGTGGTTGACCAGCTATCCTCAATGAGAGTCAAGTTCGACGACGAGGTTCAGGGACTATGGTTGCTGTGTACATTGTCAGACTCGTGGGAGACCGTACGAGTGTCTATGATCGCTTCTGCTCCGGAAAGCGTGGTCAGTTTGGAGTTTGCCAATAGAGGGGTACTGAATGAAGATATGCAGAGAAGTTCTCAGGACACTTCATCCACATCCCACTCAGAGGTGCTTATTTCAGAGAGCCGCTGAAGGGGTAAAAGCAGGGGTCCAAACGGTGGCAGAGACAAAAGCAGAAAAATATCCAAGGGTCGGTACGATGACTCAAAGTGTTACCATTATGGCAAGAAGGGCCACATCAAGCAGAACTATTTCGCTTGGAAGAGAGAAAAATGGCGACAAAGGAAAGCAAAATGAGAATACTGCAGCGGCGGCCTCAACACATGGAGACGATGTGGTCATTGTAGGTGATGAGGCAGTTATGAACCTCGCCTGTGATAACAACTCTTGGCTGGTGGACTCAGGTGCTTCAGCACACGTATCTCACAATAGGACACTATTTGCTACATACACAATATGCGACTGTGGAGTATTGAAGATGGACAATGGAGATGTGTCGAAGGCGGTTGCCATTAGAGATGTGCATTTGAGGACAAAGACAGGTGTAGTTCTTGTTCTCAAAGATGTTCGTCATGTCCCTGATATCTGTTTCAACCTAGTGTCGGTTAGAAGGTTGGATGACGAGAGTTTCTACAGTCTCTTCGGAAATAATCAGTAGAAGCTTTCCAGAGGTTCGATGGTGATTACCAGAGGAAGCAAGAGGTACGGACTCTACTATATGGAAGGGAGCGCACATGGGGAACATGAGGTTAACGCAACTACTGATGCGTCTACTGAGTTGTAGCACAGGCGGCTCAGCCATATCAATGAGAAGGGGATGAGCTACTTGGTGAACAGGAAGATGATTCCAGAGCTAAAGTCTACAAAGTTGGAGAAGTGCACGTACTGATTGGCGGAAAAGCAAAATAGGATATCTTTTCAAAGTCACCCAAGTTCAAGGAAGCCGACGTTGCTCGAGTTGATTCACTCGGATGTTTGCGGTCCTATGAAGGTAAAATCTATTGGTGGTGCTTCTTATTTTGTAACATTTATTGATGACTGTTCTAGGAAGGTTTGGGTCTATACCTTAAAGACCAAGGATCAGGTGCTGCCCACTTTCAAGGAGTTTCAGGTCTTTGTTGAAAGGAAGATGGGCAAGAAGCCGCTTTGTGTTCGGTCGAACAATGGCGGTGAGTATATCAGTCCCTTTGATGCTTATTGCAGAAAGCAAGGAATACAACACCAGAAGACTCCATCAAAGACACCATAGCTCAACGGTGTAGCAGAGCGGATGAATGGGACGCTAATGGAGAGGGTACGATATTTGCTGTCAAAAGCAAACTTGTCAGACAGCTATTGGGGTGAGGCACTTTACACAGCTGTTTATGTTATTAATTTATCTCCTAGTGCTCCTTTGCAGGGTGATGTGCCTGACAAAGTATGGTACGACAAAGAGCTATCATACAATCATCTGCGAGTGTTTGGTTGTAAGACCTTCGTGCATGTACCAAAGGACGAGAGATCCAAACTTGAGCCAAAGACGAGACATTGCATCTTTGTCGGCTACGGTTGGAATACGTTTGGCTATAAAATCTATGATCCATTGGAAAAAAGCTATACAAAAGCAGGGACGTATTATTCGTCGAGAATCAGACCATGACAACACTCAGGATTTCGAGATGCCTTCTGAGGCTGAGGAATTGCCCGAGTTAGAGTCATTTTACTTCGAGCAGTTTTCAGAGGATATCGCATAGGATCCCGTTATGGGGGAGCCAGTATATAGAGTTACTCCCAAGCTTGATCATCAGCCTGCTGATGGTGGTCAAGGTGACCCTCAAGAGGATGAGCATGTCGAGAAGGCAGTTCCTGGAGGAAAGTAGGCTGTAGATATACAGCTAGCACCAGTGGTTCCATTGAGGAGGAGCGTTAGAGAGCGTTGACCATCTACGAGATACTCATCGGGTGAGTATGTGTTACTGACTGACGGAGGAGAACCCAAAAGTTTCGCAGAGGCTATGGAAGACGAACACATGCAGGAGTGGATGGAGGCCATGCATAAGGAGATAAATTCCTTGGAGGTCAACTCTACTTATGATCTGGTACGATTGTCAAAGGGCAAGAAGGCTTTGAAGAATAGATGGGTATGTTTGATAATAAACGAAAGAAATAAAAATATAGATTTATACGACCTTTCTTAGGTTTACAAACAAGAAGTACAATTAATCCTATACGAGGATATCAAGTACAAAATTTAAATCTGGGTAAATATTGCTATAGGAGTCTGATCTGTAGTCGATCACTTTGTCCCTTGGACCACACGATGATGAAGAAGTGCTGTAGAAGAAGGAATAGCTTCAAATATTGCAAGAGGGAGTGGATGCTCGATACCAAGATTGTCGATCACTACTCTCTGTATAAAATTTGACCTCTCCCCTACCTCTGTCAATAGAGGTCTCTATTTATAGAGTCCAATTGCCATAACCGTCCTGTCGGCGTAGAAGCCGAATAGTGGAGAGTGGGGTGCTCTTTACGCGGCGGTTATAATAACTGCCACCCACGTAAAAATGATCCTCTAAATAAGTGTGCGACGCGTGTCCTATTAAGAGATAATGCGTATAACTGTTACGAAGATCACGGCATGCAAGCCACGTAGATAACTGTCCCTCACGTAGAGATGATTGGCGTAGAAGCCAAATAACTGTCTTGTTGGCGTAAAAACCAAATAGCTGTTCTGATGGTGTAAAAGCCAAGTAGGCGTAGAAGGCCAATAGCTGACATATAGGCGTAGAAACCTAATAGCTGTCAGGTTGGCGTAGAAGCCAAGTAGGCGTAGAAGCCTGATGCTGCATAGATGGGTAGCCGGTGTAAAGGTAGCCAGTTATTCCACCTTGACTGAGGTCTTGAGCGTATTCTACATCAGGTAGCCTGTTCACATACCTTTGCAAATATAGCCTGGGTTGGCGTATTTCAAGGAGATAGCATACGGCGTACTCCTATAGCTGAAAACAGCCAGGTCAGCGTATTTCGAGGAGATAGCATACGGCGTACTCCTATAGCTAAAAATGGTCTAATGGCGTAATGTGCAGGGATGGTGACGTGGACGTATTATCCCTAATTATAGCTCTCCCAGTCATCAAAAATAGAACAAAATCTCGTGCATTAAATGCAGAGATCTTCCCCCATCTCGCGCATTAATTGCAGAGACATGCCTCGGGCTCTGTACGAAGAGCAGCTTTTGACGTGGCGATCAATTTTGTCTCATCTTGAGCGTAAAAGCTCCTGGCTGCCTGTGTAAAACTAGGCAGCGTATCCCTTGAATGTGTAGACGATGACTTAAATCAAGGCTTTGATACTAAACGATAGTCTGGAGCTCTGTGCCGAATCATCATTACAGTCGTCGTCTTGATAGTCGTACAGTACTCTTTGTTAGGAGTCAGGTTCATTGTACTGTCTGACAGGTTCATTCAAGGAATACGAAGCGTTTCTCATACACTTCCATGCTGCATTAAAAGCGGATGAGTTTTACGCCATAAAGGTGAGGTAGTAACCTTTATACGCTAAAGCAGTCTAAAAATACTGCATTACGTGGGTTGTTCTGGAGCTATATTTTACGCTAAACAGCGTTGAAGCTCTGTCTGTACGCCAATGGCTCTAAAGTCATATTTTACGCCGCACGACACTGAAACTATGCTTTACGCAGGTTTTATGCATATTGCGTATAATCTTGTAGCATATTTTTCATGCTTCTACAGGGTATTCAGAATGAAGCAGGCAGATGATGCTACTCATCCTCGATACAAAGCGAGGCTAGTAGTTAAAGGCTACGGTCAGCGAAAAGGAGTAGATTATGATAAGATCTTTTCGCCAGTCGTCAAGCAGTCGTCTATACGGGTGGTGCTAGCATTGGCAGCCAGTTTTGACTTGGAGGTCGAGCAAAAGGACGTGAAGACGAAAATCCTCTACGGTGATCTTGAGGGAGAGTTGTACATGGAGCAGCCAGAGGGAATCTGTGAGAAGGGCAAGTCATATTTGGTCTGCCGGTTGAGGAAGAGCTTGTATGGTCTGAAACAGGCTCCGAGACAATGGTATAGGAAGTTCGAGTCGTTTATGGGGGAGCATGGCTATGCACGGACGACGTCGGATCATTGTATTTTTATGAGGTACTTTGCCGCTGATGATTTCATTATTTTGTTGCTTTATGTTGATGACATGTTGTTGGTGGATCGGAATGCCACCAGGATAGCAGAGTTGAAGCGCCAACTGGGCACGGCCTTTTCTATGAAGGATTTGGGCGCAGCAAAGACTATTCTTGGGATGGAGATCAGCAGAGAGAGAGAGAGAGAGAGAGAGAGAGTCCAAGTTGCTATACTTGTCCCAAAAGAAGTACATTCATCGGGTACTTCAGTATTTTAGGATGGACGGGTCAAAGAAAGTGAGTAACCCCCTTGCGGCTCACTTTAAGTTCACCGAGAAGCAGTGTCCATCTACCGAGGACGAAAAGGAAGATATAAAGCGAGTTCCATATGCCACAGCCGTGGAAAGTCTTATGTATTCTATGGTATGTACGAGGCCAGACATTGCTCACGTAGTCGGCACAGTTAGCAGGTACACTTCCAATCCTGGAAGGGTATATTGGAGTGGGGTCAAGTGGATTCTACGATATCTTCAGGGTACAGCCGATTGGAGACTTTCATTTGGTGGTGACGAGCCGAAGCTGGTTGGATATGCCGACGCTAATATGGCTGGAGATGTAGAGACGATACGATCGACTTCGGACTATATGATGATGTTTGCTGGTGGAGTAGTAACGTGGCAGTCGTATTTATAGAAGTGTGTTGCCTTGTCGATGACAGAGGCAGAATATATTACGACGACGGAGGCTTGCAAGGAGTTATTGTGGATGAAGAAGCTGCTGTAGAAAATTGGACTAAAGCATGAGCAGTATCTTTTGCTTTGCGATAGTTATAGTGCTATTCACCTTGTGAAGAACCATATATTTTATAGCCGGTCCAAGCACATTGATACCTGGTATCATTGGATACGGGATTTGATTGACAAGAAGGAAGCAGCGCGTGAGAAGGTTTATACAGATAACAACGGAGTAGATATGTTCATAAAGGTTCTACCAAGGAAAAAGTTTGAGTACTGCAGACGGATCGTCGGGATGACGACCCCCTCCACATAGTTGTGAAGGGGTGAGATTTGTTGGAGTGGGTGGGGTTCCCAACCTATGTGAAAAATACCCCAGAGTAGGATTGAGTATTTCTACATATAATAGGAATACATCAATTTATTTGGATTGGATATTCCTAAATATAATTGAAATATCCCAATGGATTTTGATTGTATATTCCTACATATAATAGAAATATGTCAATGGATTTGGATTTGGATTGGATATTCCTATCTATAATAGGAATGGTAGTTGTTGGGTTTGAGGCTATATATAGGTGTCTCCTGGCCCTAAAATATATCTCTCTCTAAAAAAAATAGCAACAAGGAGAAAAAAATGAGACAAGAGTGTCATTGCAACATTGGAGAGGAGAATGAAGGATTGGAGGCCGTTTCGAAGAAGGAGATCAGTTTCGGATATTTCTCGTTGTCTTTTTTCTTCGTGGTTATAATCTATTTTTTGTTCCAAAAGAGTTGTGGTGATTCGTTTGGATCAGTGAAAAGTTTGTAAGGAGTCGGTGTATTTCTTATTCCATTATTGGAGGCTTTTCAGGGTTGGACTCCAATTGTCCCGTGGTTTTTTCCGAAAGGGTTTTTCACGTCAAAAATCTCTGTGTCTGCGATTTGTGTTTGGTGTTTTTTGGTTTGTGCGTTTTGTTCGGTTCTCTCGCAGATACTCTCTGGTTTGGGGAACGAATTTTGTACTTTCGTTCCCAACACCTGTGACCGCAATGCTCACGTCTCCCGGTATAGACAATCGCCCGGTGTTCGCGGCCAAGGAGATGAACTAGTTCTATCTGGAGAACAGTCCTAGTATCTTTCCTTAAAAGTTAGTGAAGCATAATCTTTCGAGTTTCTATATCATATCCAACATTTTTGGAGTGTCTGTGCTTCGTAGGGCTAACTAATCTTGTATTTTTTCTTCTTGTAATAGGTATGGACTACTGAGCTTGCTACGGACCCAAGTACGACGACAAGTATCTGTGCTCGAAAATTCAGCAACTGCTAGGTGACACGAGACTGCACCGGACACTGACCAGCATACTAGTACCGACTTTTTCTTCAACCAACCATCCTCTCCACTCTCGAGGTATACATGATTGACCGGCCATTTCTAACATTTTAAGGATCATATACAAATGCTAAAAATCAAAAACAAAAAAATCTTTTTCTGACATTCTAAGGCAATAGGGAGACCTAAATCTAAAAAATTAATATTTTCACATTAGTAATATATAAGGAAACTTAAATTTTTTGGTGCTTTCTAATTTGTGAGATCATGTTTCTTATGCTCAGAAGACTCATTCTTTCTTGAAATCCCAGGCAAAGTCAGTGCCCTCAAAGGATGCCCTTCTATCAGATGTTTGCATCAATACCTCTGCTGCGCCAACTTATCTCCCAGGCGACTACTTCAAGACTAAAGATTACGAAGGGAATAAAAGAAGCTTCAATCTTATTGATGGTGGTGGTCACAACAAATAACCTGGTAAAATTTTGCACACAAACAAGGATGAGCGCACGCAATATGGGTGGTTATGGTCACACAGAAAAATCTTAATCACTCTTAATATATATATATATATATATATATATATATATATATATATATATATATATATATATATATATATATTCTATTTTTGTATTTTCAAACATTTTCTCTTTTACAGTCGTTAGATTTTGTTTAAGTCATCTAATCTTAACAGTTCATTTTTCAATGGTTAAGATTAGATGACTTAAACAAGATCCAATGGTTGTTATCATGGAGATGTTTGGAATACAAAAATGGAAGATATGGAACCCTCCTCGTATATATAAATATATATATATATATAAATATATATATATATATAAATATATATATATATATATATATATATATATATATATATATATGGAAAAAAGGGATATGAACCATAGGTTCATTATGAACCATACACATGTGGACCAATAGAAAGTCATACACATGTGGACCAAATTTTTTATATGAGCCATACACATGTGGACCAATAGGAATTGATTGAGCCATACATATGTGGACCAATAGGAATGTATTTCTACATCCGAATGGATTGAGCCATACACTTGTGTACCAATAGGAATTGATTTCTACATCACATGTGCACCCATGTACACTAGTACACTCTTTTCCTATTGGTCCACATGTGCATTGGCTCATGTAGGAATATGAGCCTATGACTCATATGCTTTTTTTTCATATATATATATATATATATATATATATATATATATATATATATATATATATGAAAATTCTTAAATACAAACTGTGTATCGATACAAGCAAAATCTGAACCATTGATTGTTGATCCAATGGTCCAGATTAGATTGACTTTCATGTACTTTCACAATTTTATAATGCAATTGTATGAGATGTATCGATACACGGTTTGTATTGTAGAAGTATATATATATATATATATATATATATATATATATATATATATATATATATATATATATATATATATAAGGTGGCATATACAATTTAATATCTAAAAAAATACGCAATCTCAGCCACATGCCATTTGAAATGAATGGTTAAGAATTGATAGAATAATAACAATTAATTAGCATGTATGTCAAATTGAATATCCCACTAATTAATACAACCTACTATTAATTAGCATGCATTCAAATCTGAACCATTCATTTCAAATGATGTGCGGCTTAGATTGCGTATTTTTTTATATGTCAAATTATATGTATTGTCTGATCCCCACCCATATATATATATATATATATATATATATATATATATATATATATATATTCTGACTCAAAAATGAACCATCTGAGTTGTATGTATATGCTCCATTAATTTATATTAATAAATATATTAACTATCGCAATTGTATCTCCTTACCTATTTAAGAAAAAAAATTCTTCTAACTACTTGAAATATAACAAATCCTACAATTTATTCAGTATTAAAATTATATTTAAACTAAGTACTTGACATCCAAATAAAAACATCCAAAATTTTAAAAATATAGTACTTCTGATAATGCGCATAAGAATTCCTAAACAATAGCTGATGAATTACTTTGTTTTGTAAGAACTATATTATGTAATTGAATATGAAGATTTATAACATTTTCTATATTAGGATCATCAAGGACTATCATATATCATGGATATAGGATAAATATTATATGTCCGACAACCATACATGTTTGACTGGATTACTTCTAAAATAGAGTCTATTTTAGATGATACAATTCTATCGGAGAATCTATTCATTTTTCGAATTGAGCTGCAATTTTTATCTGGATAGCTCTAGATTTAAACATGAAAAATTTTCGTTCAGAGCAACGAAATTAAGACAAATGCCACTCAGAGCATAAATTTTTTAAAATTTTCAAACAAAGCATCATAACGGCCATCGGAAGGACGTTTTGCGATTTCCAAAAAAATTTCGTCTGTCTGCCGTTGTCTCCGTTAAAATAATAATAATAATAATAATAATATAAGAAAAATGCCATTTGGAAGAGCGTTTTTCCTAGAAAAAATGTCCTTCCAAAGGACGTTTTTCTTATATTAATTTTTTTTCTAACTCTCTCTCTCTCTCACTCAATCACTCTTCTCTCTCTCACTCACCCGCTACTTCACTCACTCACTCACCCGCTAACTCTCTCTCTCTCTCCTCTCTTCTCTCTCTGCTCATTGTCTCACTCACTCACTCTCACTCACCTGCTAACTCTCTCTCTCTCTCTCTCTCACTCACTCTCTCTCTCTCTTCTCTCACTTACTCACTCTCTTCTCTTTCTCTCTCACTCAATCCCAGTACCTCCACACCATCCTATCCCGCGTCTACAACAACCTCTCCCTATACCAACTTCCCCTCGGTCGAGACCTGATCCCTGCTCCTGTTGTCCCAAGCCCACCGCCTGCGCGGGTGGGGCTCGACCACGAGGGTCTTCGCGGACCTCATAACATCCGTCCGCCCCCTCACCGTGATCGAGCTCGGCACCTTCCTTGGCGCCTTGGCGCTCCACATGGCCGCCCTCACACGCAACCTCTCCCTCCCCACCCTTGTCCTCTGCCTCGACGACTTCCGCGGCTGGCCCGGGTTCCGTAACAGGTTCCGGCACGATATCCCGGAGTCGCACAACGGGGACTTGTTGCTGCTCCACCAGTTCATGCTCCACGCCGCGGCCTCGGACGAGGCGGAGAGGGTGGTGCCCATGCCCTTCTCGACGGTGGCGGCGCTGTGCGAGTTGGGGGTGTACGGGGACCTTGTGGAGGTCGACGCCGGGCACGACTTCCAATCGACGTGGGCGGACATAAACATGGTGTACGCGGTGCTGCGGTCGGGAGGGGTAATATTCGGGAGAGAAGAGAGAGAGAGAGAGTTAGCGGATGAGTGAGAGTGAGTTAGTGAGAGAAGAAAGAAGAGAGAAGAGAGAGAGAGAGAGTGAGTGAGAGAGAGAAGAGAGACAGAGTTAGCGAGTGAGTGAGTGAGTTAGCGGGTGAGTGAGAGAGAGAAGAGTGATTGAGTGAGAGAGAGAGAGAGAGTTAGGGGGGACGTCCTCTGGAATGTCATTTTTTCTAGAAAAACGTCATTCCAAAGGATATTTTATTATATTATTATTAAAAAAAAATTTAACGGAGACAACGACAGACTGACGATTTTTTTTTGGAAATCGTAAAACGTCCTTCCGATGGGCGTTATGATGCTTTGTTTGAAAATTTTAAAAAATTTATGCTCTGAGTAAAATTTATCTTAATTTTGTTGCTCTGAACAAAATTTTTCGTTTAAACATTTATATTTTTATCATATTTTTCCTTTAGTTTTTTAATGCAACTGATGGAGGTAACTGAATCAAAGAAAGTATAGTTTTTCTATTGAGAGCGGGAGAGAGCACTTCGCCAACCCCATACTGACAATTATCAGAAGAGAAAAAGAGAACACGACGCCAACCCAATACGGGCAATTATTGGATCTTTGGTATTATTAATGGCAAATTATAAGGGCACTGCACATTTTACTCGGGGCTAGCCCATTTCAAAATTAGAAAAAATTACAAGTTTGTCATCATGAAAGTTACTCGGGGCTAGCCCACTGTAATACTCAGGACTGTCAAAATTTTGACAGTCCTACCACTTGGAAGGACTGTCACAATTTTGACAGTCCTACCACTTGGAAGGATTGTCAAAATTTTGACAGTCCTACAAATAGATAAGACTGTCAAAATTGTGACAGTCCCATTTATAAGGACACTGCACATTTGACTCTGGGCTAGCCCATTGGAAATTTACAAAAAATTACAAGTTTGCCATCATGAAAGTTAGTCGGGGCTAGCCCACAGTTATAATCCGGACTGTCAAAACCGGACTGTCAAAATTTTGACAGTCCTACCACTTGGCAGGACTGTCACAATTTTGACAGTCCTACCCAATTTGTAGGACTGTGAAAATTTTGACAGTCCTACAAATTGTTAGGACTGTCAAAAATTTGACAGTCCATTTCCCAAAATTACAAGTTTGCCACTCTGATAGTTAGTTGGGGCTACCCCACACTAAAGTATAAAAGTCAAATGGGTTTCTATTTTTGGCATTCCACCTAGACTTAAGAAACCTTCATTCCACTAAGCCCAAACCTAAATTTGGAAATAGCTAGTTGTGGTTGCAAGAGTATTTTACTTTGGTGATACCCCAAGGAATATTCTTCCGGTATGTCTTCGACAACCTACGTTGAATAAGTTTTATAAATGTGCGAAAAAGATTTAGTTTATTTTGATTAATATAGGAACAATGCATGAAAAAATGTTCGATGACGAAGTCGGATCGTCCAATTCATTAATTATGCACTCCGGACGTTCTGAAGTACAAGTTGGTTGTTCCGAAGCACGTACGGTACGTAAAATGATAACCCTAATTTGACAGTCACGAGTTAGGACTGTAAACATTAGACAGTCCTATATAAATATAGGACTGTCAAATATTCCACAGTCCTATATAAATATAGGACTGTCATAAATTCGACAGTCCTACGTAAAAGTAGGACTGTCATAATTTTGACAGTCCTATATAAAAATAGGACTGTCAAAATAGTGACAGTCCTGGATAATTATATAAAGTTATTAATTTTTATATTATTTTATATTGGTTATAGGACCAAGCTTGTTCAGATATTGTGGTACATCCTGCTGTTGGTGTTGATGTGGATGATATTTTCTCAACGGATATTGAGTTTGCAAGCCATGAAGAAGCATTAGAGTGGTGCAGAAAAGTTGGGAGACGACATAACGTAGTTATTGTCATTGCAAGATCCATCCGATCTTGATCGGGCCGAAAATATCTTGAGCTTGGATGCGAAAGAGGAGGTGTGTTTAGGCATCATAAAAAGAAGGGTGTTGTTGAAAAGGAAATCCCTAAGAAAAATGTTGGGACGAGAAAATATGGTTGTCCATTGAAGGTGTTGATTGTAAAAGTTGAAGATGTGAAGTAGATAATCGAAGTTAAGAATGGAAGACACAATCATCCTATTCCAGGGACACTTACGGGTCATGCCTACGTGGCACGGTTGAAGGAGGATGAGAAAAAGTTGGTTGAAGAAATGTTCCTTTCAGGAGTTGCACCGAAACAAATTTATTCTGCTGTGCGACAAAAACAAGATGGGAACAAGTCTACCATGAGGACGATCTATAATAGTTTGGCCAGAGCAAAATGCAATAGTATGAAAGGAAGAATGGTGATGCAGCAAGTATTGAAGTTGCTTGGGGAGCATCACTACGTGGAGTACCATAGAAGACATCCACAAACTGATAAACTCCTTTCATTGTTTTGGGCTCATCCTGATTGCACACATATGGCTCGGTCCTTCGCAGACGTGTTGTAGCGCCCCGTTCTCCCGATGCGGAGAGCGCGGCTAAGAAACACAAGTCGGTATCGTTCGATCGGGATAGATTAAATTAAGAACTCGTCCTCGTTATGGATTTGTTTCTTCGGAATCGATTCCCATATTCAGTGGACTGTGCCCCAAGGATCGGCTTAGCGGCAGAGTCAGGAGGGACCTCTCCGCTGCTATCTTTTATTGCCTCGGTTTTCGATGTCGCTTGTTGCTTTCGTGCTTTGAGTTGGTTTTGGGACTTGCTTGTTTTCTTGAACGGTTTCGATGGTTTTCATTATTTTCGTTCATTGACTTGCACTTCTATTCCGAGATTGGAAAGAGAGGAAGAAGTATTAATCGAGCTGTTCGTGTGCAGGTGAACGAGCAGTAGGCGGCTTGCGAGCGGAGTCGTGAAGCGCCTCTTTCCTTCTTCTTTCCAAAATTTAAGTGAGTGGCTACCAACCCGATTAGCTAGTCCTGCTTCCAAGCTTCACAGCTAATAAATCTGCACTCTTCTATGCCTCGATCAAACGATACCAAATAATAATAAAAGAAACCAAGATAAAAGACAAATATACTTGGTTATTATGCTTGTCAATCAAACCTGTGAACTGTTGCCTTATCGTATGCTTGTTCGTGCAAATGTTCTATAAAACGTGCTAAGTATAGAACACATCTTGTATATGCATAATTGTTCAGGGAGGCTATGCAAAATAAAATCATGCAATACTGCTTGTCGTGTACTCGTGTTCTTGCACTCGTGTTGCCTCAAATGCATGACTGTTAACTTGTTCATCGTGTTCGATCATGGACAACTTGTGCACAAGGTATTGGTTCTGCGGACGGTCGCTGGGGCACTGGCACCGATCCGATCCGGGCGGAACTCGTGTGTAGTCTTCGTGTTCGGGACCGGATAGCTTGCAGCGCAATCGTGTTCTCTCGTAGCATGCTATCCTTGTCCCCGGCTACGTCCATTATGGCAACCATGCCAGTGATCATCGTGTATATTTAAACCTGTTGCAACTAACTTGTGTCTTCGTGGCAGGGAAGGCAAGGTAAGTATTGTGCAGGTCATTCAGACGGGCAGGTAAATCCACCGAACGGTGGCTAGTTCATTCTAGTAAATTCAATATGCTGCTTACTTGTAAATGAACTAAGGCAAGATAGTAACCCACAAATATGCATGCTTCACTAAACAACGTGTTGATTGGTATAGTCAGGCTAGCTCGCCTTCACCAGCATGTTTCGATATGCTGACCCTCATTGAAACAGGTTCTCCGCACCAAGGCGAACCGAGCGAGGAGCCGAAGTCGTCTTCCCGATCCAGTCCAGCTGTTAGCGCATCTTCACCGCGCCTCGAAGCCTTTTGAAGTCCGAAGCTGCAACTCTTCTTACACAAATGCAGCTCCGTGGCAAAGCGATCCTCCAGCCTGGAGGTCTTTATCGTTTTGAGTTTATAAAAGGATGTAATGTACAGGACTGCTATCTCATTTTGAGTCAACCCTTTTGTAAGCCGTTCGGCATATTAGCTGACTCGTTCAGGAGTTTGTAATAGATGTTCATTATCAATAAAGAGAACTTTTCTATGTTTTAAATCTGTGTTTCAATTTATCTGCGTACTCTGAATATGTGCTTGCTATGCAAATCATTAAAGCCTTGTGCGGGCGCAACTCCAGGCCCGCACGGCGGTCACGATTCGGGGGACGCCTCATTTGATTCTACGGAATTGGGTCGTGACATAGTGGTATCAGAGCACAGATTCAAGTTCCTTAGACTTCGTGCTGGAAAAGTTCCTTTAACGATCAAATTCCTGTGCGAACTCTTGAACTCGCTAGGCCAAAATGAGATACGTTCATGCAATAAGTCCATAATACATTATGATCCTAATGTAATTTACCTTCTTTTGAAGGAATGGCTCCAGCGCAATCTGCAGCGCAAACTCCGGACGAAACGCAAGGCCAAGAAAGTAGTTCGGATACTTCGGGAAGTTCAAAGAGCCAGCGAGCCGTGCCAAGCATCGATCCCGTCCAACGAATGTTGCAGATGTTGGAGGCAAACCAACAAAGGGACGAGACTCGCTATGAACGGGCCGAGAAGCGGGCGGAAGAGAGTCAGCTCAAGTTTCAAGATAATATAGAAGCACGATTCTCAGTCCAACAGAAGCAGGTAGATACCCTGCAGCAGATCGTTCAGACTTTGGCATCCAACCAGTCCGCGGCAACGCCAGCGACTCCGATGGAACAGCCCGTGCTTGAAGTAGAGACGCCGCAAATTCCAAGGGCGAGGGACGTGACTGCCTTCGACTTTGGCCACTTCAAGAAAGTCTGCAACACCCCATTCAACGGGACTGAGGACCCAGTCGTAGCTCTAGATTGGTTGGCCGAACTTGAAGATCACTTCGCTCTGCTAGAGGTCCCCGAAGAGAAGCGCGTCGCCTGCGCGCAACTACAGCTCCGCCTCAACGCACACAATTGGTGGGACGTGCATCGACGATCTCTCCAATTTGATCACGGAGAGGAGGCGATCTCGTGGACGACCTTTCGTGCCCCGTTCGAAGAGGAGTTTGTACCCCCTCCAGTACAACGTCAAATGGAAAACGAGTTCGTGCAGCTGCGGCAAGGCAGCATGACAGTTAAGGAGTACTCTGCCGAATTCAACCGACTCTCCAAATTTGCTAGGGCCTATTTACCTGATGCAGCGAGTCGAGCTAGAAGGTTTGAAGGTGGACTACGCCCTGCCATCCATTCGCACGTAGCCGTTCCTCAGTATCGTACGATGCGTGAAGTCATGAATCACGCCCTGTCGCTTGAACCATTCTATCCTCACGTTCCTGCCGGCGCTGTGCATACCTACAATCACAAACGCCAAAGCAACGACAGAGGAAACAACGCTGCAAAGCGTCGGAACGACGGTAGTCAACAAATAAAGCATTGGAACATTACGTGTCATTTCTGTAAAAAGACTGGACACGACAAGAAGGACTGCTGCTTGAGACTTGGATTATGCCTCGCTTGTGGACGATCAGGCTATGCCATTAATTCCTGTCCGAACCTTCCTGATCGTCGTCCCCAACGAAATAATCCCTAACGGTAAGTTCTACCCTAAGTTTCGGGACGAAACTTCCAATTAGTTGGGTAGGATGTAGCGCCCCGTTCTCCCGATGCGGAGAGCGCGGCTAAGAAACACAAGTCGGTATCGTTCGATCGGGATAGATTAAATTAAGAACTCGTCCTCGTTATGGATTTGTTTCTTCGAAATCGATTCCCATATTCAGTGAACTGCGCCCCAAGGATCGGCTTAGCGGCAGAGTCATGAGGGACCTCTCCGCTGCTATCTTTTATTGCCTCGGTTTTCGATGTCGCTTGTTGCTTTCGTGCTTTGAGTTGGTTTTGGGACTTGCTTGTTTTCTTGAACGGTTTTGATGGTTTTCATTGTTTTCGTTCATTGACTTGCACTTCTATTCCGAGATTGGAAAGAGAGGAAGAAGTATTAATCGAGCTGTTCGTGTGCAGGTGAACGAGCAGTAGGCGGCTTGCGAGCGGAGTCGTGAAGTGCCTCTTTCCTTCTTCTTTCCAAAATCTAAGTGAGTGGCTACCAACCCGATTAGCTAGTCCTGCTTCCAAGCTTCACAGCTAATAAATCTGCACTCTTCTATGCCCCGATCAAACGATACCAAATAATAATAAAAGAAACCAAGATAAAAGACAAATATACTTGGTTATTATGCTTGTCAATCAAACATGTGAACTGTTGCCTTATCGTATGCTTGTTCGTGCAAATGTTCTATAAAATGTGCTAAGTATAGAACACATCTTGTATATACATAATTGTTCAGGGAGGCTATGCAAAATAAAATCATGCAATACTGCTTGTCGTGTACTCGTGTTCTTGCACTCGTGTTGCCTCAAATGCATGACTGTTAACTTGTTCATCGTGTTCGATCATGGACAACTTGTGCACAAGGTATTGGTTCTGCGGACGGTCGCTGGGGCACTGGCACCGATCCGATCCGGACGGAACTCGTGTGTAGTCTTCGTGTTCGGGACCGGATAGCTTGCAGCGCAATCGTGTTCTCTCGTAGCATGCTATCCTTGTCCCCGGCTACGTCCATTATGGCAACCATGCCAGTGATCATCGTGTATATTTAAACCTGTTGCAACTAACTTGTGTCTTCGTGGCAGGGAAGGCAAGGTAAGTATTGTGCAGGTCATTCAGACGGGCAGGTAAATCCACCGAACTGTGGCTAGTTTATTCCAGTAAATTTAATATTCTGCTTACTTGTAAATGAACTAAGGCAAGATAGTAACCCACAAATATGCATGCTTCACTAAACAACGTGTTGATTGGTATAGTCAGGCTAGCTCGCCTTCACCAGCATGTTTCGATATGCTGACCCTCGTTGAAACAGGTTCTCCGCACCAAGGCAAACCGAGCGAGGAGCCGAAGTCGTCTTCCCGATCCAGTCCAGCTGTTAGCGCATCTTCACCGCGCCTCGAAGCCTTTTGAAGTCCGAAGCTGCAACTCTTCTTACACAAATGTAGCTCCGTGGCAAAGCGATCCTCCAGCCTGGAGGTCTTTATCGTTTTGAGTTTATAAAAGGATGTAATGTACAGGACTGCTATCTCATTTTGAGTCAACCCTTTTGTAAGCCGTTCGGCATATTAGCTGACTCGTTCAGGAGTTTGTAATAGATGTTCATTATCAATAAAGAGAACTTTTCTATGTTTCAAATCTGTGTTTCAATTTATCTGCGTACTCTGAATATGTGCTTGCTATGCAAATCATTAAAGCCTTGTGCGGGCGCAACTCCAGGCCCGCACGGCGGTCACGATTCGGGGGATGCCTCATTTGATTCTACGGAATTGGATCGTGACACGTGTTGGTCCTTGATTGTACATATAAGACTAACAAGTTCAAGATGCCTCTTTTGCATGTTGTCGGGTTTACGTCTACGGGAAAAACATTTACAGTCGCTTTTTGTTTTATGAAGAGTGAGACAGTAGAGGATTACACATGGGCGTTGAGGAAACTACAATCCCTTTACACAGGTTACAAAGAGCCGTCTGTTTTTGTTACTGACAGAGAATATGCGTTGATAAATGCTATAGATATTGTATTTCCTCATGCGCATAGACTACTATGCACTTGGCATATAAATAGAAATATCCATGCTCAATGCAAGAAAAAATTTGAAACTGTGGACGGTAAAATTGACATGCTTCGCTTCGAAGAATTCTACAGTGATTGGAGTCTTGTATGGCGAGCAAGTACTACAGACAGTTACGACGCAGCATGGTACATGTTCCAACAAAAGTGGGAGCCAAGTAACCCGACATGCATATCTTATATCAAAGATACTTGGCTAGGACCACATAAAGAGCAATTCGTCTTAGCATGGACCAACATGGTGAAGCATTATGGCACGATCACTACAAACCGGGTCGAAGGGGCACACTCATGTTTGAAAAGATATCTACGCTCATCGGTCGGTAATTTTGTCTCTGTTTGGCAATCGATTCATTTGATGACTATTGCCACGGTGAACGATATTGTAGCATCATTTGAGATGAGCCTGAATATTGCAAAGCATGAATACAAGCAAGAATACCTCTTGGATGGTTTAACTCATGTGGTATCTCACAAGGCCTTGGGGTTATTGCTTGAGGAGATTCGAAGGTCAAAGTCGGTGGGTTATGATCCCGAGGTTTGCGGTTGTTCATATCGACATTCACTCGGACTTCCGTGTGCACATGAAATCAACGAATACCGTCGTGAATCTATACCTATTCCAATAGATGTTGTTGATCAACGTTGGCGATAGCTGTCGATAATGCCGACGGTGGAAGTGCAAGATGATTTCTTTGCGTTGTCCCAAGTTAAACTACTTCACGCAAGGTGGTGTGGCGCAACAGAACCGGAGAGAAGATCCATTGAGTTTAAAATCTATGAGATTGCAGTCCCGGCAACTACTCGATTGTAAGAGCCATCCGTTGTTCGAACTCCTAAGGGAAGACCACACTCAAGAAAGAGTAGAGCCAAAAAGAAGGAGGAGGAGTCAACTAAAAGAGATCCATCCTTATTTGAACATATCGAACGCAGTTTGGAGGCAAAGTCCGTTGTTCGAACTCCTAAGCTAACTATTCGAAGGGGGAAGAAACAGAAAACGATAGATGCAGGCACGGCGGAGGGTGTTGAAAACTTTTTTGTTTCTTATAGTTTATACATTGAAAAATTCCTACCTGAGATACGGAACTTCATTTGGTCTATTGATGATGTTCCTGCGGATGGCCACTGTGGATACCATGCACTAGCAAGACAACTAGGCTATTCAGTGGAAGCAGGATGGCGACAGGTTAGGGCAGAGCTGTACGAGGAGTTGGAGTCGCGACTAGCCTTCTATAGCCAGATACTTGGCGAAGAAATTGTTGGGGATTTGTTGGCAGGCATACCTTGTACGAAAACAGTTACCGGACCAGAGCATTACATGGATGTCCCGCCTGCTGCTTACGTCTTCTCTAATAGGTATAAGTTACCTATTGTAATTATCTCACATGGTATTAACAATACTTTCTTTCCAATGTGTGCCCCCCCCGGCCGAACACCGAGTATCCAATCTATGTTGCATTGGGCTTGTCGGACAACACTTCGTCATCCCAAGGTTGATCGCTCATTCTCCTATTCCGCCACCTTCTACGCTTTGGTATAAACACGCACCTGAGGAAGCGATCGCATGGACGATACCCTACATGGATGCAATGGCGGCCTATAAGAAGATGATGAAGATGGAGGATCCAAAAATCATGTCGGACGACTACTTTGATATTTTAATCGATTGATACAAGATTTTGATTGTATATTGTGCATTGCTACTAATAACTTAGGACTGCCATTATGGAAAACTACCAGGATACTAGGACTGTCACAATTTTGACAGTCCTAGTGTAAACTAGGACTGTCAAAATTGTGACAGTCCTAAAGTTTACTCACTGTCAATATGCACATTTATATAACTTTAGGACTGTCACATTTTTGACAGTCCTAGTTCAAACAAGGACTGTCAAAATTGTGACAGTCCTAAAGTTTACTCATTGTCAATTTGTACATTTATATAACTTTAGGACTGTAATAATTTTGACAGTCCTAGTTCAAACTAGGACTGTCAAAATTGTGACAGTCCTAAATTTTACTCACTGTCAATTTGCACATTTATATAACTTTAGGACTGTAATAATTTTGACAGTCCTAGTTCAAACTAGGACTGTAAAAATTGTGACAGTCCTAAATTTTACTCACTGTCAATTTGCACATTTATATAACTTTAGGACTGTAACAATTTTGACAGTCCTAGTTCAAACTAGGACTGTCAAAATTGTGAGTCCTAAAGTTTACTCACTGTCAATTTGCACATTTATATAACTTTAGGACTGTCATAATTTTGACAGTCCTAGTTCAAACAAGGACTGTCAAAATTGTGACAGTCCTAAAGTTTACTCACTGTCAATTTGCACATTTATATAACTTTAGGACTGTAACAATTTTGACAGTCCTAGTTCAAACTAGGGCTGTCAAAATTGTGACAGTCCTAAATTTTACTCACTGTCAATTTGCACATTTATATAACTTTAGGACTGTAACAATTTTGACAGTCCTAGTTCAAACTAGGACTGTCAAAATTGTGACAGTCCTAAAGTTTACTCATTGTCAATTTTGGACAGTCCTAGTGTAAACTAGGATTGAATATACAGTTAACCCACTGACCAATATGCACAGTATACAGATCAAAATAGTAATAACAAGGCAAAATTAACTCATAGTGTCACAACATGGCAAAATTAACTCAAAGTGTCACAAGTAGGCAAAATTATAGTTTAAAGTTTTATAACTCAAATCCTCAATATCGTCAAAGTGTCACAAGTAGGTCAAAACTCATATTCAATCACACTTTTACAAGTAGATCAAAACTCATATACAACGTTTACAGGTCAAATTGTGACAATTCTCAAATGTCATATTCAGTCACACTTTTACAACTCAAAATGATTGTTCAAACATCATGGCGCCTCTTCGTGCGTTGCTCTCTAGTATCCAAGAAAGGATATTCTTCAGCATTGTCGATATTTTGGAGTTCGTCATTGATTGTCATATAATTGGAACCCTGGCAACTGACGAGACTTCTTCCCAACTTCTTAACTTTTCTTACCTATTCATGAAAAATAAAAATAATTGTTAGCCACAGTTACAAATATCAAACTTAAACTCTACAAGTAGGCTCACCATCTTGACCAGTGCAGTATATAAGACCGATTTGGGAGGAAGATCTGACGGTACACGCACAATATCCCCTCCGCGTTGGAACAAGGTCGGTAGTCCGACACCGGCGTAGTAGGCGAGGTAGTCGTCGCTGCACTCCGCCATATTGACTGCTGCTAGCTGGTCGGTATCTCTAATGACGTGGCGTTGCCACTCGGTGAAGAAGTCCGATACCCAGTTGAAATGTGCAAGTATATAGTTTAGCGGTTTTGTACCGCGCGGAGGAGTTATCATTTGCAAAGTTCGCCTTGGGACAGTTTGGACGTAGCCAAACTGACGTAGTACTCTATCCGGCATATAAGCCTCCTTGATTTCATGACAACTGATAACACCGTGATATAAGGCGACTGGTTGCAACGGACGGGTAGTCTGTCGCAAATCACGGTATGGATCCCATACAATCTGCACCACATAAAATTTAACATAATATCATTTAGCATAACGTAGTAAATTAATACCAATTAAGTACAAAATTAGGTCTATATTCACCTCTTCTGTCGTCATATCTTCGAGTGCATGCCGTAGAGCGGCCAATGTGTGAGAACGTTTGGCATCTTCTTTAGTCGACTTCCATCGGCACATTCTAGGCAGGTTCTCGTCATACCCTAGGCTCAGCTTCGCCCGCTGCAGGGTTGAAAAGTGCTCGTATATCCATGCCTTCACGTTACCGGAAATATATTAGTCCAAAAATAAACAACACAATTTCAATTTATGTAAACAAGTTGACAAAGATATATATATACATGGAGTAGAGTCTGGCATCAGGAAATTGTCTTCGAACCCACACGGGATGCCGCACCAAGCTCGCGGTAAAGGTATGCCAGTATACCGCTTCCCCAAGAAATTTCGTCCACCGTTTCAATGTTGTCCAAATCGAGGAGATATTTGGCATTTATGGACGTTCCAGACCTATCGGTAATGCCGACAGCCCCTAAGATGAACTGCATATATCCGCGGGCCACATTATCGCTATTCTCAATTTCGGGGGTCGGCTCAGCGAATATCTCCTCCAAATATTTTAGAAGAAGTCCGTAGGACTTCTTGAATTCTCGAAGACTAGTAAAACTAGTAGAATCAACTCCCAGACACCCTGATACATGATCCACAATATTGTCGTAATAGTCGATGCTCGAGTCATCAAAAGTATGATTCTGCATGGGACGACCATCAACCCTAAGTCCCAATATATGATGGACGTCATCAAGGGTAATCGTCAACTCCCCATTGGGTAGATGGAAAGTGTTGGTCTCTGGATGCCACCGTTCTACAAATGCTGAAATCAGTACATTATCCACCGTCGTATATGAGTAGCTACCCAAATATTATAGACCGGTGGGACTAATTTTTGCCTTCACATCATCTCCCAATAATGCATACCTCCATGTATTGCATTTTTTGCCATGGTTGATCACCGTCAACATACGACCACTCTCCTGAAAAGTCAACAATTGGATAAAATTAAACCTCCATGTAAAATGAACTTTGAACTTACAACTATATATAAATTTATCATAACGTAATGTACTTACTGGATTGTTCCATATTTGGTATGCAATATGGTTTTCGATCGACGGTAACATAGAGCAACCGTTTGGACGAGTGTCGACTCGACTATCTGCCTGCTCAGAAGGTCCCGAACCATCAGTAGGCCGGTTTTCGAGAGTTTGTGGAAGACTCTCGACAGGACTATCTGCAGGCTGAGAAGGTCCTGAACCATCAGTAGGCTGATTTGGAACATTTGGCATGTCCTCATCGGAGGAGGAAGAAGAACCGGAAGAACTAGGAGGAGCACGTCTCTTTGTGGCAATCTTCTTCGTCAATGGACGTTTCCTCACTTCAGGGTGTGCCTCGGCCTCGCGGATAGTGACGCATCGTTCAATAGGACGCGAAACTGTGCGTTCCTTACGCATCGACGCAGTAGGGCGTCTTCTCATTTCTTCATCCACAGTGTCCTTTCCAGGGGCATGACTATAAGACAAAAATTAATATATACAGACAAAAATTAATTTATATTTTAACATAATAATTGAATTTTTTTTCAGGACTGTAGCCATTTCTATAGTCCTGTAAGTATACAGGACTGCAGATTTTTCAACAGTCCTATATATATAGGACTGTAGAATTTTCTACAGTCCCATATAGATTTAGGACTGTAGGAAATTCGACAGTCCTATATATATATAGGACTGTCGAATTTCCTACAGTCCTAAATCTATATGGGACTGTAGGAAATTCTACAGTCCCGCTCGATACTGCTCGACAATGTCGAGCAGTCTCGACATTGTACGCCCTAAAATCATGTTCCAAACGACTTCTATGTCTAAACTACATCCTAGACTCCGCCAAGGACTAGTAGGCCCTCATTTGAAAGAAAATAACTCAAAATTTTCAACATGCAAGAGGATTTCTTAAAATTTTTGGACAATTTTTCAAATACAATAGCACAAGGAGAATGATGATTTCTACCTTGGTTCTTTCGAGACTTTGGGAGCCATCGACAAGGAGGAGGAGGACAGCGGAGATCGACCGGCGGGAGGGGGTCGGCGGGAGGGGGGAAAGCTCCGGTCGGGGGGGAGGGTTTGGGAGGGTTTGGAGAAGTGGGCTAGTGTGAGTAAAAACTTGGGCTACTATGAGTAAATGTTGCTCTTTAGTGGGCTAGCCCCAATCCTGGGCTAGCCCCAAGTAAATTTGGCAGTGCCCTTATCAAAAGCCTTATTAATCTACTCAAATTGGCAACAAACGAGCCGAGTAACCAAATTTGGTGCAAGTACATCCGTGAATAGAAAAAGAAGAATAGACCGTAAATATTTGTGGGTAACCTTGATGTGTTACAGTTTTCATATTTTTATATGATTTATATATATATATGGACCAATAAAAATAGAATATATTAGTCTATTTCTATTGGTCCACATGTACATAGCTCATGTAGAAAAATGAGCACTATGACTCATATCTCGTTTACCATATATTATATATAAAATGTCTATAATCTATATACAATTCCAGTCCTAAGGTCTCCTGCACTAGTGTCTCACCGACACCGCATCTGCACCGCAATCGTACCACCAACGAACCCACATCTGTCCACATCCGTACCCGACTACAACCGCATTAGCACCTGGCTCTACTGTATCGCACCGTACCCGCAACGAGCCCCGCACCGCAATGCCCCAACTTTAATTCTCCCAACAAGAAAATTAAAGCACCTCCCTCGTTGCTCGAACTAGCAACCTCCTGAAAAAGTGCCTTCCTCTTAACAAGTAGGTTTAGAGCTCATTGGCCAGACCCTCTCGCTTTATATATAATACGGTTTATAAACGACTCATAAATGAACCGTCTAGGCCGTATGTATATCCTCCATTAATTTATATAAAAATCTTTTTAAGTGCCACATTTATATCTCCTTACATATTTAAGGAAAAAAAAATCAAAAATTCTTCTAACTATTTGAACATATAAAAAACCCTACATTAATATATTCAATATTCAAATTATATTTAAACTAAGTACATGATATTATTTAACTAAACACATCCAAACTTTTTAATATATATAGGCTAATTATAAGGGCACTACACATTTTACTCGAGGCTAGCTCATTGAAAATTTAGAAAAAATTACAAGCTTGCCATCATGAAAGTTACTCGGGGCTAGCCTACTGTTATAATCAGGACTGTCAAAATTTTGACAGTCCTACAAATTGTTAGGACTGTCAAAATTTTGACAGTCTCATTTCCCAAAATTACAAGTTTCCCAAAGTTACTTGGGGCTAGCCCAAATTGTTATAATCAGGACTGTCAAAATTTTGACAGTCCTACCACTTGGAAGGACTGTCAAAATTTTGACAGTCCTACAAATTGTTAGGACTGTCATAATTTTGACAGTCCCACAAGCTGTGTGGACTGTCAAAATTTTGACAGTCCTAATTTTAACCCACTGAAAATTTTATATAAAACTAGGACTGTCAGGATTTTGACAGTCCCACAAACAATGAGGACTGTCAAAATTTTGACAGTCCTCAGGATTTTTTTTTTAAGTTTATTTCTATTTAGTTAGTTTTGGATTTTGATTTTTTTTATTTAGTTTAACATCCAAAATAAAATATGTTATCATTGAACCCAAAAAAAAAAAAAAATCTACCGTACGAATATTACGTCTGTCGTCGATCAGACTTCAAACGGCCATAACTATTTGTTTTCAAATCGTTTTTCGTCACACAATAGGTCTATTTGTATGTTTTCGACGAGAGTAACACAATTCGTGTAGAGAGAATTTTCATCCGAAGTAAGACGTACATATTACAGGCAAAAATATAAAATATAAAACTTTAAAGTATCATAACTTTTGACTGGGAGATTCGAAACAAGCTCCAGTTTGAGCCAAAATGACCGTATGGAAAGTACTTTGGGATAAACGGTTTAACCGTTTGACGGACTTCCCAAATTTTTAGAATCGCCAAAAAACGATGTTTCGACCTCCAAATTTTACTTTTGGTAATTTTTTATTTTTTTTTATAAAATATTTAATGTACCAATAATAAATTTACTATTTTAAATAACAAAATACTTTAACAAATTTTAAGGATAGGAATTTTAAGGATATTTTGAAATTGGCCCCCCCAACAATTAACAAAAATAAATTAACAGAAAAAAAAAATTTAGGACTGTCAAAATTTAGACAGTCCTACCAATGGGAAGGACTGTCAAAATTTTGATAGTCCTACCAATTTGTAGAACTGTCAAAATTTTGACAGTCCTAAAAATATATGTTGAATTTTTAGGACTGTCAAATTTTTTACATTACTTCCAATTGGTAGGACTGTCAAAATTTTGACAGTCCTAAAAATCAACATATATGTCAAATTTTGACAGTTCTTCTATTTTTTTCATTTTCTTTTTTGGTTTCCTGTGGAGGACGGGGGAGGAGGCGGCGGCGACGGGAGACGGCGACGGAAGGCTGCGGTGGAGGACGGGGGAGGAGGCGGAGGAGGACGGCGGGAGGGGGGAGGGCTCCGGTGGGGTGGGGAGGGTTTGGGAGGGTTTGGAAGTAGTGGGCTAGTATGAGTAAAATGTTGGGTTAGTATAAGTAAAAATTCCTCTTTAGTGGGCTAGCCCTAATCCTGGGCTAACCCCAAGTAATAATAGTAGTGCCCTTATAATTTGCCTATATATATCTATAAAAAATTCTAATTGAAATATATTTAAAAAAAATTAAAATTCTTATCTAATTTTTTTTATTTTTTTTTGGTACGTGCACATGAACATGACTAGCATATGTATCATCTACATCCGCTTACCCATGGGAGAGTACGTTATGTCTCCATGCCACTAGAGTTGAGAGCAGGTCTGTTGTCCCAACTATTTCTGTTCCATATAGTGTTTCCACTCTATTACATATGGGTCCCACTTTTATTTTATACCGGCTGAGACCCACATGTAATAGAGTGGAGACAGAATATAGGACAAAAACAGTGGAACGGCAGATCTGGTCTGACTAGAGTTGGCAGGATGGGCTTTGACAAAGTTTATCACACATTCAAGAGACTTCATCGGAAGATGAAACTATACACTTCACCTGTAATTCTCGATTGCAACATACACAAAAATCTCGATTACAGCAAAAGGAAGAAGCTGATCATCCATCCGCATCAGATATTGAATACAAAACATGGATGTCTAAGCCTGCACCATTTTTCTTGGTCCAGTGGTCCCAGACCACCTCAAAAAAATTGATATAAGCACATAAAACTTCCCTTCCTGGTCCTTTTTGTTGCTCCAAATCCCAGACCGTTGGTAGTCATTTTCGGATTTCGTACTCGAGAAGGAGAAATCATGCATTCTCCAATTATGATTGAAGCCACAGGTTCTACGCGGACATTTTATCAATTTCTTTCCTCATAGACTCGGGAGTGAGGCGCTGGATTAGTTCAAGAGAAGCACCACCAAGCTCTGCAGAGAGATTTAAAGGAATGAATGATTTAGTATGTTTCACACCAATGACAAGAGACGCTGTTAGACAGAAGCAAGGCTCTCTACCTTGAGGCGTGAAGTCAAATAAATGAGGAAAAGAGCATCCATTTGGCAACTGGGTATGTTGGTTTCGCAATTCATCAAAGAATGGATGCGCGCAGGCTTCCAACTGCAGTAATAAGAATATACACAAATAAGTACCAACAACTTGGCTGCTATTACACAACAACAAGAAGAAAGAAGCCTATATCCCAAATTATTTGGGTCGGCTATTTGAATCATTTGACATCCAGCTCGGTTAAAGAGCCATGTTGGTAGTATCGATAAGCATACTAACACATACATACTTTAGTAAGAAAATGGGACCATGTATGTGCCATTCCTCTCTTCAAGAGGAAAATACAGAAACGATGCAGATCGCCCAGGCTATCTCGAGCCCACACCAAGCCTCCGTGACCTCAGGGGTTCATCCCCCTAAATGTGGCAGGCATTCAAACCCTGTGATACCTGTTCAAACAGATAGCCAAAAGTCCTTAAACCTCTCCATTTCTAACCCGGATATAGACACCCCTAAAGATCCTCAAAGTGAAAACCTACACTTTCCTAACCATGAATCACTGACTATTGCACTTGAGGCTCCTACAGCAAGCAACCTACCTAGTGTGGTGGTCTTGACTGATTCGAGGAGTCCATACTATCCCCCCTACCACAGAAGACGGGGATAGAGCTTCTTCTAACCCACTTCAACTGGGAGAGGTCCCCCTCAGAGAAGTGCCCTCCTGCCAATGAAGAATCCCATAATCCACATCAAGATGAAGCTTCAGTGGGGAGTAATCCTAAAGAAGCTCCAACTCAAAACTCTCAAAGAGACGATCACCCCCACATCTCTGAGGACTCCCACACTTCAGCCAAAGACTCTCACAAGGCGCCTCAGGTGTCTCCAAGCAAAATTTCTTTGAGAAGCCGCCCAAAAGCTTCTCCCACTAAAAATTCCACAGGGAATGGGACTTCTAGCAATACCCGTACTTCCTCCCACCGGGCTCCAGTGTCTGGTAAGAAAAAAGGTCTCCAGGAGGAAAACCTGACATCCCAAAGCAAACCTAGGCTCCTGCCAGGTGCTAAACCCCCTAATCCTCTTTAATGTTTAAAAGCCTCATCTGGAATGCGAGAGGGATTCGTTCCCCTCAAACCCGTGATTTCCTTAAGGCGTCCAGCCGGAAATACTCCCCTGATATTATCTGCATTCTTGAACCTATATCTGCATTCTTGAACCTAAAATCCCTGGTGACAACCTCGCTGCATTAGCTAGAGAACTGCATATGCCTTTCTATTACCATGGTGATGAGACTAACAAACATGTTTGGATTATGTGGAATACTACAGTCGATATTTCTATATTGAAAACTACTAATCAATTCATTAGCTGTATGGTTGAAGGCAGGAACCCTGCTTTTAAAACTGCTCTTTCCGTGGTTTATGCGAAATGCCAAATTCAGAAATGTCGAGAGCTCTGGTATGATCTGTCCATCTTCGCTTCAGGAAATGATCTACCCTGGCTGTTGGTGGGGGATTTCAACATGGTAACTTTCTGCTGCTGAAAAACGGGGTCCGAGGGGAATTAATCCCCTAGGTGTTGATGAGTTTAATAATTTTATCAGTGGGGCGGGCCTTATTGATGCTTGCTTTATCGGTTCGCCCTTTACTTGGTGCAATGGTCTGCTCAATCATCCTAACTCCTGGGAGAGGCTCGATCGTGCATTATATGACACCAAATTTCTTTTGGAAGCTCCAGCTGTATCAGTTCTGCATTTACCTCGTCTCCACTCTGACCACTGCCCGTTACTCATCTCTCGTATCGTCAACAGAGCTTCCCCCAAGCCTTTCTGCTTCCAAAGAATGTGGACCTCCCATGTGCAGTTCATGGACTTTGTTGCGGATAACTGGAACACTCAATGTGAAGGCCAACCTCTGCATGTCCTTCACCGAAAACTTAGACATCTGAGACTGGCCCTAAGGAAATGGAACTGGGATGTCTTTGGAGAAATTCGTTCAAAGAAATCAGACCTACAATTCACCATCGATAACCTGGATACTTCTCTTCAAGAGGATTGGAACGCCAATACTCGCATGGAGCTTGAAGATGCTAAGCGACAGTTGGAGGTCGTCCTTGGCCACGAAGAAAAAATATTGCAAGATCAAGCCCGCATTAACTGGATCAAAGATGGGGACAGCAACTCTGCTTTTTACCACGCCACTATCAAAGAGAGAGCAACTACCCTCAAGACCCGGATGTTCCTTCCTGATGGTTCTATTATGGAGGATGGAGGATGCTGCTGCTCTTAACCTGGCTCTGGCTATCACCCATTTGTCAGATTTTTTCAAACCTTCTCACACTGAGGACCCAGGTGGCTTTCTCCTGTTCATTCCTAATCTGATTACTGACACTCAAAATACTACTCTTTGTGCTATTCCCTCGTAAGTGGAAGTGATTAAAATGATTTAACTCCCTTAACCCGCAAAGTTCCCCTGGTCCCGATGGCTTTACAGGCTACTTCTACTCTAGTTGCTGGAACATTATCAAGGGGGGACGTGATGGCTGCACTCTCTGATTTTTTTCCTAGGTATGCAAATCCCGCAAGGTATTTCCTCTACGAATATGGTGCTTATTCCAAAGGTTGATAAACCTCGGAGCTGTAATGAGTTCAGACCGATTAGCTTGTGTAACTTCTCGCATAAAATTATCTCTAAATTATCTCAGATAGATTGGCAGTTGTGTTGCCAAGTATCATATCTCGGGAGCAGTCCGATTTTGTAAAGGGGAGGAGTATTCATGAAAACACCAGCTTAGCACATGAGATGATTGAAGGCATCGACAATAAAATTGTAGGGGGCAATGTAGCCGTCAAATTGGACATGTCAAAGGCTTACGACAGGGTCAGCTGGAGTTTCCTTATCGCAGTGCTCCGTAAACTCTGTTTCAGCTTCCAGTGGCAAGACCTGATTTTTAGAGCTATCTCCAATTGTTGGTACTCTATCTCTATCAACCGTACAGTCGGGGGCTTCTTCAAATCCTCTAGAGGTCTGCGTCAGGGAGACCTGATCTCCCCGGCTCTCTTCATTATTGCACAAGACGCTCTCAGTAGGAAGCTGGCTCATCTCTTTCTGCACGGTCAGCTAAAACCTTTCAGTAGCAGGTGGGGTTCTCTTCGATTGTCTCACCTATTCTATGCGGATGACAGTTTAGTGTTCCCGGGGAAAATGGCAGTGTAGACTGTCTCATGCATATGTTGGCTAAGTTTACAGCGGTCTCGGGTCAAGCTGTCAACTTCTCCAAATCAGTTTTCATCATCTCCTCCAAAACTCACTCTAGGGACCGGACGCTGGTCAGAGAACGGGTTTCACTCAATCCCACCTCCTTATCAACTACCTTGGTGTCCCCCTCTTCAAAGGAAGAACCAAAATGGTATACTTCTCGGAGTTGGAGAATAAGTTCAGAAAGAAAATTTCGAGTTGGCGTGGTAGACTTCTGTCATTTGGAGGTAAGATCACTCTTCTGGGAAGTGCCTTAACGGCATTACCAATACACGCTCTATCAGTTTTTAAAATTTTGAATCTCTTTATGACGAAACTGGAGCGCATCATGGCTGATTTTTTTATGGAATACATCGTTTAAACACTGTCGTAAGTGGGTGTCTTGGAGGAAGGTCTGCCGTCCTTTGTCGGAGGGGGGGTTTGGCATTAGACCTCTTTCCCAAGTTATGTAGTCCCTCCATGCCAAAAGATGCTGAACTTTCATCAAAGGAGACTCTCTTTGGACACAATACATGTACAAAAACTATGGAGACTCCCTTGAGTTGGGCTACACTAAACTGGGATCTTCTTCTTCCCTTTGGAGTTCTATGCTCAAACTGTTCCCCAACGTTAACAACCAGTGCCACTGGATCCTTGGAAGGGGGAACATCCCTCCTTGGCACTCTAACTGGTGTGGGAGTTTCCTTCCTAAACCGAGAAGCATCAGGTTTATTCCTTTAGTGCGCCAGGCTATGTTGTATTAAGCGTGAGGCGAGGTGAGGCTACGAGGCCGACGTCTCACTTAATGGCGCTTAAGTAGCGCATAATTAGGGCATATATATATATATATATATATATATATATATATATATATATTCCCTACATGTAAAATACTTTATATACACATAAGCTTTATATTTATATACACACCTTTATAGATATATATATACCAAGATATTTATACATAGATATTTATAGATAAGTTTAAGCTTTCGGTTCGATTTATACATAGATATTTATACATAGATACATATATATACATATACATAGATATTTATATATAAGCTTAAGCTTTCGGTTTGGTAAAAAAAAAAAAATTCAATCCGTGAGGCGAGGAGAGGCGCTACTAAGCGACGCCTAAGCGCCCAAAGCTTTTCCGGGACGAGATTTCGTTAAGCGAGGTGCCAAAATTGAAAATATCGCTTAAGCGCGCTTTTCACAACATAGGCGTCAGGTGATGGCAAACCCGTTGATCAGAAATAATGAGGACAGAACTGTCGACGTTCATCTGCTCCTGCCAGCTTTGGCGAGAGATATGCTTACATACATTGAGCTTTGCAATGAACCGGATATGATTTGCTGGAATCTATCCTCCAATGGGGAATTCTCCACGACATCTTATTGGGATCATTTTGGAGCACGTTATGATATCTTCAAATGGAGCATCTTCATATGGAATAAGTTTATTCCACCAAAGATTGGTGCTTTCCTCTGGAGGCTAAGTAGACACGCCATCCCTGTGGACCTTCGTCTGACTTCCATGGGCTTCAAACTCGCGTTAAGGTGCAGATGCTGCAAACAACCAACTTTGGAAGCAAGGGATCGCCTCTTTGTCACCAGTGAGCTTGCTAGATCGGTATGGACCCACTTCTCCTCTAAATTTTATTTAAATGATTCTTCTACCTCTCTGGAGCAGCTTGCTGAGATTTGACTTATTGACACTTCCAACAAAAACATAGCTGGTCTAACCAGGAATTATTACATTTGCTAATACGTTGTGGAAAATATGGAAGCAGAAAAATAACATTATCTTTGAGAACGTGGTTCTTAACCACCAAGACATTATCTGTCGGGTGTCTTCCAGTCTCCAACACACTCTCAGAGCCTTCAACCAGGTGGAAGACCTCATGGTGGAGGATGTTGGTATCATGTCCTCCCTAAATTTGCCTACTCTGTCTCATGTCAGGGGCACTCGGGTGTTTTGGACACCCCCATCCTCCGGCTTTAAACTCAACTTCTCTGTCCTCAAGGCGCACGGAGGTTCTGGTGTTGGAGGTGTTATTCAAGGTAGTGAGGGCCAATTTTTGTTTGCTTTTCACAACTTCTGTGGAGATAACTCGAGTTTATCTGTGGAGCTCCAATGCTTACATGCGGGGCTTTGCATTTGCAAAGGAAGAAACTTACCTATTTCCTCTTTAGAGGTCAGCTCTAATGAGCTTTTTGATGCTCTTACAGGAAAGTCTACCCATTTTTGGCAGGCCACCTACAAACTTAGAAGAGTTCGTTACCTTTTATCCGAGGATACCCACATCTCTTGTCTGCAAAGAGGAGAATCGCGTTGCGTCGGCCGTTGCCTCCCTGACCGTCTCCCCGTCTCCTTGAGTAGTGAACAAATATTTGGGTATGCTACGGATATGCCCTGTAACATTGGTCAGATGATCTCTGCGGATCAGCACATCATCCCTTTTGATTAGGCTTTCTTTTGTTCTCGTTCCCCCTTTGGGTGCCCCCTCTTGTAGGCGTTTTTAGGGCCATCTCCCTACGCCAATATTTTCTTTCTTTTACTCTATATATTGGTTATAGCCCCCACGTGTAGTGGTCCAAAAAAAAAATGTAAAATCAAAACATTGCATCAATACTTGGGTAAAACAAAAAAGTTAGTATATTTTGTTTCAACGTCTCTTCTACTTTTTCCCCAATAGGAATCTTCATTCCTGTATGAATCCTTATGGTAATCTCTGCTGCTGTACCAGGATGCAATGAGGCTTTCCCATGCACCTCAAACGTAATTGATGCACACAGAGGTGCCAAAAATGCTTTCTTCTTTTTTTCACTTGTCATATGGATTCTTGCCCCTAACTATTAAGATATTGTGATTCATTGATTGTTTAGATATTTAACAAAAGCTAACATTTAAGTGGAAGTTTTTTTTCCTCATTGTCACATGCAAACTCCAACATCTCTAATTTAAGGCTAATTTGCTTTTAAATACCCTCAACTATCATACTTTTGCAAATTGCTACTTTAAAGTATTTTTACTAGCATGTTGCTACCCTCAAATTTCAAACTTTTGCAACTTATACCTCCCATTAGATTTTCGTCAAATTTAACGGTGATGTGACCAATTTTTACACAAAAAAAACTAATATTTTCTTTATTTACATTTTATTATTTCTCTTACACAAAACCCTTTTGACTTTTAAAAATAAAATAAAACACCTTCTTCCTTACCCTCTTAACCATGCTTAAATAACCCTAACCCTAACCTTATCATAACTAAATCCGGCGACCCTCTCCCCTCCCACCTCACAATGGTCCGGAATCTAAATTTTGATTATGACTGAAACATCATGCAATGCCTCTTCTTCCTTCTGCAATAGAGAATTCAATAGTCAAAATATATAGAAGATATCCCAGTCATCATCGGCTTCTTCATATATAATCATGTTTTGGCAACCAATTATCAAGCTACATATGTATACAATCTCATAATCATCAGTTTAGCAAAAGAGGAGATAACCCCCATTTCTTCATTGACAATGGCATGTGGTTATTTTTTACAAGGTGACAATAAAGAAAGAATTCACTTGAAGAGAGACCTAAGTTTCCCGACTGCCTTCAATATAGTGGTGTTTGCTAAATTTCTTCTCTGCTGCTTTTATATTACCAAGTGAAAACCCATGAACATACACACGATAATGAGGTGAAATTGGGAAATAAATTTTGGACATAACTCTACAATTGTGCCGCCTTTGGACTTTGGCTGCTCCAACATGGAGCGGCTGCCCTCTCAGTGCGACCATCGTATCGTATAAATCTCTAATCTTCAAACCGGTAATGTTAGGGTTATTTTGGATTGAAGAGAGTGAGAGAGAAGAAGATATTAGATATCACTTAGGAAAACATATCGAGGGAGTTTTTTTATAGATTATTTGATTATGGTGTTAGAGGGACAATCTTGAGGGTCTTTATGTTAATTTTGATGGAAAACTTAACATAAGGTATTAAGCTAGTTGAAAGTTGAGTTTGTAGCAACTTGCTAATTAAAATACTTTAGGATAGCAACTTGCAGAAGTATGATAATTGAGGTTATCTAAAACCAAATTAGCCCTATTTAATAATTATTTTTCACTATTTGGTTTATATGATATGGCCTATTTAAAGCTTTGATAAGAAGGGACGGATCCACCTAGGCCTAGGGGTAGCGGCCACTCCTCCTGGATTTTCGGTTTAATGTATAAGTCTTTGACCTTCTATATAAGAGTCCATTGTTGCTAGGTACATAACAACTAGTTTGCTCAAATGGTTAAGTAGTTTTAATTTTAAAAAGTCTTTAGTTCAAATCTTGTTATCTACATTAATTTTTTATTTTTCATAAATTCTTAATAACACCACCCTTAAATTTTAAGTCAGTGTATTTTTGCGCCCCCTGGAAATATTTTCTAGGTCTGCCACTGTCGATGATATGCACTTTACGCAATATAGTATTCCCTATATAATCTTTCTTACATTTTTATATAGCTATTTATATTTATTTCTAAACTTGTGTTCAGCTTCAACGTGCCTCGCTTGCTATGAAGCACTAACACTCCAAAATTTTAGCCATGTCGTATTGGATACGTATATGACTCTCCAATATATACTAGGACACACTAGGATATGTATTGTGTCTGTATTGTCGTGTCCTTGTTGTGTCGTGTCGTATCTGTGTCCGACCTAGCTCGCTTGCACATCTCACCTTGGATGTTAGGTGTATCCTATGGCTCACTTTGCGCCATACGCCAGAACAAAAATAATTTAAAAATTAGCAACATTGATATCTTAATTCATCTAAGTTTTAGATTCCTACAAACCTACAACTTCTATGATTATAGAAATTATGTTCAGTGAGAGTTTTTTTTTCATGTACAAGCCCCTTGAATCTTTTTTATTTTGACTCAGTCCCCTAAATATTATCATTTTCTTAAAAGTCCTTCAAATTGAGATGAATGAGATATAAGGAATTTTTTTTTCTTTTGTTGAGAGAAACTTGACCTAAACCATGGATTAAACGAAAATTTTCTTTGTTTAAATATATTTAAGAGAGAGAGGTAATCTTCTCTGCCTCATCAGCAACTATAGTAGAGTGCCTATGTCGCAGAGTCTTGATGGAGGCGGCTAGAGCCAACTTGCTCTTTGGTGTCTACATCGAAGGTGAGGCTCCTTCCTTCCTCTCCCACTTCTTTCTCTCTTGCTTGGCACGGGAGCAAGCATGTGAGACCGTAGAACAATATTGAAGGGGAGCCGACATGCAACGGTGAGCTCATAACGATCATGGAGGTATGATGGCTGAGAATGTTGGCAAAGTTTTCGTTAGGAGAGCCACAACAATGGAACGGTAGATGGAATGCCGATGGAGGATTGAGTTTCCTTCCGTAGGAGGATGTGTGTTTGGTTGCAAGATGAGGCAGGGATGGCGCAAGTTTAGATGAAGAAGGACAGGAAGAGGCTTGGGTTGATTTTGCGCTTAGGAGAGGTGTCGAATGAAGAAGATGACATTACGGATATAGCAGAATATATTTTACTACCATTAACGCTAAATATTATCATTTTCTTAGAAGTCCTTCAAATTGAGATGAATGAGATATAAGTATGTTTTTTTCTTTTGTTGAGAGAAAATTGACCTAAACCATGGATTAAACGGAATTTTTTTTTAAAAAATATTTAAGAGAGAGAGAGAGAGAGAGAGAGAGAGAGAGAGGTGATCTTCTCTGCCTCATCAGAAACAATAGTAGAGTGCCTATGTTGCACAATATTGATGGAGGCGGCTAGAGCCAACTCGCTCTTTGGTGTCTACATCGAAGGCGAGGCTCCTTCCTCTCCCACTTCTTTCTCCCTTGCTTGGCACAGGAGCTAGCATGTGGGACCGTAGAACAATATCGAAGGGAAGCCGACATGAAACGGTGAACTCATAACGATCATGGAGATATGATGGCTGAGAATGTTGGCAAAGTTTTCGTTAGGAGAGCAACAATGGATTGGTAGATGGAATGACGATGGAGGATTGAGTTTCCTTCCGTGGGAGGATGTGTTTGGTTGCAAGATGAGGCAGGGATGGTGCAAGTTTAGATGAAGAAGGACATGAAGAGGCTTGGGTTGATTTTGCGCTTGGGAGAGGCGTCGAACGAAGAAGATGACATTACGGGTATTGCAGAATATATTTTACTACCATTAACGTTAATTAGTATAACAAGGGTTCCTTATACCTCATTTCTCCAATATTTGGAGCAATTCTAGCAAATATAAAGGTTCAGGGGGGCCTAACTCAACATAAGATAGATCTAAAAGATTTCTAGTCTAAAAAGGTCCTTCTAGAAATTGTGCTTATCCTTCTAAAGTAAAATTCTTAATAGCATCACCTCAACTACTACTACATGGCAACTTATTTCATTTCATTTTTTTTTAATCTTTAGTAACTAATAAAGATTTCCATATTAAATTTATCCTTTTACCATATCACTCCGTAATTATAGGAATTATTCAAAGCATTTTCATATAAAGAACTTTTTGCAAATGACTTTTATAGAAATCTTTAAAAATTAAATGAATTAAACAATCAACAATGGAAGAAAATTTTGGGCCCAAAGCAATATTAGATAGTCAAAATGAACACGTAACTTGTGCTAATCTGGTCGGGTTTAGCTCAGTGAGTTATTTGGGGACTACTAGTCACAAACTCGACCAAAAGAAAACCAGACCAGACCTACCTGATATTTTATACTTCCAGTTTCTCTCATCAATGAAAATTAGGGCAGGCATTGTAGCCATACCATTGTATCTTCTGGCGGCCACTAAAGGAGTCACTTGCCCACCACCACATGCAGAATCCATGTACATCTTTCCCTCTCATCTTTCTTTTAACCCGGTTCTCTTCTCGTTATTCTTTTAATTTCTAGTTGGAGTTTCTGATGGTTCCGATTAACACTGCCGAGATGTGGTCAATATTGGCCAAAATTGTGAAATTTAATAACCGATATTGAATTATCGACCAACAGATTTTTATTAACTAGTTTTGGTTCAGGTGTGGACAAACTCAATCTGAAACAATTGTAACAAATCAATATCAGTCATTTTTGTGAACCCTCATGATAAGGTAAGAAATACAGAGCTATTCTTAGCTAGCAAGCACTAGGTTCAAGTATATGACTTTATATATTCCTAAGAAACTAAAAAAAAGACTTTGAAAATGAAACAAACATGGTGGCCATTATAGTGGAGTGCTTAGGAAACCAGCTACGAAACTACCAAGCAGGTTAATATGTTCATATCTGAGCAACACAAAAAGGCATAAGTAGATATATAAGGTCGAATGTATCATAGAACGAAAAAGAGAATTAATGAGTTTCCTGTCATGAGAAAAGAGTGACATGATGATAGAATGTGATCATTGTGAACTGAGGCATAGGTTGTTAAAAAAAAGTGTATTTCCGGCCAGATGGGAAGTTGCCAGGTAGCTCAGGTTTAAGCACTATAAAGTATAAACAGCCTGTTAACAAGAGTTATGAGGTCATGCAGACAGGTTTCACTTGAATCAGCCACCAGATTCATCTTTAAAAGCAAAAATCTTAACCTCCAGAAAGTCTCTGATAAAATGATCTCTTATGGACTGAACTACATGTTGCAAAATAAAACAAAAACAAAAACAAAGAAACAAAACAAAACTAGAAGAATAACATTCAACTTCACTGTTCCAAGTGAATAAGAACCTAATCCAATAGGAAAAATCACACAATTAGAATAATAATCTATGTTTATCGAAGTTACATGCATAAACATCAAATGTAAGTGTCAGTAGGTGACAGTCATTCTGATCAGAGAAAAACAAGATATACCAGATGTTTGAAAATAAATCCGTTATGATCTAAAGAACAATTGAGTTTCCCTTGAGAGAAGTAAAACAAAATTTTCTTACAGCTGTGCAACGCAAATTTGGAGAGTACTGAAGTAACCTTGATACAAGATCGACTGCCTCAGGAGGCATCCGCTTTTGGAATATCTGATGATTTTAAATTTTCTTAGGTAATCATCCAAACATATGCGTTTATTGTTCACATGATACATTCACTTACTTTGTGCCATGGATGAGCTTTGATCTGAGGGAACCTGAACTCTGTGTAATTTGGATTCATGCACTTAATCTCTTCCCGTGTTGGGGTACCTAAAACCTTCAATAACAGCAGAAACGTTGAGAATGGGTTCAACTTCTGAACCAAAAAAGAAAGAAAAAGGATATGCAATATCTTGATGTGCATGACATAAAACCTTGATAATCTCCACCAGCTGATCAACACCACTTTCTCCAGGAAACATTGGCTGCATAGTTTTCCACTTTAAACATCAAGAATACTAGAGAAGAGAATATTCCCACCTTATACATGCTTTAAAATATATGTAGGACTATGACAAAACCAGAACAACAGGAAAACATAAAAATCAGTAGTAGTAAAAATTAATACTGTGAATTTCAATATATCATACTTATTCGGCTGATACTGGTGAATCTTGTGAAAGCATACGAGTGGGAAGATTTGCCAACGAATAAGCAGACTTCTTGCTTATACATTTAGTCTATGCTCTTTGCAACTATAGACTATAGATCTCCATCTATAATATACAAAACTTCCCTGTATCAACATATAACAGTTTGGGAAAGTTCCCCACATTTCTCCTTCTTCCAATACTAAGTGTAGTTCTTATATTTACTAATGATATCCTTGCCCTCTATGAACTTCACCATGCCATTTATGATGGCTTCTTATCACATAATCGTTTACTCAATATGTCTTTCATAGTGAAGGTGCATCCACTAAACAAAGCGTGTGGGTTTTTTTGTTTTTTTTGGGGGGGGGGGGGGGGGGGGCAGGGTTTACATTCTATAATGAATATGGTGTAACTTGTGAATTTATATTCATACAAATTGCACCATTTATCTATTGATGAATATGGGGTAACTTGTGAATTTATATTCATACTAATTGCACCATTTATCAATATTACATGAATACTTTAAAGTTCCTAGAAAAAGTCTGATTAAGATTTCGAAACCAACTTAAATTTCAAAACATATGGGAACTTGGCAATATTTACCTTCATCCAAAGTTATGTTCTCACATGGTAGAACATTTGAACAAGAAGACTATCTAAGGATCGGAACATAACATTTGATGCAACTGGCTAGGAAAACTTTGTTTGAGATTCTCAGGAAAAACCCTACTGACAAAAGAGATGATGGTATAGCGTAAAATAATCTATATTACCAACAACAACCAAAGTACTTACGCGTCCCAAGAGAAGTTCTGCTAAAACACAACCAGCAGACCACATGTCAATTGCTGTTGTATATTCTGTAGCCCCAAAGATAAGTTCAGGAGCCCTATAGTAGCGTGAGCAAATGTATGATATATTAGGCTCGCCTGGAACCTGAAAGGGAAACACTACATGTCAAAGAGAAAATGGCAGCATAAGATAATGAAAACCAAAGTAGATAACATACCAACATTTTGGCACTACCAAAATCACAAAGTTTTACTTGATGAGTATGGGGATTCACCTGCCATAAATACCAAAGTCCAACAAAATGACTTAGCCATAGAATTTTAATTGTTGAATAATATAATATTATATAACCCTCATCCCTCACCAAAACTCGAGAGTTTTGGTGCATTGACAGGGACTTTAACATGGTACAAGAGCAAACAAAGTTTAATCTCTATCGCCCAATTTTAAATGGATTCTACAAAAAATAATCCGCTATGTGAATCCGGCTGTCAACCCATAAAATTGGTTTCCAACCAGTGGCTGCATGTTGTATACTATAAAATTATAAAATAACCCTCGTCCGTCACCAACACTATAGAGTTTTGGTGCAGTGGTAGGGCCTTTAACAATAATCAAAGCTTTCGAAGATAATTTCGTAGGCAATTAAATAGAGGTTTCTGCAGTATCAAGGGCACCATTCATTTTAGAGGTCTCTTTTCCGGTCAATTCGACAAATAAAATTGAATGAAAAAGACTAATTAGTAAGGGTGTAAAAGCATAGTAAGGTTGTAAAAGCATATAAATGAGGAAAGCTTATCTATCGCATGTAAATCAATCGATAAGGGTGACTACTATTTCATTCAATTTCAAAAATACTAAGAAACAACACTGAAAATACTTAAAATTATGCATAAATGTATAAAATATATTTTCTAAAATGTTAATAATTTACTAGTAGTTATTTTCTTTCCGATACCAAAAAATACGATACTCCGATCTGAAATCGCCGATACTACCGATACCGCCGATCCTGATACTCATAGGAATGGTTCGATACCGATACCGATACCGATACTTTGAACCGATTTCAAAGCTTAATGCTAAAAAATGCCAACCTCATTCACAAATAGCGATGATGGTTTCCTACAGAAAAATAAATTCATTGGAGGTATTTGTTGTGTTCTAAGTATGATTGGACTTCAGACAAATAGGACTTAACAATGGCTGACAACATAAAGGCATTCCTACTCTTCATGTAGCCAAAGAATTTATGGACCTAGTCAGTTCTATTCAATGGAGCTTAGAAAATGGCAAACCCATTAAATTTTGGTTTGATCCATGGCAGCTTGGTATTTCTTTAAAATTTGCACTCCCTAATTTTTTCCGTGTCTCGGAATCTAAGAACAGTTGCGTCACTGACCTGGGATCTTTTGTTCATGATCGTATTTCTTCGGATTTTTTCTTCAGGAGAAATCTTACAATTGGGACTTCCCTAATTTGCATCGTCCTAATGCTATCTCGAAATGGGTTATTTTCAAAATACGTACTCCTGATTCAATTTGTTGGGTGCATAATTGAAAAATGGATTCTCCAACATAAAAGCATCTGAAATTTTGAGTTCTGTCTGGCATTCAGATATGTCATTGGGCCTTGGGACTCTCATCTTTGGAAAAACACAGCTCCTAAGATTCAGTGCTTTGCCTGGCTAGCAACATTGGGGAAACAAAAATCCCAACTAAATGTTTCTTAGAAGAGTGGGAACTAAATATTTCTCTTAATCATTGTGCTCCTGGTGTAAGTTTTCTTCTGAGGATTGCAGCCATGTCCTTCTAACTTACAAGTGGGCATGGTCTGTATTGTCTATCACCCTTGGAATATTCATCTGTCTTAGACTAATAAAATGGTGGAGCTCTTAATTCAATGGCAAGGGTGCAAAGTTAGTGCTATATCCTCAAGGATTGTCTGCTTTTGTGCTATATTGCTCTTTGGTATATTTGGCTTGAGCAAAATGACTCGGTTTTCAACTATAAATCTGCAGATCCAAAATTTAATGCTAAGAAGATCAAATTCAACGTCTTATTTTTGGCTGCAAAATCTTCTTGCCAAGCTCGACTCTTGTTCGGCTCTATAGGTCCTTCTAAGGGGTTACTTTCACTATATACTAAATTTTTGCACTCTTTTTTTCTTGCTCTCCTTCTTGGGAAAGTTTCCTTTCAATAAAAGTTACCCCTTTGCTAAGCAAAATAATAATAATATTTGCGCATTCTTTTTCTTCTTCTCTCCTCCACTTTTTCTTCCCTTATTTCACTTGTGCAGCAGCTAGCTGCCAGCAGCACGAAAACAACCAATAAAAACCGCTTACAGTAGCTACAGGTCCATCAGCATCTGCTATTGTTACTAGTATCAACAAGTAGGCAACTGGAGAAAGCAGGAGAGAGGAGTTTAAGAGGGGAAGCGGAAAAAAAATGAGAAGATAGAAAAAAAAAAGGATCAACATATCTGCAGCAATACTTGGCTGGGATTATTGCTATGATCGGAGTTCAATGTCGTGAGTATGGGGGAATTGAGTAAAGACCAAAGTCACTTTACTCAAAGTCAGAAAATCCTAAAAGGTTCAATCAGATTCTTTAAGAGGGAAAAGGAAACATATCCTCAAAATACACCGTCTATGTTGACAGGGGTATATTTTAGCAGCACAAAGGAGTTATTACAGCTGCTCTGCTTATGATCAAGTAGTTCAGGCCTCCTAGATGCCTAGGTGAGCCAAATTTTAAAGCATTGATCTCTTGGTCCATACTATATGAAGAAGAGATACAGGAGGTGTTTAGGACGAAAATGAAACAGAAAACTTGAGACAACTAATTAATATCCCGAGACAACTAATTAATATCTGTTTAAAGTTGATTAAATTATGCCAGGAAAAAAAAGGAATATAAAAGAGTAGAGACAGAAGGAACGCCATTTATACTCTTCTAACTAGTCACTATCCTTGATCACCATACCAGATACGTGAGGCTGTGGAAGAGCCCTCTAACAAAGATACCATACAGTGACCTTAAGTTATTATCAGAGTAAAACATACAAAATACTTCTTAACATGTTATCAAATCAAACTTCGATAAATACTCCTAGGAAAAAAAATATATAATATATTTTTTGTAAAAATCTACCAAAGTTTTGGCTATCATAGATGTTTGCTTTACCTAATGTATTTGTGAATTATATGCTCTAAGAGTGGGCATAAACTGCATAGCCCAAAGACAGTTCAACCTACTTGCCACCAGGTCGTCAGGGTTTTATGGCATGCTCTTAGCTACTTTGGCTAGGAATTTGGAAACAATATAAAGGTGTTGACGTCAGGCGGACAGCCATTCATAAAAAAATTGCTAATTCTTGAATGGAGCTATCTCATGCTCCATATCTGACCCTATTATGATGGCAGAAGGCTTAGATGATGATGATGATGTGCTTTAGTATGTTAATTGGCATAACAACCAAAAGAGACAATGTGAGACGATATCTCACCAACAAATTTTGTGGCTTTATATCACGGTGACACACCCCTACAACGCCATGAAGATAAGCAAGAGCACGACATATCTATAACATAGAAATAAGAACAGATTAGCAAAGTGAAGCAGTTGCATAAGGACAATAGAGTAGAAACATACACAACAAAACTTTTTGCACTAAGGCATCATGCACCTGGTATGTATACAGTTGGACAAAAATTAGAGGCATGTGTTCATTCATTCGGTTGTAGTACTTTGTAACGCGATAGAGAGTCTCTGGAACGTATTCAAGTACAAGATTCAAGTATAGCTCATCTTTCTCAGTGGTCGAAATGAAATAGTGTTTCAGCTGAACAACATTAGGATGGTCAAGCATTTGCATAATTTGGAGTTCCCTATTCTTATATCTCCTATCCTGAAGCACCTTCTTGATAGCAACTGCTTCCCCTGTTTCCAGACATTTTGCCTGAACAAGATCAACAATGTCAAAGATTACGAAGATCATAGAAACACTGGTAAAGTAACTTGGTAGTAGAAAAACCCAATGCCATATACCTGAAAGACGGTACCAAATGAACCAGTTCCCACCACGCGTTCTGCCTTGTATGAAACTGTCTGCTATCAAAATAGCAAAAAATGAACAATAGCATAATCAAGCTTTCAAAGAGAAAATCAACATGTAGCTCAAAACTATGAAGCATGGACACCTCACTTAAAGGTTTTAATTAGTGTTGTGCAGTGTTCTAAAAATCGGGCTAGGCGGCGCCTAGGCGCCAGGCGGCCGCCCGCCGCACCGAAAACCCCCAATTCGGCCTCCTAGGCGCCTGTTCGGGCCTAGGCGGGCCAGTTCGGCTAGTTCGGCCCTGTTCGGTCAAGGCAAAAATTTAATAATTCAAATTTTGAAATTTGAAATTTGAAATTTCAGATTTGAAATTGCAAAAAATATTCAAAAAAAAGTTCAAATTCCAAAAAAAATTCAAATTTCAAAAAAATTTAAAAGAAATGCAATAAAAATTCAAAATATCAGGAAAAAAAAATCTAAATATTAAAAAAATTTCAAAATTTTTAAAATATTTTAAAACTAAAAATTCAAATTTAAAAAAAAAAAAATTTCCTGTGCGGCCGCCTAGGCGGCCCTTTGGCGCACCGAATCCGCCTAGCGCAATTTATAACATTGGTGTTGTGTACACTTGGACACTACGATACCTCGTAGATTGTAGTCCGATACACCTTGCATATCCTAACTTCTAAATACTACTTGATATATCTAGGTGTTTCCCCTACATATCAGCTCCATAAGCTATCAGATACATACCTGTACATTTTAATATCATCGTCATCTAAAATTTGTGAGAAGAGAAACTAGTGCTAGTGAAAAAAATGAAAGGGGACCATAATAATGAACTGCAAATGTAACCATATAATTTACCTCTTCTTTTCCAAAAGGATTATGTTTCTGACATTATTGTTCATTTGACTTTAAAAGTACTGCAATTATTCTCATTCCAAATAAAAAAAAAAATTATCGTGTCATCTTACCATCCATGAGGCTCTATCTAATATTGGGTAACTTGGAGGGTTTCCTTGTAGGAGCTTAGAGTATATGACCAAAAAGGTAGGTTTACCTACCCCCAAGCAACTGCTTTATAGGTTTTATAACAAAGTCATATCTTGCTCGTAGCTACCTTTTGCTAATAATTTGCACCACCTCAAAGGGTTAACGCCAGGTTGACAGCTGCTTATATAACTTCGCCAATTTGTTTTGTGGAGGTTTCCCATGCTCCAGAGTTGATCCCGGTTTGATGGGATAAGGGTTGATGATTGTGATGATGATGATTTACTTATTGTTGCATTCCAGTCATGACGTTTCCTAGTTTTTAATACTCTCATATTGCCATGTCAGCACTTTGAGTTGTGTCTGTCTGTATATCCTTGATTAAGTTCAAATAGTCAATTACAAACCATAAATTAAATTCTTGAACAGTCTAAGTATCCACTATAATTAATGAAAATATTACACCATAACCACCAAATATCATGAAGGGATGCTGGTTAGTCTATCAGCATACCATCAACATAGTTATGATTCAAGGATCTGCAATAGAATAAAAATAGTCAAGAGATACTTTTGTCTATTTACTCGTTTACTGTAACATGAAAAAAAAATTCAAGAAAATTATGAATTAGACCCTAAAGTCCTAGATTACTCACCATAATTCATCTACCTTAAGTTTGAAACGAAACCTAGAACAAAAAAGAGATATTAGGGTGGTATCTCCACTCAGACGGACATAGGGGTTACTGGCAATAATGTGACTACGTGAGTGCTAAACTAAACAAGACAAGAGTAATTGGAAATAACATCAGTGCTAAAACAAAGCAGATCACCTGCTTTGACTGGCCATTTCTGCCACCTACACTTGTTGCTATAATCTGACCTGTCTCAGTTCCATTACCATGCACCGCTGTCGTTTCTACAGCCTGCACAAGACATCATAGTCAACAGATACTTTTAGCAAAGAAAAACATCAAATATAACAATATGGTGTCAAGTTACAAGGTATCACATATGAATGCAAAACAAGATGGACCTTATCATGGTGGTCAGCAAATTTATCATCTCTCATTGTCATTTCATTCATTTCCTTTGGCAGCTGATCACCAACTACCCCTTCAACTCTAGCAGTAGGATCTACATTTAGTGTACTTGCATCAGTACTGAAATGAGTTGGAGCTGTATGTAGTTCCGTATCTATAGCCATGTCTTCAACCAAATGGGAATCTGTAGGAACTTCTCCTACCTCCTGGTCAACGTTTGCCCTCTTGGTGCCAGAATCCCCACCCTGGTGGAAATAGTTCAGAAGAAAATAACAGGTAAATAAATGAGAAACCAAGGTCGCATGGAGTTATAAATCAGAGAAACAATACCGGTAATGGAATAATAGAGTAAAAAAACCCTTCGTGTCTCCTATGGCAAGGGTCAGTTTTCTTGCAACAAATGGAGCATTTCCTCGTAATATTTAGTTTACTATACAAAGAACTGAAGAAGCAAAGTCTCTCAAACCAATGTAAAGGTTATTTAATGCTAAAATAAGTGGACCATGCTTTGCTAGCTTAAATGGCAAGAAAAATCAATTGTACACCACCTCCCACAATATCAAGTTATATAAAACAGTTATATAAAATAAAAACGTAACTTCTCCCAGCATGAAATTGATACTTGATTTCTACTCAACTGCGCCCACCATGAAGTACAATCGCAAGGAATTTCTTTCAGTGCAAACTTCACACAAAGAACTTAATGGGATTGGATACTCAGGAAGAACCATCTTCATAATAATCTGCAACACCAGGAAATGCCGTCCAGCGAACAAAGCAGTTATTCCAACATAATAATGCGTCAAACAATAGTTTGGAGGCATCATGGTGATAGCTCCAGAACCACCATACCATTTAAAGGATCACTGAACTGCCAATTCAAGGACTAGTTGTATATATTCTTCTTTGAGATGCCATCATAATCATAACCTTATAAGATATAAATCCGATCAGAAATTTACTCCCGAAATAATCTCAGTGCAACATGGCAATAAGCCATCCCTCAATACCTTTCTCATTATCTCTCTCTTAAGTGGAGGTTACTGCAATAGTATAAGCTACATGATGACAAACTTTCCATTTATAGAACAGAAACAGTTGTATCATGCAGCCGTGTCCATGACACCATGTCCTACATGACACTTCTTGGACCCATACAGTTCACTTCTCAAACATGGCCACAATTATATAGACTTTCTTTTAACTTCAGATGCGTCTCCATTGTCGAGGAAGTTGGAACGTTCATTTGTTACAGTTTAGAGTGGCCAGTTTAGCTTCTAGAGGTCCAGGATTTTTTCCAAACAAATCATGGAAAGAGGTCACAGGATATTGTGTTTTAGTGCGATGCGATGTTTTTTTAGCGGGAATCGTGCCATATCATATTCGTAAATATGCAACATAGACACCTATAAAATATTTTTTACCAACATCTTCATGTGCAACTATACGAGCCTTTATTTCTCAGAAACATGTGGCATTCGTCAATGACATATAGTATTATGATAATACTATCCATATTTGTAAAAGTAATATCGCAAAAAGTATATAGTTCTTGCTTCGTCTACTTTTACTGGCCCACCTTCACAAAATTCACTTGATTGATGCATCTACAATTTCAACACTACCCTGATGAGAAACTAAAATTCTAATTTGTAATATGCTTAGTATATAATTTCACAGAAGTTGAGAATAGGAGTTGAAATAAGAAGGGTGACAAATGAGTTTGTTATACAAAAAAGAATTACCCGGAAAACTTTTCTCTTCAAAATAGTCGTGGATCTCTCCTTTCTCTTTCCAATAGTAGCAAAACACTCTTTTTCCACCTTTTTGTTGTATTACATGAACCTTTTTATAAACCCTTTTTATAAATCCTTGCATGAATTAGGGTTTCCATGTATTGGAAATCTATATATGGAAGTCCAAAATATTTATGGAAATTCAATTACATTCAATCATATATTTAATGGAAATCCAAACATAAATTGGCTTGCCATAAATTGGAAATCCAATTATATGGAAAGTTAATATATGAAAGATCCAATAATAAATATATGGTCAAAGTCAAAGATGAAAATCTAATAGAATATTTGCACGGATGACGCTCGTCGCACTCCGGGCTATTCTCCACATAGATTGGGAACCCCACCCACTCCAACAAAAAGCAATCGCGTCCTTTCGACTGATCCATCAATTTCCATCTCCTCGCTAAAAAGAACCTGACATCCACAGGGATGCAGCCCTGGTGAATGATTGGTCCAATGGCGGCTCCCGCGGTCTTTTTCTTCCACAAGGCCTTAAGGGCCATTTCCTTTGTAACACTAATAATAACCATATCCTTCTTTAGCAGCTCCTTTAAATGACATCTTATCGCGTGCCATCCCATCCGTCCATTTCCTCCCATCTCATCTTCAACCGGTGCTATCTCTGACTCCTCCCTATCTAGTGTTCTCATTCCACTAATGCTCATTTTCTCTGGACACTCCGATTCATAAAAGAATGGCAAATACAGTAATTCTTGAAAAAGAAGGGGAAAAAATTTGTACGATCCGGCGAAGCAAAATTAGGCTAAACAACTATCATGCATACTAAAAAAAAAAAATGCGTCGAGCAATGTTGCACAAAAATAACTCCGGCTTCCATTGCTCTTGGACTCGGATGCGAATACGCCTGAAATTGGAGGGTCTTTTTCTTATATTAATTTACTAATATACCAACTTCTAAATTACATCCAAAATTAGAAAAGAAAAAACAAAAACAAAATAAATTAACGGATTCACAATAAGTGAAAAAATTAATGAGTTAGAGATCGAGAGAGGCTCACGGGATCTGAGATGGAGGTGCGGCCGGAGGCAATGCTCTTCAGACGCCGCATCATATTCATCTTTTCCTCTCTTTTTTCGTCCGCAAAGCCCCTGAAGAATTACTGTATTTGCAAATAGGACCTCCGGAGGAGGAGGAGGAGGAATGGGGGGAGGAGAGGGAACGGGGAGGGGAGGAAGAGAGTGAGAGGGGGTCTTCTGTGCAAAAGGATAAATTAGGAAGAATTTCGGCTTTGGTCTTGGTTTTTAGTTCAGATCCAAGCCGGCTTTCTCGAGCCGGCTCAAGCACATCACATCTTGAATGCTTGCAAGAACTTTTTTTTTTTTTTTTGCTAATTAGCCTTTAGATTCTGAATTTTATACCACTTTAGAGTTTTAAGCGATAACATTTCTAATTGAAAAGTTTGCACCATAATTTTTTTTTTTGGTTTTCATTTTCCTATTATACTCTCATTTTCAATATGGGTTGATTGTTGCATTAGTGTTGGGGATAAAATAAAAAAATATTACAAATAATAAAAATTTATGCTATAAATTTTTCAATTGGACATATCAGGACTTAAACTCTAAGCTGATATAAAATCCGGAGTCTAAACGCTAATTAGCCCTTTTTTTCTTTTGCTAATTTGGTATAGCCCTCTAAGTTTTTTTTTTTTTTGGGTCTACTCAAAAAAATAAATAAAATCCCTCCAACTTTTAGGGTATGCTTGGATTCAGAGTGAAGAAAGTTAAGTGAGAAAAAAATATTTTTGTTGAGGCTGGAGGTTTAGGTGTGGGTTCACAGACGGTTAAGTGAGTATATATTTAGCCTTCTTTTGTTCATTTTTTTTTCAACCCTCAAATCGGAGGGTTAACAAGGAGAAGTGAGAAATTTTGTCTAAAAAGTCCTAAATATCCATTATTTGTCCTATAAAATATTATGAACATCTCCTTCATTTTTTTTCTTTCAACATGTTATCCCTCTTCAGGGCTTTCAACATGCTGCCTTCCAGATGCATCGTCTCGTCTCGCTTTCTCTTATTACTCATTGTCTTTATTGTGTTTGATTCTAGATGGTTGTGATGATATGAATTTGGCTTACCTATAAACGGTAGAAGCCTATATTGCTCATGTTACTTAATTTTATTGTTTAGATTCTAGTTATTTTCTTTATATAGGTATCAGATTTGTGAAGATATTTTGACAAATTTTAATTAAAAATCAAATCTAATCTAATTTTATGACATATATAAAAAGGGTATTTTGGTAACTATTGTATTTATATTAATCCTCTTTCCACTAAAAACCTAGTCCACGCAAGAGTTATTAAACACATATCACTTAACCCTCTCTCCAATCCAAGCAAAGTTATATGTATTGACTCCCCCTACTTAATTTTCCTTTACCTAACCCCACTTAACTCTGCTTATGTAGTGCCCCGTCCTCGTTCTGACTGGGAGACACACTACGTAAAGGCTTGTGGCTAGTTTGACTCAAAATCTGGACTAAATATAAAATGACCCTTTCGACATCGACTTCGTTCGGACAAATAAAAGAGAATCATTCCAACTCATTGTTTGGATTCTGTTGGAATAAGTCCTAGATGCAGTAGACTACATCTTGGCGAGTGAGCTCCATATAAGAGTCCCTTCGACGAGACCGGTCGGTTGTTGCTTTTCTTGAACGTTTTTATTACGAGGTTTTGGATGAAGTATTTTTGCGTCGTTGTCTGCTTTCGTTTTCTAAGAAATTCGCTAGGACGGATTGAGAACGGATTCTAACACAATGCTGGTGCCATTGAATGAACGCGCATAGTTGACGTTTGATCGTAGAAAAGTGAGTCTCCTTCCTCGGCACATTCTCAAATCGGTGGGTGGTTCGGTCCCTTCTTCTCTACTCGGTCGCGTAAATACATACTTTGCCTCGAATACGTTCATATCGACGATGCCCGGTTGAATGTATATATATAAATGTTAGCTATAATGCATGCTTACCACTAAGGAATAGAACATGGGATAACTGTAATCGTCGAGCGCATCTATGCGCGCGGCCTAGAACACAAGCTTCGTATGCGGAGCCGATAATTGTGGTCCGAACCACGAAACTGTTGAAAGAAATGCGATATTAAAATCATCGATTGTGACATGGTACCTCGGAGTATTTGGTGCCTACGGGTTAGCCAAATCAAAATATATGACTTAGAGGAAAGATTGAATCGGTAGCATGAGAACATAAATATTACTGCTGAACTCTGCTCCGTGTCATGCATGTGTTTCATAGATATTGTCCACACATTTGCATGGTCATGGACAACTAGTGCACAAGGTTTAATGTTTCCTTGAAACGGTATTCGGGGCACCGAAACCGAATCGACCTAGGAGAAATAAATTAAGACGTGCGATGACACGCGGCATTGTGAACCTCCAAAGGGCTCGTAACTCGACTGGGCGAACTACGCCAATGACCAAAATAGTCTATCATGGTGTCTTCAATATCACCAATGACCGCATATAAGATAGTACTCATGCTAATGTATTATCTTGTGCAGGGGGTAAGTATTCTATGTTTCAATGCAGGGACGTGCACGTCGAGTGAATAAGCGATCACCGATGCGTGTATTATATATTCAACTTACTGCTTTCAAAATGTGCCTGAGATATGACCTAAAAATTTACTCTAGTTCACAATATCAAGATAATATTCAATGCATATGCCCCCTTTGTAATCCCCTGATTTTCAAAGAATTTTTAATTTGGATTTTCTGGAATTTTCTTGGATTTTCTGTAATTAAATACCAGTGTTTTAATTATTAAAAGATTTTTAATTGATAATAAATAATACTAAAATATTATGAAAATAATATTTTATGGTGTAAAATGAAAAACTAGAAATATGGTAATTTTCCGGGAATTTATTGGACCCCGGATGAATTTTTAAAGCCCTAAATACTAATTAAATATTAAATCAATTTAAAACCCAAATAAACCGGGTTTATTTAACTGAACCGAACCAAACCAAACTGAACCGGACCGGGTTTATTTTTAAACCCAATCGGGTCGGATCCGGGTTTAACCCAGACCCGAACCCGATAGCCCGAACCCGACCCTCATTTTTATTTCGGATCGGGCCGGATCCGTAGACCCGACCCGACCCATCATCAAAACCCGACCCGAACTCCTTCATCTCCCCAAACGCCTGCCCCGCTTCCCCTACCTGCAACCGCCAGAGACCCTCCGCCTCCCTCTTCCCTCACCGTCCGCCTCTTCCCCTCCGCTTCTCTCCTATATAAATCCCCTCCCGCCTCCAGCCGAAACCCTAGCCATTCCCAGCTCCGGCGAACCACCCTCCAGCGCTGCTGCCTGCCGCTCGCCTCGCCGAAGCCAGCCCGCCCTAGCCAGCAACCGCCGCAGCTACTTCTTCTTCCTCCTCCTCTTCTCCAGCAGCCCGGCCCGCCTCCGGTCTCCTCTCTCCGCCCTCCTCCAGACCCCGAGCCCTCCAGCACCGACCGCCCTCTTCAGCACGACGCCGGCCACGACCCAGCCCTGCCGCCTTCCGCCTCAGCGCCGCCCAGCTCCGGCGAGGAAGCCTTGAATCCTAAACCTAATTTTCCAATCGGACACAGCAGGACACAGAAGGCCGGACACAGAGAAACCCTAACCCTAGTGAACAGTACTCGGACACAGTGAATCGCGTGTCGGACACGATTCAAATTCGGTTTTCAAGCCCACTTCAGGTACCCGTAACTTTTTACTCGTAACCCCGTTTTCAATTCCGTCTTTTGCGTTGCGAAGCCTGTATGACCCTCTCGGTGCCCGGACAAACCGCTCGGGGCATCGCGTCCTGTGGTGATCGCTCACCGCGATCCAAAAACAGGAAAAACCAGACCCTGTTTCACCCCGGAATCAAGTACGCCCCGCCAAACGGGACGACTTGGTCACGTGCGGTCTTCACCGATACGTCAGCGTCGTTGATACGGACATGCGGGCTTTCGCAGAAGCTGATTCGGATGTGCGTGCACACCGAAATCAGTGCGTATCCGCGGACACCGCCCCGTATCCGTACTTTCTGTTTCTCGCTGTAACTTAGTGTACACAAGTCAGATCGGGACGAAACTTGCGCCAACAGACTCGTAGCAATACGCTGGTCCTGTGGGTCAAGTTTGGTTCGATTCTGAGAACGTTGACAAAATCGCGTGTCGTGGGCCCCACAGGCTCCACTCGACGGGCGATTTTGAGAACGGCTCATCGGAATCTAATTCTGGAAGTTCCGTTGGGTTCGTATCATCGTTCCTGACCTGTTGACACTAAGTTGGACTGTTTTTGAGACCTTTGACCCTGGCGCATTTTTCGGTGCAAAGCGGCCCACATTTGGACCCCGCCTTGACCCGAAAATGTCGTTTTTGCCCTTGTCTCCAAATTGGACTCAAGGACAGGCGTTCCTAGCTGATTGAAGTGTTCTGGATCTAATGGTGATGTTTGTTTCAGCAACCGGAGTAGTCCCTGCAAATCCAGCTATTGCCAGAGCTACAATTGGAGCTGAACATCCAGGCAAGTGTACCTTGCCATAAAAGCAGTTTAATGATTCATTTCTCTTGATTTATTTTCCTGTGATTATTGTACTTTCTCAACCCTAGGGCCGTGTGACTTGCTTAGCGTCCGATCATAGTCGGGTGCCAACACCGTACGCGGGGTTGGGCAATGTCATTTAGAGATGGAAATCGTGACATTTATATTCTTGTACTTGCCCTATCAAGTACTTATTACCCAGGACACCTGACACAGAGCATGAGACAGAATCTTCCTGAAATATTCAAGGTGATTCTGTGTAGGTTCCAGGATTTATGACTTAGACATTATGTTCATAGACATAGTATGACTTATCGCATTAGATATGATCGTACGTGACGTGGACATGAGGCATCGTGGACATGATATGTATGATTACATTGGGTGGGGAGAGACACACAGGCTACAGGCTGTTTATATATATATATATATTCATAGTAAACACATAGTAAAATTCATAGTATAGCTGCTACCGGCTCCCCGACACAGAGCTTGTAGTGGTATCAGCCTAAGTTCTAGTGATGCTCTCAACTTGCATTTCACATAGATGGATTTATAGTTGACCCTATTGTTTCATTAACTGTTTTACTGCATTTATTTTGGCTTGTGTTTTCTGTACTTTGCTATGTCCCCTGAGGACCTGGATCCGGATTATTTCCCCAGGATTTGCAGACGAGGTTTATCCAGAGGTCTACGGAACAGGTGCTCTTCACGGAACAGTACCCGTAGCTGAAGACGAGGTGATCGCTGAGGACTTCTCCTGAACCATTGCTTCGCCATGCTCAGTCGTTATTTCTTGTTTAATTAAACTCTTTAAATTTCTGTTTATGAGATCATTGTACCAGACTTATATCGGGTTGTTCCCCGAATACTTTACTGAGACTGGATGTTTAATTTAATTTCCATATTGCTGTTGATTTATATTATTTTCTGTGGATGAGATTAGTTATGACTTATTGATATAGACCTTATTTACAGCTTAAGTATGCCGATGGATCCATTAAATTGGGTTTGTCCATCGTTGCATGCTGCTGGCCATAATCACGCATCCGGTCCCTCGGTATTTTGGGACTGGGGCGTGACATGGTTTTTGTGGTGGCCCATGCAGGTCAACGACTAAATTGTTCGATTTCAACTTAGGGACCGAACAGGCCTGCAATAAGAATAGGATAAAGTTTTTAGGATCTCATCCACTTGCTTGAAAACGTTCTTGATATCTGTATCGTATTCAAATTAACTTTTGACTTGCATCTTGCCTTGAATCCAGTGCGCTTCTTATGTTTTATTTTGATGCAGACTAATGGATCCAAGAAGTGGAGACGAGAATCCCTTGAGTACACCACACGATGCTGTGGTCACTTATGATGAAGGAGTGACACCCGAAGACCGAGGGCAATCTTCTCAAAACGATCAAGAAGCACCGCATAATTCAAGGTTCCGGCGTGATGACATCCCGCCGCCTCCGCAATTCGTTCCACCGATGCCCGTATTCCCACAAGGGCAACCTATAGACGGGCAGCAGATATTTCAAATGATCTACGCAATGATGCAAGCCCAACAACAAATTCATCAGGAGGCGCATCGTCAGGAGGCAGAGTACCTGAGAACCAGCCTAGTAAATGCATTGGAGCAAGTGAACCCACAAGCTAGGCGACCAGCAACGGGATCTATCACCGATTTCCGTCAACTCAAGCCCCGTACCTTTTCGGGCAAGGAAGGACCAACTGAAGTGCATGAGTGGCTCACCAACATACAACACCAGTTGGAAGCAGCTGAACTTCCAAGAGAACGTTGGATGACTGCCGTCAGAATGCAATTGACGGATAATGCTCATCACTGGTGGCTATCCGAGGAGACCAGGCTCGGACCTGACCGAGTTACTTGGGAAGAGTTCTCCAGACTCTTCCAGGAGATGTACATTCCGGCCATCGCCCGATCAGAACTGAGGGACAAGTTCAATCGCCTCACTCAGGAAGCTATGACGGTTGAAGAGTACAACGCCGAGTTCATTCGTCTGAGTCGCTTCGCTCCTACCTTGATCCCTACAGAAGAAGAGAAGGCCGAGAAGTTTTTCGACGGACTCAACATGGAGCTACAGAAACTGATTGGATCTGTCGCACCCACTTCATACTCGGACGTCCTTGCTGCAGCCCGACGCATGGAGCGCGTCACCAGGAGAGAAACCAGTCTAAAGCGGCCTACCCCATCAGCAACATCCAAAGCACCACAAGAAGAAGCTGCAAAGAGGCCTCATATACACCAGCCACCCAGAGCCTCTCCGCAGACATTACCTACATGTCAATACTGTGGCAAGGTAGGCCATACTGAGAAGGACTGCAGACGCAAGTTGGGGTTATGCTTAATTTGCGGAACCAATCAACACTTAGCCAAGGATTGTCCTTATCATCGAGAAGGAGCACCAAGAGCAAACCAACAAACTCTACCAGCACCAGGAGGGTATCAACCAAGACCACCATTGGCACCACAAGCAGCACTCTTCCAACAAATCCAGCAACAGCAGCAGCAGAGGAATCCCCCACAAGGACGTGGACAAGCCTTCGCGATGACTTTGGAAGACGCGCAGAACCATGGCATTGCTAATGCGAGTAAGTCTTTGTAGTTGTTTCGTTTCTAGCATTTCTGTAGATCGTGCCTGCTGGTTCGTGACCCCAGACTTGACCTGATAACCTTAAAACCTGATAATTTTAACTTGCTAATAATTGATAACCTAGTTTTGAACTTGATAATAACCTAGTAATTTTTAATTGTTATATAACCTGGTTTTCTAAAACTGTAATCTTCTAGATTTTCCATATTTGGGAAATTGCATAACTTCTATTGCATAGGGAAATGATTTTTCCTATGTGTTCAAGCCCTGAACCATGATTTTCTTTATTGTATTATGATTCGAATAAAATTTGTAACCGAGTCATCTCTGTTGACCGGTTATTCTTTGATTGCGAGGACGCAATCCTCTTAAGGGGGGTATATTGTAATCCCCTGATTTTCAAAGAATTTTTAATTTGGATTTTCTGGAATTTTCTTGGATTTTCTGTAATTAAATACCAGTGTTTTAATTATTAAAGGATTTTTAATTGATAATAAATAATACTAAAATATTATGAAAATAATATTTTATGGTGTAAAATAAAAAACTAGAAATATGGTAATTTTTCGGGAATTTATTGGACCCCGGATGAATTTTTAAAGCCCTAAATACTAATTAAATATTAAATCAATTTAAAACCCAAATAAACCGGGTTTATTTAACTGAACCGAACCAAACCAAACTGAACCGGACCGGGTTTATTTTTAAACCCAATCGGGTCGGATCCGGGTTTAACCCAGACCCAAACCCGATAGCCCGAACCCGACCCGCATTTTTATTTCGGATCGGGCCGGATCCGTAGACCCGACCCGACCCACCATCAAAACCCGACCCGAACTCCTTCATCTCCCCAAACGCCTGCCCCGCTTCCCCTACCTGCAACCGCCAGAGACCCTCCGCCTCCCTCTTCCCTCACCGTCCGCCTCTTCCCCTCCGCTTCTCTCCTATATAAATCCCCTCCCGTCTCCAGCCGAAACCCTAGCCATTCCCAGCTCCGGCGAACCACCCTCCAGCGCTGCTGCCTGCCGCTCGCCTCGCCGAAGCCAGCCCGCCCTAGCCAGCAACCGCCGCAGCTACTTCTTCTTCCTCCTCCTCTTCTCCAGCAGCCCGGCCCGCCTCCGGTCTCCTCTCTCCGCCCTCCTCCAGACCCCGAGCCCTCCAGCACCGACCGCCCTCTTCAGCACGACGCCGGCCACGACCCAGCCCTGCCGCCTTCCGCCTCAGCGCCGCCCAGCTCCGGCGAGGAAGCCTTGAATCCTAAACCTAATTTTCCAATCGGACACAGCAGGACACAGAAGGCCGGACACAGAGAAACCCTAACCCTAGTGAACAGTACTCGGACACAGTGAATCGCGTGTCGGACACGATTCAAATTCGGTTTTCAAGCCCACTTCAGGTACCCGTAACTTTTTACTCGTAACCCCGTTTTCAATTCCGTCTTTTGCGTTGCGAAGCCTGTATGACCCTCTCGGTGCCCGGACAAACCGCTCGGGGCATCGCGTCCTGTGGTGATCGCTCACCGCGATCCAAAAACAGGAAAAACCAGACCCTGTTTCACCCCGGAATCAAGTACGCCCCGCCAAACGGGACGACTTGGTCACGTGCGGTCTTCACCGATACGTCAGCGTCGTTGATACGGACGTGCGAGCTTTCGCAGAAGCTGATTCGAATGTGCGTGCACACCGGAATCAGTGCGTATCCGCGGACACCGCCCAGTATCCGTACTTTCTGTTTCTCGCTGTAACTTAGTGTACACAAGTCAGATCGGGACGAAACTTGCGCCAACGGACTCGTAGCAATACGCTGGTCCTGTGGGTCAAGTTTGGTTCGATTCTGAGAACGTTGACAAAATCGCGTGTCGTGGGCCCCACAGGCTCCACTCGACGGGCGATTTTGAGAACGGCTCATCGGAATCCAATTCTGGAAGTTCCGTTGGGTTCGTATCATCGTTCCTGACCTGTTGACACTAAGTTGGACTGTTTTTGAGACCTTTGACCCTGGCGCGTTTTTCGGTGCAAAGCGGCCCACATTTGGACCCCGCCTTGACCCGAAAATGTCGTTTTTGCCCTTGTCTCCAAATTGGACTCAAGGACAGGCGTTCCTAGATGATTGAAGTGTTCTGGATCTAATGGTGATGTTTGTTTCAGCAACCGGAGTAGTCCCTGCAAATCCAGCTATTGCCAGAGCTACAATTGGAGCTGAACATCCAGGCAAGTGTACCTTGCCATAAAAGCAGTTTAATGATTCATTTCTCTTGATTTATTTTCCTGTGATTATTGTACTTTCTCAACCCTAGGGCCGTGTGACTTGCTTAGCGTCCGATCATAGTCGGGTGCCAACACCGTACGCGGGGTTGGGCAATGTCATTTAGAGATGGAAATCGTGACATTTATATTCTTGTACTTGCCCTATCAAGTACTTATTACCCAGGACACCTGACACAGAGCATGAGACAGAATCTTCCTGAAATATTCAAGGTGATTCTGTGTAGGTTCCAGGATTTATGACTTAGACATTATGTTCATAGACATAGTATGACTTATCGCATTAGATATGATCGTACGTGACGTGGACATGAGGCATCGTGGACATGATATGTATGATTACATTGGGTGGGGAGAGACACACAGGCTACAGGCTGTTTATATATATATATATATATTCATAGTAAACACATAGTAAAATTCATAGTATAGCTGCTACCGGCTCCCCGACACAGAGCTTGTAGTGGTATCAGCCTAAGTTCTAGTGATGCTCTCAACTTGCATTTCACATAGATGGATTTATAGTTGACCCTATTATTTCATTAACTGTTTTACTGCATTTATTTTGGCTTGTGTTTTCTGTACTTTGCTATGTCCCTTGAGGACCTGGATCCGGATTATTTCCCCAGGATTTGCAGACGAGGTTTATCCAGAGGTCTACGGAACAGGTGCTCTTCACGGAACAGTACCCGTAGCTGAAGACGAGGTGATCGCTGAGGACTTCTCCTGAACCATTGCTTCGCCATGCTCAGTCGTTATTTCCTGTTTAATTAAACTCTTTAAATTTCTGTTTATGAGATCATTGTACCAGACTTATATCGGGTTGTTCCCCGAATACTTTGCTGAGACTGGATGTTTAATTTAATTTCCATATTGCTGTTGATTTATATTCTTTTCTGTGGATGAGATTAGTTATGACTTATTGATATAGACCTTATTTACAGCTTAAGTATGCCGATGGATCCATTAAATTGGGTTTGTCCATCGTTGCATGCTGCTGGCCATAATCACGCATCCGGTCCCTCGGTATTTTAGGACTGGGGCGTGACACCCTTTAATAAGTAGCGTCGGTTTAGGCGAGTGGGCTCATCCTGCTCACCAGTACAAGTAGGCGTACTGATACCCAACATCTCAGGTGTCGGGAACGCGGATGGCGCACGATACTAGGCCAAAACTGAAGATCGAAGAGATGACGTGAAGCTCTTCCTATTTTGAAGTATAGATGAAGCCCAATTCATTTTGGAGGCATTTTATAATATTATATATGAATGGTGTGATGTATGGGACAACAAGTATTATTCATGGCAGCTTGTTTGTTCTTTTTATTATTTTAAGCAATGTAGCTGATACGGCATAAGTAATGTGCTTCATATCAATGTAATATATTTCAAGTTATGAATAAAAATTTATTTTTTCCTATTTAAATGACGCATCTCAATATTTCTGCTACAATGTAACTTACACTCTGTGTTTCAAATGAATTATCAAAATTATACGTTCTTGCCTTGTGCGTTGCACAACCTAGGCACACACGACATAACATCCGGGGGACGATTATCGACTTTACGGAGTCGGGACGTGACAAGTGGTATCAGAGCACTAGGTTCACTTCTTCGAATTTTTTAAAAATATTTTCTTGAGGTTTTGATGCAATTGTTTCGAAGGAATGCTTTCGATGTACGCTGCTGCATGAAATAATAGTCCTATACAGTAAATCCATAAATATTTTATGAAGTACTAACGGATTTACTCTTTTTATAGTGATGGCTAAGAAGAATAACACTGTTGTTGCAAGTAGTGATCCAGTTATCCCGAACGACACAGAAAGCTCGGGAGAGTCCAGAGGGGCGAGTTCAAGTGATGCAACGAAAATGATATTGTATATAATGGAAGTGTAACGGAGGCAAGCGGCGGACCAAAAAGCGTATATTTAAACCCAATTTGGTGCGCAACAGAAACATATGGACACAATGATGTAGATAATAACATCGTTGGTGCCCAACAACAACGCGACCGCGGTGGCACCAATGCCGCAAGTCGTGGCGGCGGAAGAAGAAGAAGAAGAAGAAGAAGAAGAAGAAGAGACCCAGCTGTCAGGCAGGTCGGCTTCCTACAAGGAGGGAGAGTTCACAAAGATGCACCCGCCAACATTCACTGGTATAGAAGCATAAAAAATCATGCAGGCCGTATAAAAGGTCATACCCCCTCGACAAGCCGCAGAGAAGCCACATGCGGCCTGAACAATCAAGCCGCATAAAAACCATATGCGGTCTGAACAATCAAGTCGCAGAGAAGCCATATGCGACATGATCAACCAAGTCGCAGAGAAGCCGCATAGTATATGCGACATGAACGGCCACATAGCAGAGAGGCCGCATAAAAAACCTTGACACAAATTTTGATGTCTGTCAGAAGCTCTGACACATCACTCATTACTCTGAGATGCTTCGAGACTCGTGAAGACGACGGCTCAAAAAAAGATAACAAGTCACATATATGCATTAATTGCTTCGACAAATATGTCATGCCACGTGTTCCCTCATATGCGGCTATGCCCTATGCGGCCACAACGCCATGCGGCCTCACCAATATGCGACCAAAGTGTCCATCGACCAAGGCTAATTGAGAATTTGCATATGGCCTCGCCAACATGCGACCAGAGTGTCCAAACGACCAAAGGCCAAACGAGAGCTCGTATGCGACTGCGATAATATGCGGCCAAGTTGCTATGCGGCCTCTAACTCATAAGATATTTCCGTTACAACTACAGAGATCTTCGTCCAGTTGGTGCTAACTACGTATCCAGATGACCAAGTCTCGCACACAACGAATTAAAAATAACCCCGAGATCTCTTCAACAACATATCTCAACCAAGGCCAAGTGGCAATCTGCCCATGGTATGCGGCTACAGTTGCAATTGTATTCTGTTGAATGAGTCTTATGCGGCCACCAAACAGAGGCATATGCGGCACCCATAGCCCATCAGCACGATGGCTATAAATAGGAGCAACTTGAACGTTCTAAGGGCTGGCTTTTTTCTTCTTCTTCAGAGAGAGAGCATACCACCCCCGGCCAATACGTAGAGATAGCATACTGAGACGAGCGAAGAGAGAACGTAAGCTTCTTCACCCTGCATCGGATCGTCCACGGAGTAAATGAGATGCTATAGCACTCCTTGTCCATCGCCATGTCCTAGAATAAAAAATATTGTACTTAGATTGTCTGTCCAAGATATCTTTGTACTTTCTTTTATTTGTTAATTAAATTAAGCTCTTTTAGAACTTTCGAATTTAATGGTGAACAAGACGAAGACTTTGCTGGGGACGTCTTTCTTCTCTGATGAGAAAGCTGTGGCATAATCCAATGCGGCCAAGCTCGGACCCACTCAAAGGATGCTGGTGGTCCGCTTCGACCAGCAGGCCTTCGAGGACATGCTCTCCCGAGACAACGTGAGTCCTTCTTCGAGGCAAGCAAAGCCCAAGAAGACCCGCAGGACGTGGATAGCAAAGGCCATCGTGCCTCACTGAACTGCGGAGTAGGCGCTCCCCGTCTCTCTCTCTCTCTCTGTCGCAGGGATCACACATCATGCGTCCACTGCTTATGCGGCCGCCTCTTCCAACCAGAAGGGTGCTCACCACTTAAAGACCCGCAGGACGTGGGTAGCAAAGGACACCGTGCCTCACACAACTGCGGAGCTTGAGATCCTCACCTCTCTCCTTGCTGAAGGCGCTCGCCAGGCGTCCCCTCAGGCTGTCTATGCGGCATCCTCACCTGACGTAGAAAATACTCAGCACCCAAACTATGACAGAAAAAAATACTACGATGCCAGGCGCTGATACAAGATCTATGTGAACAAGGAGGAGGCCGCATAAGATTCACTATGCGACATCGGTTGACGGTCGCAGGCAGATGGCCGTATGCGACTCTGGCAGCAGCCGAACCTCTGTTTTCGACCAAATCTCACGCAGTGCTGACCCTATGCGCCATGCTGAGAATGGTGATAATCCAAACTTGGACACTTCATACTATGCGCCTTCGGGTGCCAAGTCAAAGAAGTCTGGGGCAGTGCGAGCTTGTCATGCTCAAGCAACTGTCCATTCGACTGACCGTCGGAGGGCACCGCTAACTGTTATGCGGGCCCCTGATGGAAAGCTGTATAAGATCGACCAGTACGTCCAGCCCTCACTGGTAAATAGACAGGGTCCGTCTTAAAAGTCTTCCATTGACGATCTGTAAAAAGTTTTTCTACGAACCCTAGACCAGGGAGCAAAAACAATACCCACGCGCCCGTGTGCTCGGTCTACCCATGCTCACGAAAAGGGTACAAAGGTGAGTCAGCCCTCGCCTGACTTGCGCAATATGATCAATCACAAGCCCAAGGCGAGGGAGGCAGCTATGGCATTTGAAGTATCCTCCCCAGGACATCATTGTGCCAAAATCATCATCAACTACTGCGACAAAAAAGTGGCCGTACCCACAAGCAGGCAGTCGGCATTCCAACGAATGCACCTGAAGGCACCTATCCGGCAATAATCCAAGGATCATATGCAAACACCAGAGGAGGAGGAGCTGCCCTTCGCCTAATATTACTCAGCTCGGAAGGTCCCTTCCACCACAGGAGAAAGGAAGTCCAGCACCTCCAGTCCGTCACTCTCAACCAGCGCATTGAGAAGGCGATTACCAGGAGGACCAGGCGGGACCTGTGGAAGGAGTTTTCCAGGGCACCCATTCGAAGAAGAAGCTATCAGCTGCTGGGGGGTAGTTCTTACTCAGAACCCTGGGGATTACACAAGCTGGGGGTAGTAATCCCCGGACCTATACGATAATCCGGCATTCCAAGGAGATGATGATTCCCAAGTAAAGGATGCTAAAGTCCCAGGGGGTAGCCACAATCGGAAAGAATAAGCCGCCTCCTACGTTGGGGGTAGTACTCCCTCTGAGTTCGAATAGGAGCGACACTGCCAACCCTCCCTGACGACTATTCCTTGTGAGAGTCTGAAGCAGAAAGTGCTACGTCTGATGTCCCATCCATCTCTCCTCATGTAAGAAAGGCATACATGGTGGGAGACGAGCATGAAGGCCCTAGTGATCGGCAACGTCTCGAAGTCCTTGAGGCCATGATGCAGACTATGAGCGAATCAATGCAAGCCTTGACCCAAGAAGTGCTAGACATCAAGGCAAGTGTAGCCTCCCAGCCACCAAGGGCCTCTGGTCAAGCAAATTAGGACCATAGGACCAATGGGGACTTGAATGCATCCACTCCATCTGCGAGTGGCCATCATGCCCTATCAGGACCGTCTACTCCTTCTGCGTCAGATGAAGCCTAAGAAGCAATAAAGGAAGTCTGAGAACTCCATGCTTGTCTGGACTCACTGGCAATAGTGACACACTACGCGAGCTCGGAATACGATAACCATACCCTCATTCGAGTGGAAAGATATTCCATATCCGCCTAAGTACAAACCCTTCAATCTGAATCCATATGACGGGATGACATCCTCCCGTTAGTACATGAGTTATTTTGAGATGGCAATGGGATACCTACCTCGTAGTGATGCTCTACTCACCAAGTATATTGTAGGGGCATTGTCCGGAGTAGCATTCAACTGGTTTTGCAGTCTGTCAAATAACTATATCTCGTCATTTGACGATCTCAAGGGTCTTTTTCTCAAAAGATTCTATGATGGAGGAAGCGACATGACGATGTCCTCCCTGATGGATGTTATCCAAGGGGCAAGGGAACTCTCCCAAAATTATATCGAGTATTTTCGACAAGCATGGCTGAGGTTGCATCGAGGCAATCCTGAGTCAACATTGATGGACATGTGCCGCCGAAACTTACTTTCGACAGTAAGCCCCTGGATGGGTGATGGTTAGTTCAAAGACTGGACGACATCCATCATAAGCGTTGTTAGCACTGAGAAGAAGGTCAAGGACGCCAAGCTATTGGAAATCCAAATCCCTGTCTCCGATGATAGGGGAAAGCGTTCCAACAACAACTACAGCGGCAACAGCAACCGCGAGGGAAAAGGGAAGCAAGCCCTAGTGGCCAACTTGAACAAGAAGCCTGAGAAAAAGCCGAATGAGGATCTAAATCCCCAGGAGACCTACTCCTTCGAAGATGACAATGTCATGACCATCTTCGACGTACTGATGAAGGGTGGTAAGCTTCGGCTCCCGACGTCAATGTACCTCCAACTACTGCACCTGTCGTATCTGATCTGGGTCTATCTCAACCCCCACTAGCGGACAAGTCCAAACAGAAAGAGGGTTACTTTGATAAGCTGCCGCATAAAGAAATGGCTCAGGGACTGAAAAAGTCTTACAACTTTGACGTCTTAGCTCAACTCGCCAATACGCCGACAAAGTTGTCACTGTTTGAGCTTCTCCGACTCTCTGGAGACACCCGGAATGCTCTTAGTGAGGCATTGAAATTGCCGATGTGTAAAACCCCCTTCCTAGAAATCATATATACCCTTTATTATTTAATTAGTAATTAAATTGTAGTAATTAGGTCTAAATAGGAGAAATAGATTTTTAATAATTTTTATGTTAGGTGTTCGGGCACTTAGATGACTTATGGGACCTTCAGGAATTTTTCGGATTTTATTCCATGTAGGGGACCCCTTGAGCAGTTGCTAGCCTAACGATGTGCAATACCCTACTATATAAATTTTCTTATGTGTGAATATATATATATATATACAAATATATATATGTATATATATATTTAAGGAAAAGAAAAGAAAAGAAAAGAATTAAATAAATTACTATTCATAATAAGTATAATAATAATAATAATACTAACAACTTTGCTACCATTCCATTCTTAGCAAATGCCAATACAATGCTATTCCTTACAGCAACTACCATTCCTAGCAATACTTTAGTCCATCCGCCCATATGTTTCCAATGAACCGCAGCAACTTGACACCCAGGACCCGCCCCTATTCTACAGACCCGCCAACCATCCAATCTCTATCTCTCTCTCCTAATATGTATTACATATATATATAATAAACTCTCTAAAACCCTAACCTAAATTTCCAGACTTCCTCTTCCCATCTAGAGCCGTCACCGCAGCCAGAGAAGCCCCCAAGCCATCCAACCATCCCGTCGACGCCGACCTCGCATCCTGCAGTTTTCTACTCGAGGCACCTTCGCTCCGGCATGATTTTTCGTCGACTCGTTCGACCAAACGTTGTTCCGTTTTCATAGGTATGATCTCCCCTCAACCCTCTCCAATATTCGTTTTATAGCAAACCTCGGAAAACGTGTGCCCCTAGGTGTAAATCAGCGTCCAAAATGGACGGACAGACAAAATTCTGGGATCGCAGAATTCCAGAATGACCACCCGTATTGCCAAGTTCGTATCTCCCACCACAGAGATCCGAACTCGGTGATTCTTTTTGATACCTGTAGAATACCTGACCTAGTTTAATTTTTGTAAAATAACCCTAGGCTAATAGTTGCTGTGGACATAGTTATATTCGTCACAAAACTGCGCGTATCCACTTTTTCCGGTTTTCCAAAAGTTGGAAAACGGAGCGCGCCCCGCCAAACGGGACTGCCCCACCGTGTGCCAAGTGTACCCAATGGTGCACGCAGCATAACCGGACATGTGAAAATTCGTGGGGACTGATTCGGACGCGTGTACGCGCCGGAATCAGGCCGTATCCGTAGACACATTTCGTGTCGCCACTTTTGTGGAACTCGCACGTATTTTGTGCACGCTTGTCAGATTGCGACGAAACTTGCGCCACTGGACTCGTGGTAACGCGCTGGTCCTGTGACCCAAATTTCACGCAATTCTGAGACGGTTGACCAAATCGCCAATTGGCGGGCCCCACAATTGACTTTTTGGACAAATTTTGTTCGGCTCATCGGAATCCACATTTGGACATACCGTTGGGTTCGTATTGACATTTAGAGTTGTTTGACCTATAGTTTGTCCCATTTAGAGACTGTTACCCTTGGCACGCTTTTCGGTGCAAAGTGGGCCACACGTGGACCCCACTTTTATCCGAAATTACCGTTTTGCCCCTGTGTCCAAATTGGACGAAAGGGATGTGCTTTTTATCTATTTTGCTCATTCCGGAAACGTTGGTGATGTTTATTTCAGCATCCGGAGACGTTTGTTCGGAGTCCTTAGTTCCAGGTTCAATGTCCTTGACATTTGGGCGGGTACACTTTACAGATTTCTTGCCAGGCAAGTATACCTTGCCATTGTACTGTATTTACATTCCATATGAGGCATGCATATTTATTTTCTGTTTATTTAGTTCATTTATTTTAACTGCTATATAAACTGCGCGTCCAAGGAAACTTGGGTGCAACGACGGTGTCGTCGTACTATGTTTTTATTTATGTATATGCATTGGACCTTGTTCATGAGACTACCCCATTTTCATGAGGCATTTATGTTTCATTGGCCATGACACTATTCTTACACGAGTGTGAGTCACATGTAGGACACGGACTTGCGTACTCGGCTGGCCCCCGGTACGTATAGGTCGTGCGACGGATAGGGATAACTGCCAATAGAAACTTTGCATGCTAGTAGACCTGGCGGTTATTAGAGGTTTATCGTGTCATGGACATAACATGCTTAGAGCATTGGGAGGGAGAACAACAAGTACCGCATTTGAGCTCCTTTACACTTTTTCTCCTGTACGCCCGGATTCTCCGCTGGAGATACGGGTCATGATGACCACTATATATTATGTACTATCAGGCGGGCCACCGGCGTTCAAAAGACTACGTGCCTTTTAGGCCCCTGGATCTTCAAAAGAGAACCATGCCAAATCCCAGTTTTCAGCCAGATAGCTCACTTGTGGGGAAAGGTGTTCTTAACTGCATTCACATAGATGGTTAGGCGACCCCAATGGATGTTTATTTTCAGTAATTTATTGGCATGTGCTTTTTGTATCTTGTTACGTCCCTCTGAGGACCTAGTCCCTTCCAGATATAGGTGAGCAGGAGTACCCGCAGGAGTATGGACCTGGACCTGACGCTACCTATCAGCCTGAGGAGATCTTACCTTCTGATTATATGTGATTCATTGCAGCTGTTTAGAGATTTTATTTGTTATTCTTTTCTAGACATTTATTCTTATATTAGAGTTTATTCTCTTCTCTCTTTAGTAGTTTATTATAGTCGATTTGCAGTGGATTTGTCTCCACCCGACTATTGCACTTTGAGATTACAATTTGAGACTACTTCTTTGATATTCATTTATTGATTTCCATTCTTCCATTATTTGTGCTGTGGATGAGATATAGAACTGCGTGTGACTTGTTGTGACATATATTTACCACTGTAGATTGGATATTCATGTACAGCGTACGTGCGTATATGGTTTCCATATATTGGAGTTCGTATACATACGACTGGCGTGTTACGTATTCCTAGTCCTACGTATTTTGGGACTGGGGCGTGACATGTTTTTGTGGTGGCCCATGCAGGTCAAGAATATATTGTCTCGGTTACGTAACTGTACCGAACAAGCCTGCGTATAGGAATAGAGTATAAGGATCTCATCCACGCTTGATTGAAATTCATCCTTCCTATTTAATACTTGCATCCTGTTTGATTCCTGTACTTTTTCTAATCGTTTCGTACGTCAACTGCAGAGAGATAGATTTGCAGAATGGACGTACTGCCGCCGATGGTGACACAACTTCTGGAGTCAATGGGCAGACTCAAGGAGGGACCCCAACAATTCCTAGGCTTCCGGGGCCAGATGGACAGACTCACACCCCAGTTCCATCTGACCTTCCCGCTTCACCTATTGGGAACCTTCCACCTGCCTCAGTACCGCAAGATGGCCAAGCGCAGATGTTCCAATTCTTTCAGATGATGATACAGGAACAGAGGCAGCAGACAGCCGAGCAGAGGCAGCAGGCAGTCGAGCAGAGGAAAGAATTTTTGGCAGCACTGGAGATGATGGCTGCACATGCTACTGTACCAGCCCAAGCACTAGCTCCAGTACCTCGAGCTAAGGTTGGATCAGTAAAGGATTTTGTTCAGATGGGTGCAAGGCAGTACAAGGGCACTGAGAGCCCGGAGGAGACTACCAGCTGGATCACTCACACACAGAAGCTACTGGAGGCATCGCAGTTACCTACGGACCTATGGATGACGGGTGTACGAACGCTTCTGGATGGTAATGATCATCACTGGTGGGAATCCATGGAGCGCCAGTTGGGTACTTACCAGACTTGGGAGCAGTTCTTGGAGTACTTTGAGGGAAAGTACTTCCCGGACACTGTCAGGGACACCTTGTATGATCAGTTTCTTCACTTAGAGCAGGGGAACCGGACCGTGGACGAGTATGATGCCGAGTTTAGTCGACTCAGCAAATATGGCGCTGCTTTGATACCAGATGACTTGGCTAAGGCTAAGAGATTTCATCGAGGACTGACCCAGGAGCTTCAACATTATACAAGCTCGCAGTCCCGAGTCTCTTATGCTGAACTACTAACAGAGGCCAGATTTCAGGAAACCATTAGCAGAGGAAGAGGAGGTCAGCTGAGGACACAACAAGGAACAGCAAGGATACAGCAGGGACCAGCCAGGACACCACAGGGAGGACCTATCAGACGTCCTTTGGCACAACAGCATCAGCAACACCGAGCAGGACCGTACCAAATTCCGGAAAAACCCTAATATAATTATTGTGGGAAGATCGGACTTATTTCGAGGGATTGTCGGACTCGCTTGGGTCAGTGTATGAGATGTGGCTCCGGACAACACATGGCGAGAGACTGCCCAATGCAGACATCGACACTCCCACCACCAGTTCAGAGATTAGCGCTTCCAGCACCGAAGCCAGCCCAACAGATGACCGGACCGGGAGTACCCCGTCCCCCAGCAGCAGGAGGAGTTCAGAGAGGACCCCCGCTACCCACTCAGGAGGAGCAGTATATGAGGACCGGACATGGACAGCCACAGAGGAATGGGAGAGCTTTTGCATTAGAGGTAGATGACCTGGATCATGAGGTGGATGTCATAGCAGGTATTACCCTTGCTTTTACTTTTCCTGCTGTGACATTATTTGATACGGGAGCCATCCACTCATTCATATCATCTAGTTTTATTGCCAAACACAATATTGCTTCTACACCATTATCTAGTTGTGTTAGAATACTTACCAGAGGAGGAGTTGTACCAGTTAGTCGAGTTTGTAGAACGGGTCCTATAGTGATACGTGGCAGAGAGATGAATGCCCAACTCTTAGTCCTTCCTATGCCGTCTTTTGATATTGTGCTTGGAATGGACTGGCTGAGCAAGAACCACGCTTTCTTCGATTGCTTTGGAGGAAAAATTCTTTTTCGGTACCAGGCCAGCCTGAACTTGAGTTTGCCCGAGGATCTACAGGAATCCTTGATGGTATGCAGCTCGCAATGGACGATGTTGTCTATCACCCTATTATTTCAGAATTTCAAGACGTCTTCCCAGAGGATTTGTCAGGACTACCCCCAGACAGAGACGTAGAGTTTTCAATTGAACTAACACCCGGAGCAGCACCTATAGCATCGCATGTTTACAGACTGGCGAAGAAGGAGATGGACGAGCTGAAGGCACAGTTAAAAGAGCTAGAGGAGAAAGGTTTCATCCGACCGAGTGCATCACCCTGGGGAGCACCAGTGTTGTTTGTACCCAAGAAGGATGGGTCAGTGCGTATGTGTATTGACTACAGAGCCTTGAATGCCGTGACAGTGAAGAAAAAATATCCATTGCCACGCATTGATGACCTGTTTGATCAACTCAGTGGAGCTAAGGTATTCTCGAAGATAGACCTGAGATCGGGTTATCACCAAGTGAAGGTACGAAAGCAGGACATTCCGAAGACCGCATTCAGAACAAGATATGGACACTACGAGTTTTTGGTCATGCCATTTGGATTGACCAATGCTCCAGCGATCTTCATGGACTTGATGAATTGAGTCTTCCACCAGTACTTGGACCAGTTCGTGGTCGTCTTCATAGATGATATACTTGTCTATTCGAAGAGCCACGAGGAGCACGAGGAGCACCTGCGGATTGTTCTAGAGACTTTGAGGAGAGAGCAGTTATATGCTAAACTCAGCAAATGTGAGTTCTTCTTGGACAGAGTTTTATTTCTTGGATATGTTGTTACAGGAGATGGTATTTCTGTTGATCCAGAGAAGATCTCAGCAGTTAAGACATGGCCTGTTCCTAAATCAGCAGCAGAGGTGAGGAGTTTCCTTGGACTTGCGAGATATTACCGACGGTTCATGGAAAACTTCTCAAGGATAGCGGCACCTATGACTCGTCTGACTTGTAAGGATCAAGAATTTATATGGACTGACGAGTGTCAAGCAGCCTTTGAAGAGTTGAAGAAGCAACTGACTACAGCACCAGTATTGGCGATTCCGTCAGGATCAGGAGGTTATGTGATCTACAGTGACGCATCAGGAAAAGGCTTAGGATGCGTATTGATGCAGCATGGCGAGGTGATTGCATATGCATCTAGGCAGTTACGAGTACATGAGAAGAATTATCCGACTCATGACTTGGAACTTGCAGCCGTTGTATTTGCCCTAAAGCTATGGAGACATTACTTATATGGGGAACGAGTGGAGATCTATACAGACCACAAAAGCCTCAAGTACGTCTTCACGCAGAAGGAGTTAAATATGAGGCAATGTCGATGGCTCGAGTTGATGAAAGATTTTGAGATAGAGCTACATTATCATCCAGGCAAGGCTAACGTGGTAGCAGACGCGTTAAGTCGGAAGCCAGCAGCTTACTTCTTGACAGTACAGAGGGAACTTTTGGAGGATTTGCAAGAGCTTGGCATTGAAGTGATATTACCCGGAGCAGATGGGACACTAGCCAACTTGCAAGTACAATCATTATTGGTAGAGAGGATTAAGACAGCTTTGCCCACAGATGCCAGATTCAGGAGACTGAAGGAAAGGACAGAGGCCGGAGAGCAGACATGATTGCGCATTCATGAGGATGGGACATTACGATATGGTGATCGTCTTTATGTTCCAAATGGAGAGATTCGACAGGAGCTGATGACAGAGGCTCATAGTTCGATCTATTCTATTCATCCTGGAGGCACCAAGATGTATCGTGACTTACGACAGCACTTTTGGTGGCATGGGATGAAGAGAGAGATAGCTTGCTTTGTAGCTAAATGTCTAGTATGTCAACAAGTGAAGGCGGAGCACCAGAGGACAGCAGGATTATTGCAACCACTTCCGATTCCAGAGTGGAAGTGGGAGCACATCACTATGGACTTCGTCACAGGTTTTCCCAAGAGTCCAAGTGGGAGAGATGCAGTGTGGGTAATAGTGGACCGACTCACCAAGTCAGCCCATTTTATACCTTTTAGAGTGGGTCAGTCTACAGAAGCTTTAGCTGATTTATATATGAGGCAGATCGTGAGATTGCACGGCCTACCAGTCAGCATTGTATCGGACAAAGATTCGCGCTTCACATCGCACTTTTGGAGGAGCATGCAAGAGAGTCTTGGTACTCGTCTGAAGTTCAGTACATCTTACCACCCGCAGACAGATGGGCAGTCGGAGCGTACTATTCAGACCTTGGAAGATATGTTGAGGGCTTGCATGTTAGACTTCGGAGGATCATGGGAGGACCACCTACATCTTGTAGAGTTTTCTTACAACAACAGCTATCAAGCGAGTATTCAGATGGCTCCGTTTGAAGCATTGTATGGAAGAAAATGTAGGTCTCCTGTGTGTTGGAGTGACGTGGGAGAACGTCAGATTCTGGGACCCGAGTTGGTGGTCAACACCGTAGAGACAGTCAAGAAGATTCAGGGACACTTGCGAGCAGCGCAAGACAGGCAGAAGCAGTTGGCAGACCTTCATCGTCGTCCCTTGGAGTTCAAAGAGGGCGATCACGTCTTCTTGAGGATATCACCGACCAGAGGCACCATCCGATTCGGAGGGCACGACAAATTGAGTCCAAGGTATATTGGACCATTTGACGTACTCGAGAGAGTTGGAGAGGTGGCATATCGACTTGCGCTACCACCTTCACTGGAGGGAGTACATGACGTATTCCATGTGTCGCAGCTCAGGCGATATGTGGCTGACAGTAGTCATGTTCTCGACCATTCAGAGATCACCATTGGGTCGAGCTTGTCATACCAAGAGCAACCCGTGGGAATCCTTGATCGTCGAGAGAAGGTATTGAGGAACCAGTCTATTCCCTTGGTTCGCGTAGCATAGAGGCATGGCGCGCCAGGAGAATCAACTTCGGAGCGCGAGGACGACATGCGCAAGCATTTTTCGAACCTATTCGCAGACCAAGGTATGAATTTACATTGTTAAATTATATCTTATACCATCATTGCATTATATCGTGGCTTAATTTTAATTTCGAGGACAAAATTTTTACAAGTTGGGTAGAATGTAAAACCCCCTTCCTAGAAATCGTATATACCCTTTATTATTTAATTAGTAATTAAATTGTAGTAATTAGGTCTAAATAGGAGAAATAAATTTTTAATAATTTTTATGTTAGGTGTTCGGGCACTTAGATGACTTATGGGACCTTCAAGAATTTTTCGGATTTTATTCCATGTAGGGGGACCCCTTGAGCAGTTGCTAGCCTAATGATGTGCAATACCCGTATTGCCAAGTTCGTATCTCCCACCACAGAGATCCGAACTCGTTGATTCTTTTTGATACCTGTAGAATACCTGACCTAGTTTAATTTCTGTAGAATAACCCTAGGCTAATAGTTGCTGTGGACATAGTTATATTCGTCACAAAACTGCGCGCACCCACTTTTTCTGGTTTTTCAAAAGTTGGAAAACGGAGCGCGCCCCGTCAAACGGGACCGCCCCGCCGTGTGCCAAGTGTACCCAATGGTGCACGCAGCATAACCGGATATGTGAAAATTCTTGGGGACTGATTCGGACGCGTGTACGCACCGGAATCAGGCCGTATCCGTGGACACATTTCGTGTCGCCACTTTTGTGGAACTCGCACGTATTTTGTGCACGCTTGTCAGATTGTGACGAAACTTGCGCCACTGGACTCGTGATAACGCGCTGGTCCTGTGACCCAAATTTTACGCGATTCTGAGACGGTTGACCAAATCGCCAATTGGCGGGCCCCATAGTTGACTTTTTGGACAAAATTTTGTTCGGCTCATCGGAATCCACATTTGGATATACCGTTGGGTTCGTATTGACATTTAGAGTTGTTTGACCTATAGTTTGTCCCATTTAGAGACTGTTACCCTTGGCACGCTTTTCGGTGCAAAGTGGGCCACACGTGGACCCCATTTTTACCCGAAATTACCGTTTTGCCCCTGTGTCCAAATTGGACGAAAGGGATATTTTTTTAGCTATTTTGCTCATTCCGAAAACATTGGTGATATTTATTTTAGCATCCGGAGACGTTTGTTCGGAGTCCTTAGTTCCAGGTTCAGTGTCCTTGACATTTGGGCGCGTACACTTTACAGATTTCTTGCCAGACAAGTATACCTTGCCATTGTACTGTATTTACATTCCATATGAGGCATGCATATTTATTTTCTGTTTATTTAGTTCATTTATTTTAACTGCTATATAAACTGCGCGTCCAAGGAAACTTGGGTGCAACGACGGTGTCGTCGTACTATGTTTTTATTTATGTATATGCATTGGACCTTGTTCATGAGACTACCCCATTTTCATGAGGCATTTATGTTTCATTGGCCATGACACTATTCTTACACGAGTGTGAGTCACATGTAGGACACGGACTTGCGTACTCGGCTGGCCCCCGGTACGTATAGGTCGTGCGACGGATAGGGATAACTGCCAATAGAAACTTTGCATGCTAGTAGACCTGGCGGTTATTAGAGGTTTATCGTGTCATGGACATGACATGCTTAGAGCATTAGGGGAGAGAACAACAAGTACCGCATTTGAGCTCCTTTACACTTTTTCTTCTGTACTCCCGGATTCTCCGCTGGAGATACGGGTCATGATGACCACTATATATTATGTACTATCAGGCGGGCCACCGGCGTTCAAAAGACGACGTGCCTTTTAGGCCCGTGGATCTTCAAAAGAGAACCATGCCAAATCCCAGTTTTCAGCCAGATAGCTCACTTGTGGGGAAATGTGTTCTTAACTGCATTCACATAGATGGTTAGGCGACCCCAATGGATGTTTATTTTCAGTACTTTATTGGCATGTGCTTTTTGTATCTTGTTACGTCCCTCTGAGGACCTGGTCCCTTCCAGATATAGGTGAGCAGGAGTACCCGCAGGAGTATGGACCGGGACCTGACGCTACCTATCAGCCTGAGGAGATCTTACCTTCTGATTATATGTGATTCATTGCAGCTGTTTAGAGATTTTAGTTGTTATTCTTTTCTAGACATTTATTCTTATATTAGAGTTTATTCTCTTCTCTCTTTAGTAGTTTATTATAGTCGATTTGCAGTGGATTTGTCTCCACCCGACTATTGCACTTTGAGATTACAATTTGAGACTACTTCTTTGATATTCATTTATTGATTTCTATTCTTCTATTATTTGTGCTGTGGATGAGATATAGAACTGCGTGTGACTTGTTGTGACATATATTTACCACTGTGGATTGGATATTCATGTACAGCGTACGTGCGTATATGGTTTCCATATATTGGAGTTCGTATACATACGACTGGCGTGTTACGTATTCCTAGTCCTACGTATTTTGGGACTGGGGCGTGACACGATGCCTACCTGGTGCAAGTCAAGCTATCAGTAGAGGATCCTGCCGCATGCCCACTGTAACAATATGACAGAAGCGGTACCCAACATCATATTTTTGCAACATGATATGTTACTAAAAAATAACCGACATGATCGTCCCATGTATTATACAGGGTACATTAGTGCCATCAAGGTGGACCGGATGCACATCAATCACGGTTCGTTAATCAGTATCATCCTGCGGAGTCTACTTCAGATCTTGGGCTTTTCGATACATCACCAAGCAGCCACCAATACTGCCATTACTAGCTTCAACGCAGGAAGGAGCTACCCTCTGGATAAGATCCTCCTGAAGTATCAAATTGGTGACTTAAAAAATGAGTTCACTTGCTACGTCATTGACGTTGACATATCCTATAATGTCCTGTTGGGACGGCCATGGATACACGAATACATGATCGTGCCATCAACCCTGCACCAATGTCTAAAGTACGTGAACGATCATGGCACGGTCAAGACGGAGTTCGTCGATGTCGATCCTTTCAAAGGGATCAAGGTCTATTACTCCGATGCACTCTTTTACAATCAAGTATACCAAGATGAAGGTGGCAATGATGTTGACGATGAGGCAGAGGTCGGGACAATACCAGATGAACCCTTAAGAGTACATCTAAAGGCGCACGCTCCTAACACAACCTTTTCCCTCATCATAAAACTGCACAGGAAGGCACCCGACCCTCTGGTCTTTCGTCTTCATAGGCCAAGTCAGGAAGATCCGGCGACATCTACCACGCCCGAACCTCTGGTCGTTCGCCTTCATAGGCCAAGTCGATTGCCAAAAGAAGATTCAACACCATCCACTACACCCGAACCGCTGGTCATTTGCCTTCATAGGCCAAGTCGACCGCCGAAGGATACTTTGTTACCTCTTACCGCATCTGAACCTCTAGTAGTAAATCTGCACAGAAAACCTCCAAAAGTCACTGCTCGCACTGGGGGTAGATCTCGGAAAGGACGAGCTGGAGGAGTACGTAGCTGCTCACATAGACGTCCCTTCTCTCAATGATGTAATTTTTGGAGAAAAGATACCTTACTTTATGAATAAAGGGCTATCTTTGAACTACTCTAAAGTTGCACAAATAAGCACACTGTACTCAATGGAGCATGGTCTGGGCCTACACCTACAGACACTGGCAACTACCACCCATGCTGTAAATCGGATTCTCTCCAGCCAAAACTCTCTCTTTCTAGTCCCAGCTAGGAAGAGGGGAGACAGACTAATCATCTTTGGCAGAGTAGAATACCCTCGATCCTTTGTCCTCGAGGAACTAGATCTAGAGCCCGATACTGGCAAAATGTCACTCCACCGGTATAACTCTTAAGCCAAGCACCTTATCCAGAAGATGGGGTATGATCTAAAGGCCACTAAGGGCTTAAACTACGGCAAAGGCTGAATGCTGCCTCTCCGTCTGCCTGCTCCTACAGGCAAACCTGATGACTACTACCATAAGACAAAGCATGGCTTAGGGTATGTAACGCCTTCCACAACCCCCAAGGTTTCAGATGAAGGAGACGAGGTGCACTCTCACTCTTCGTAATCTTTCGCTTGGGACTCCGACATCAATATCGGGGAGATGCTTAAGCAAACATTATTGCCAACATGGTGTTAGATGACTATGAGGAAGATGACTAGAATCTACAGGAACTCTTTGAAGTAGAACCGTGGGCCCAACGCCTAGACGCATAATGGGAGATGTGGTTCGAACAACGAGAACCTTCTACCGAGGACAAAGTCGTACAAGTCAATTTGGACGACGAATCCTCACCCAAAACTATCTTCATTAGCAAAAGTCTGACTGATGAGGATCGATAATCCCTGCTACAGCTCATCAGGGAATACATTGGTGTCTTTGCCTGGAGCTACGAAGATATGCCAGGATTGGACCCCAAAATCATGGTCCTCAAGCGCAACATCTTGTCGAATTCTAAGTCTGTCAAGTAGCACCAATGACGATTTCGGCCAGATATAATGAACGCCATCGAAGTCGAATCCAACAAACTGATAGCTAGTGGCTTCGTCCGCAAAGAACAATATCCAGAATTGGTAGCCAACATCATGCCCATCGTCAAAAAGAACGAGAAGATCCGGATCTGCATTAACTTTCGTGATCTAAATACGGCCTGCCCCAAAGATGAATTTTCTCTTCCGATCACAGACATAATGATCGACAACACTTGCGGCTTTGAGCGCATGTCCTTCATGGACGTATTCTCAGGCTACAATCAGATCAAGATGTTCCCTTACAATCAGAAGCATACATCATTCCGAATGCCGATAGGAGTGTACTGCTACACAGCCATGTCCTTCGGTCTGAAGAACATAGGTGCTACAAACCAGTGAGCTATAAGCACCATCTTTTGTGAGCATCTACGCAAGATGGTCGAGTGTTACGTCGATGACATCACCGTCAAAAGTTACTCCAAAGGTGATCACCTCAGGGACTTGAAGACTATGTTCGACCTCATGCGTACGCACCAACTCAAGATAAAACCTACCAAATCCTTCCTGGGAGTCTCCACGGCAAATTTTTGGGCTTTATCATCACTTCTCAGGGTATTCACATAGACCCCAACAAAACTAAAGCAATCCTTGAGATGAATTCGCCGAGGAACCTCCGGGAACTCCACGACCTTCAAGGGAGGCTGGCATACATTAGGAGGTTCATATCAAACCTCTCTAGATGTTGTTGGCTGTTCACCCAGCTCATGAAGAAATGTGTCTCCTTTGTCTAGGATAAAGAATGCTAACGCCCGTTCGATGACATCAAGGGATACTTATCAAACCCTCCAGTACTGCTAGCCCCGGTCTTGGGAAAGCCTTTCGTGCTTTATGTACGCACGATGGATCACTCCTTCGGTGCTCTATTATCCCAGAATAGTGATACAGGCCACGAGCAGGCCATCTATTATCTCAACTGAATGATGGTTGGCGTGGAGCATATGTATACCCCCGTCGAAAAAGAATGCCTTGATATAGTATTTGCTGCCAAAAGACTCGGCATTACGTGACTGGACAGACCATTTATATGATCTTGCGAGTCAATCATCTCAAAGTTCTCATGACCAAACCGGGGGTGCTCGGTTCCCGCCTAGCTACCTGGGTAATACTACTGTCTCCATACGACATGGTATTTTTCCTATAGAAAGCTGTCAAGGGTCAAGAATTGGCCGACTTCCTGGCAGCACATCCGATGCTAGAGACCTTGAAACTCTACGAAAAGATTCCAGACGAAGTGGCGGACTCAAATGTAACCTCATGTGAGGCTGTTTGGCAAATGTTTTTCAATAGTGCTTCAAGAACAGGGCCCAATGACGATATCATGCAGGGGTCAGGATAGTGCTAATCTTCCTATATGGTCTGGTCATCAACCGTGCATACTCTCTCATAAACCCGTGCTCTAATAATGTGGCAGAGTATAATGCCTTGGTCATTGGGCTCCAACTTGCCAAACAAGTAGGAGTGGAGTATTTGGAGGCCTACGACGACTCCAAATTAATAGTCAGTCAGGTCCAGGGTGAGTACAAAGTCCGGCACGAAGACCTGATTCCTTACCACCAAGCTGCGCATGGCATCATCTCAACCTTCAAGGGATTCTTCATTGAGCACGTCCCTCGGCTGCAGAATGTCGAGGCTGACGCCCTGGTCGGCCTCGCTGCCTCCTTGGCAGTTTCAGACAACACCTATCAACTAATCACAGTGATCGGTTGAGAGCTGGTCTGCCCAAAGAATAACCTCTGTCTTTGTTTGAGCTACGCGATGGAAGTACACACTAATATCCAGGACTAGAGGCTTCTATTCATTGACTATGCGGTCTATGGAATCCTTCTCGAGAACCCAAAGGAAGCTACATCGATCGGAAGACGTTTCCTTCGGTTCTATTATGATTCAGCTACCAAAATATTGTATCGTCGGTCCTACGACGGTATGCTGTTACGATGTCTATCGAATATAGAAGTGAAGCAGGCCATCTGCGAAGCTCACAATAGCGTCTGTGGCATACACAAACCAGGCCCAAAGCTACATGATCGTCTTTGGGGAATGGATTATTACTGGCCGACGATGGTAGCAAAGGCCATTGAGTATGCGAGAAAATGCTAGACGTGCCAAATCCACGTAGACTTTATCCACCATCCCTCAGAATTCCTGCACCCAACGGTCATATCTTGGTCGTTTGAAGGATGGGGGATGGACATTATCGGACCAATCAGTCCACTTTTTTCTAAAGGACATTGGTTTATCCTGGCTATAACTGATTACTTCTCCAAATGGGCGAAAGATATTCCACTCGCTGAAGTAAAGACCTCGAACGTGATTAGCTTCATCAAGCATCACGTCATACTACTTTGGCTTGCCACAAAGGATCGTCTATGATAATGGTCCACAGTTTGCAAGTCATGCGTTCTTCTGATTTTATGACAAAAATTAGATTTAGAATGTAGCATCAACTGTCTATAACCCAGCAGCAAATGGTATGGCAGAAGCCTTCAACAAGACCATCATAAAGCTACTCAAAAAGTTCGTGTCTTCCAATAAATGCGACTGGAATGAGAAGCTTGGTGAATGTCTCTAGGCCTACCGTACAACGATCCGGACAACTACTGGCAACACGCCTTTCTCTTTGGTATACGGAAGCGAAGCAGTCCTTCCGCTCGAGAGCCAAATCCATTTACTCCGAGTAGCCCTCTCCAACCAATTAACCATTGACGACAATCACCGCCGACGGCTACAAGAGTTAGAAGCACTCGACGAGAAACGTCTTTTAGCTCCGCGGCACATTAAGCTATACCAAGTATGTCTCTCGGGAGCCTTCAATAGACGGGTCAAGGAGAGAACTTTCCAAATGGGAGACCTCATCCTGACCGTGAGAAGACTGATGGTCATGACCCACAAGATGACCAGCAAATTCTAGCCTAAATGAGAGGTCTCATTTATTGTGTAGTCCGTATTCTCCAACGATGCCTATCGGCTAGTAAAACCCAATAGCGACTTGCTTATGATGCCTATCAACGGCAAGTTCCTAAAAAAGTACAATGTCTAAACTAGACTTGTACTCCTCTTATCCCCAGCGGAATAACCCAGATGTACAGTGTTCTAGCTTTTGATTCTTCAGTGAGTGCCTATGTACATTATTTTTCTTTTTATACAAAGCTTCCTGAAAGCCATTATCTGTATTCAGGAATCCTGAGTCTGCAACAGGAAATGGATTCTCAAAAGCTCTCCAGCGGAATAGTCCTCTGGTCCATCTGCACACTCCCGTATGGACCACCCAAAAATCAGTTTCGCTAGACTCTAGCTCACGTCCATATTACCTCTGAGCTATCACCCTTGCAGTCTCCCCAGGGGTGTAATCCTCTGGTATATCTACCTCTCAGGGTAGACCACACTCAGCAAACTACTCCTCAGTGAGTTTAACGGATATTGGTTTACGTCCATATTACCTTTGAACTACTGTCCTAACATTTCTCCCGGTTGAGTTTGCCATGTCTATATTACCTCTGAGCAAACCTTCCGAGTCTTGAATATCGATTATTATGTCCATATTACCTCTGATATCGGTTGTCATCTCCACTTATCACCCGTACCTGTCATGCCCCAATCCGGAATGTCCGGATAACGTCCCCGCCGGGCGCAAATTACCGTGCCTCAGCGCTCTCGCGGGGCATGTATTGTCATTTGCCATTGGGACGTGATGCCATACCAGCCTGGGGTTGCGCCCTCACAAGGCAATATCGTTAAAGTTTGGCTATCATCGAATCGAGTAAGCAGCGGAGGGACAGTATTGCAAGCATTTATCCATCTGAGTATATGGGGCAAATCGAGGCACAGGGTTCTCTGAATACAATGGCATTATTCCATACATTATGTCCCTCTATATAAAAGCAGCTTAAAGCAATCAATAGGGCTCAAGGCATCGAAACCAGATTTCTGGGTCTTGGGGATCAGGCATGCCTATAGCTTCCTCGGACGATCCAGCACCTGCGAACAAGTAAACTGTTGGTGGGTCAACACTTTGGAGAAAGTACTGGTGAGTCTAAAATCAACTGAACAGAAGCAACATTCACTAAATCCAACACTAAGTAATCATGTGATAAAATATTACATTACTAGTGATCTTTCTAGTTTTACCTATGTTCGTTACATACAGTACAGGAACGAAGTCATATTAATTCTTTTGGAAACATCTTTAAAAACAGTGTTCATGTTTGATTCATTCAAGCACACAAGGCAAGCCGATTATTCTACTATCCGGGTGTGCGTAGTGTGTCTCGTGAGCTATATCCAAAGACTCTAGGGAATGCACCTCTAGGAACTATCCTCTATCAAGCCAACACGATGAACTATTTTATATGCTTTTTGGTCCCCGAGAAACTCAAGATCGGTAGCGGTAATCCAACTAACCAATGACTCATTTATCTGATGTTATTAACAACTGTGCCTCATGGTTGCTCTTCACTATCATGGTAGTAGCCGTGACCAAGGTTCAGCTCTTCACCAATAGCCATTGTCTGACCGATGCGAATGCATGAAACACTATCAGATAAACTCTAGGATGTAGACAAGATTAACCAGCAGACCATCTATCTCTTCTCTGTGCGGACTGGCCACCCTCTCTGAACAAGTTCAAGCACAATGTGGTTCTCTCTCAAAACACAAGCGATAGTCAAATATGTTCAAGCAAATCTCTTACTCTTAGACAAGCATTTCAAGTACTCTTAGTTAAGCACACATGTTTATTTCAAAGATAAGCTATGTGAGTTCTCTTATTAAGCATGCAGAGGCATGTTCTATCATTCTTCTTATAAAACTATCTTCTTAAGCAAACAAGCATTCAAAAACTCAGATTCATTATTAAGGCGTGCAAGAATCAGAGAACAAAATTCTGTCCACTCACCTTGATCAGTCATCTCCTGCTTCAACAAGGAGCTCTTAAGGAAGATATCCTTTTTGAGTCAGCAAATCGTTATCTCTTGTACATAGTGTTGACGCAGATAGGGGCACTACATACTTATCCACCAATAAAAAGTTTCATCCTTGAAACTTCAAGGATAAACTTTTTGATATCCTGAGTAGCGATAGTCCTTATCCCTCACCATCCTCAATCGAAAACTCTAGCAAAACACAAGCATGAAAGCACAACTCTAAGCAACAAATCAAATCCAGAAAACTTTTATGCGCATCTTTGAGATATTTATGGACTTATTGCATGGAACGTTCATTGCAGCACAATATCGGACACATCTCAGAGTTGGAGGAAACGGAATGGGCAAAGAATCGAGTCGCTCTGATACTATTATGTCATGCCCCGATCCCGAAGGTCCCGACAACGCCCCCGCCGGGTGCGAATTACCGTACCTCAGCGCTCCTACGGGGCGTGTATTGTCATTTTCTATCGGGATGTGATATCGTGTGAGCCTGGGGTAGCGCCTGTACAAGGCAACATCGTTAAAATTTGGCTATCATCGATCGAGTAAGCAGCGGAGGGACAGTGTTGAAAGCATTTATCCATCTAAGTATATGGGGCAAATTTAGGTATGGGGTTCTTTGAATACAATGACATCGTTCCATACATTATGCCCCTCTATACAAAAGCAACTCAAAGTAATCGATACGGCTCAAGGCATCGAAACTAGATTTTTGGATCTTGGGGATGAGGCATGCCTATTGCTTCCTCGGACGATCCAGCACCTGCGAACAAGTAAACGGTTGGTGGGTCAGCACTTTGGAGAAAGTACTGGTGAGTCTAAAATCAACTAAACAGAAGCAACATTCACTAAAACCAACATTAAGTAATCATGTGATAAAATATTATATTACTAGTGATCTTTCTAGTTTTAACTATATTTGTTACATGCAGTACAGGAACGGAGTCATATTTCTTCTTTTGGAAACATCTTTAAAAATAGTGTTCATGTTTGATTCATTCAAGCACACAAGGTAAGCCGATTGTTCTACTATTAGGGTATGCGCAACGTGTCTCATGAGCTATACCCAAAGACTCTAGGGAATTCACCTCTAGGAACTATCCTCTATCAAGCCAACACGATAAACTATCTTATATGCTTTTCGGTCCCCGAGAAACTCAGGATCGATAGCGGTAATCCAACTAACCAATGACTCATTTATCTGATACTATTAGCAGCTATGACTCATGGTTGCTCTTCACTATCATGGTAGCATCCATGACCAAGGTTTAGCTTTTCACCAATAGCCATTGTCCGACTGATGTGAATGCATGAAACGCTATCAGATAAACTCTAGGATGCAGACGAGATGAACCAGCAGACCATTTATCTCTTCTTAGTGCAGACTGGCCTCCCTCTCTGAACAAGTTCAAGCACGATGTGGTTCTCTCTCAAAACATAAGCGATAGTGAAACATGTTCAAGCAAATCTCTTACTCTTAGACAAGCATTTCAAGTACTCTTAGTTAAGCAGACATGTTCGTTTCAAAGACAAGCTATGTGAGTTCTCTTATTAAACATGCAGAGGCAGGTTATATCATTCTTCTTATGAAACTATCTTCTTAAGAAAACAAGCATTCAAAAACTCATATTCATTATTAAGGCGTGCAAGAATCAGAGAACGAAGTTCTGCCCACTCACCTTGATCAGTCATCTCCTGCTTCAACAAGGAGCTCTTAAGGAAGATATCCTTTTTGAGTCAGCAAATCGATATCTCTTATACATAGTGCCAACACGGAGCGGGACACTACAGTACCTACCAAAGTACACCAATAGTGTTAAGACCATAAAACCTGCCACGTCCATATTATCTTTGGCAGGAATTATCTCAAACCTATTACTTGCACTCGGGTGCGCAAGAAGTAATGGGTCCACAAAACCTATCATGTCTATATTATCTCTGATAGGGCTTGCGTCAAATTTATTACTTGCACTTCAGCTATGCAATGAGTAATAGGTCCACCAAAGATCCCCCAGTGGGATGTCCTTAACAACTATGGTGTTGTACTACGTCCATATTACCTTTAGTGCGATATCCAAAGTTCACGCAAATAAGTTGCAATAAAATAAAACTTTTATTTTGCTAAACTGAAAGAGAAAACTACACTTAAGGGACTATCTGCGCCCCAGCCACAAAATCAAAACCAACTACGAAATAAAGGTAAAAGATAGTTTCGAAAAGTGAAACACAAACTACTGCTGCTCCGGGTTAGAGTACAACTCTGTTAGCCGCCCAAGGAGACGGGCGATATGGCCATCCCAACGCACTGTAGCCCGGTGCTCCACCTCTTTCGCATAACCTCGGGATCCTCGTAGCGAACATAGGACTCGTATCGGTCATCTATCTTTTGCACTATGACTTCAACACCAACCGTGTTCTTCGCTACTTGGCTTGCCTCGGTGTGGATGGCCTCCTCTTCCTGCTGGGCCTCTCGGAGTTTGCTCCCCAGCATATCAAGCTTGACCTGGAGTTGTCGGATCTCTTCAGTCAGGTCCTTTTGTCTGGTGAGACTGTCCTCCCTAAGGTCATTCAGCTGATCACGCTCCTCTTGCAACTTCTGGAGGTCATGATGCAAGCCTTCCTTAGACAAAACAAAGAGGGCCTTTTCCACCTCCAGCCTCATTGAGAACTAGTTATACTCGTGGGATATCAATATTTCCATGTCTACCTGCTGGTGCTGCCACAACTCAGTTAGGCATTGCTCCACTTCTACCACTTTCTGGTCCAGGAGGTCCGTCGTCTGCTCCAAACTAGGGACGCTCCTCATGGAATTGGCATGGCACTTGGCCAAGCGTTTTGTCGAGTCAAAAGACCTATTCTGCTCTAATACGCTCTGAATTCCCTGCCTCAAAAATATATAGAAGCTCCCAAGGAAGATCTTGACATTTTTATCAATCTCCTCCAGCGTTGCCGGAGTCAAAGGCGGCTGAATAGAGGAAGAAACAACTACAGGCGCAACAGGTTGCGCGATAATGCTCGATGACCTGGGAGGTGAAGCATTAGCGGGGGAGCGACCAGCGGTATGGCTCACGTTCTAATCCTTCATGGCCACATGAAAGTCCCGGACACCCGGTAACTGAGTACGAGAAAGTTGATTGGTAGTATAACTTGTGGAGGGAGTACCAAGGTACCCTGCTGCTTCGACACCCGCTTGTGTATCAACCCTGGACTGCAATGTAGCAGCTTCGGAGGATGACTCAGTAATCGCAGTGCAAGGAACATCGATGACAACTTCCTCGGGATGGCTTGGAATCCCACCATCCAAAGGGGCTTCGACAGCAAAGTGCCCAGCAACAACAGGTGGGGGAACCACCTCCGCACTAGAGGTACCCACCACATACTTCACAGGGTGCCCCTCGCAACCAGAAAAGCGAAGAAGGGACTCAAACCTCCCCCTAACGAGCTCACTACCCTCTTCTTCCGTGATGCCTTCCTCCGTGGCCACATCCACGGTCTTCAGGGGAGAGGTAGGGTCTACAGAACCAGAACAAGCAACAATTAATTTTGCCCAGAGAATGTGAAGCTGAAGCCAGAGAATCTGATCTCTTGTGAAATTGCAAAATGACGTACTAGAGGGAGGTGGCGTATGTTATGGCTCGCCCATCGTCGTCATAGCCTTCCCTATCACATCTAGGTCATCTACAGATATGTGCTCCAAAGGGGTATAAGGCTGCTCCACCAAAGCCGCATCCAAGCCCCGAGCTTCCGAAGCTTTAGGTCCTGGTTCTAAGGCACCCATATCGGACTCCGGAGGGGTTTCCTAAGAAATTATTGAAGCGGTTGTCCGCCGGGGACGGTCCCTTTTCTCCTGTGTTTGCAAATTTTTAAACAGACCAGAAGAGAGATATTTATAAAGAGGACCAGGAAGAATCAAATTAAAAGGATTTACGGATACTGCCATAGCATCTAAATCGGGCCCTGCTTCAGGAACCATTAGTGCAAGAGGTCCTACCTCTCCGCGTGCAGTCCCCTTCCCAAGGGGCTTAATCATTGCCATGAGTCCCGTATCTAGGACCACATCAGTCCACACCTTCTTGGAATAGCGAGCATGATGTGTCTCGGCCTTCGACTTCCACTTAAAAGGCAGAGGATCATCTGAAGGAGACGTCGTCTTCCCTTCACCGATTGATGTGTCCAACTCCACAAATAGGGGTCTAGCGACCCCCTTACCCTTCTTGGACATTCTGCGGCCCTTTGTCTCGGGAGGCATCAACATGGTGCCTTCGATATAACTCCTCTCTGGTTCAAAGTTAGGCGACAGGGCGTTGTCCATACAATAATACTTAGCCGCCATATACAATATTCTCGGTACGACCCGGCTGTTGGCAATTGGAACTGAACTTTGGTGCCGATTGTATTATAGTAACTCCAGGCCCTGGATCCATCAAGCAAGCTACCATTGTATCCGAGGGAAGCACTCGGGTGGCCCAATAAGAGCTGAGTATAGCCAAATTGATGGGCAAACCGGCTGGGCAAGTAGGGCTCTACGAAAATAGCAGCCTTATTCTGTTACACCAGGTGGGAGGGACAGATGGCTTAGAGCCAATGAAAGATCCTGCCAGACAGACTTCGAGGCGCTCCCCCATCATCATAGTAAATGCCATTTTGTTCATCATCGGTAAACTCTGGTTCAGATGTAAAGAAGGTCTAGCCATTCATGAAGGAGAGCTCCCTCCTACCAGCAGGGACTGTGTTGAATCTCCACTTTATCAGTCGATACTTGCTGATAAGGGCGTCAGAAACCACCATGACATCGTCAATCCTGAGGTTCATCAAAGACCCATGATGTAAGCAAAGCAACCCCATCAAGTAATGGTAGGGAAGCTCAATTTAGTTGAAGTGACCCTTACCTGGGGGATCTTCAAACTTCGCAGCAAAGGTACGGAGGCCGCGATGGATGCAACACACCATGACAGGTAGTAGGACCAGCTTATAGCCAAAGGCCAACTTCACATTTGGTAAAAATAAGGGTACGGTTGATCCGCTCTGTCGTGCCAGACCCGCCCGGGACTACGTAATTGCGCAACCAGAGCATCAGGTATCCCGCCAGCACAGCCTTCGAGGACAACTTGTGGGTATCCATGTAAAAGTAGCTGAGCTCCTTCTCGAGGTTACTCAACTCGTCAACGGGTTCGTCCTCCTCCTTCGAGGAACCTTTAGCTTTCTCACCCTCGGGAGCCACTTTCTTGCTCCTGGATGGAATCAGCTACTTCCTGCTTGGATCGTGGGGCCCTAACATGAACTTTATTGGACTCCTTCTACTCCGGGAAGGGGTAGCGAATCCAAGTTGTGATATGAGGAGAAGACCCCTTAGTAGATTTCTTCTTCTTCTTCGAAGATCTCTGACAAATGCCGTTATGGCATAGAAGCTCCTGGTACACCGCCAGGATCTCAGGGTTCTCCGCTTCTAACTCCCTGAGTTTTTTATTGCTCGGGGTATACTCTTCGTAGGGCTCGTCGCCCCAAGGAAGCTTTGAGACGACATGAATCTCATGCAAATCCACTCCCATCTGAGTTCATCTCCAAACCATGTCAGCCATGCAGCTGAACTTGTCCATGCAGTATAGGCACCCATGTGGCCAATTCAGTCATGCGGCATAACTTGTCCATGCGGATAGACACCCATGCGGCTTAGTCATCCATGTGGTAGAACTAGTCCATGCGGCTAGGTTACCTCTGCGACAGTGAGTAGTTGGCGCATAGATGTATCCATGCATCCAATGGTGCACACGTGTCTCTGTGTTCTCGAGTGTTCGTCTTCTTCACAGAAACTACCCTCAATAGGCCACTGAACGTCGGCAGGAAACGACGGAGGGTCTGTCGCAGGAGAGCAACCCTTCCCCTAACTCTTGGCCTTTCCCTTGCCCTTGGGGGCCTTCTTGGTAGCGGTGGTGGCGGAGGCAACCTTGGGAGCCATGGCAACAACAAAAAAATAGAAAGAGAAAAGAGAGTTTGGAGAAAAAGACTTCTCTCTCTCTCTCTCTTTCTCTTCCCCCTATATATCGGGAGGAGTATGCGGCAACGGCTAACGACGACGGCTGTTCGAATCCAGATTCGTGATCTGCCTCGATCCATGCAGTGGCAATGGTTGGTGGTAACTCCTTGTTAGTTGAGCCACTTTATCCATTGACGACACAGAATCCTAAGAGATCCGCGTAAAGATCAAAGCAGATCTCCTCATTTAATGATCAGACAGCCTATCAGAGACAACTATGTGACAACGAGACTATGCGGCATGACTTGTATATGTGGCCAATAGCGCTCGTCTATGCTTCTTTTTAAAGTACCCAAACTTGTCATTTTGGAAACTTTGAAGGGGGTCTTGTAGAAGCATAAAAAGTCTTGCAGGCCGCATAAAGGTAATGCCCCCTCAACAAGCTGTAGAGAAGACACATACGGCCAGAACAATCAAGCCACAGAGAAACCACATGCGGCCTAAAAAATCAAGTCGCAGCGAAGCCATATGCGTCCTGATCAACCAAGTCGCAAAGAAGCCGCATAGTATACTATATGCGGCCTGAACGACCACAAAGCATGGAGGCCGCATAAAAATCCCCTGACATATATTCTGATGTCTGTCAGAATCTTTGACACATAACTCATCACTCTGAGATGCTTCAAGACTCGTAAAGACGATGGCTCAGGAAAAGACAACAAGTCACATAAGTGCATTAATTGCTTCAACAAACATGCCATGCCATGTGTTCCCTCATATGCGGCTACACCCCATGCAGCCACAACGATAGGCGGTCTCGCCAACATGTAGCTAAAGTGTCCATCGAACAAGGCCAGACGAGAGTTTGCATATGGCCTCGCCAATATACGGCCAGAGCATCCAGACGACCAAAGGCCAAATAAGAGATCGTATGCGACCGCGATAATATATGGCCAAGTTGCTATATGGCCTCCAACTTACAAGATATTTCTGTTACAACTGCAGAGATCTTCGCATAGTTGGTGCTGACTACATGTCCAGCTGACCAAGTCACGCACACAACGGATTAAAAACAACCCCGAGATCTCTTCAGCAGCATATCTCAACCAAGACCACATGGCAATCTGCCCATGGCATGCGACTATAGTTACAACTGTATTATATTGAAGGAGCCTTATGTGGCCACCAAACAGAGGCATATGCGACACCCATCGCCCATCAACATGATAGCTATAAATAGGAGCAACTTGAACGTTCTAAGGGCTGGCTTTTTTCTTCTGCTTCAGAGAGAGAGCATACCACCCCCGGCCAATACATAAAGAGAGCATACCGAGACGAGCGAAGAGAGAATTTAAGCTTCTTCACCCTACATCGGATCATCCACGGAGTAAAGGAGATTCCATAGCACTCCTTGTCCATCGCCATGTCCCAGAATAAAAAATATTGTACTTAGATTGTCTGTCCAAGACCTCTTTGTACTTTCTTTCGTTTGTTAATTAAATCAAGCTCTTTTAGAAATTTTGAATTTAATGGCGAACAACTGGGAAGGCCGAGCCCAACGTGGTAATAGGATGGATAGCCAAGCTAAAAGGACTATTCAACCTAATCGGAGTTAAATGTTCCAAGCGAGTAGCGTGTGCGGTGGTGCAGTTAGAGCTGAGGGCGCACGATTGGTGGGAGACCACAAAGCAAGGAATCTAGGATGCTAATCAAAACTATATAATTACTTGGGAAATGTTCAAGTATGCCTTCCTTGAGAAGTACATTCCCCGCACGGTGCGGCAGCAAAAGGAGGATGAGTTCTCCGTACTGAAATAAAGGCAACATGTCTGTGGATGACTATGACTCAACCTTCGTAAAGCTAGCAAATTTTGCAGGAGCCTTTCTACCGGACAAGCAGTCATGGTGCCACTATTTCAAACATGACTTAAATGATGACCTTCATCGGGACATCATGAATCTATGATGTGCAACCTACCTAGAGTGTTATGAAACTGCCCTGAAAGGCGAGCGATTGTTTGGACATAGTTAACAAAAGATGGGACCGAGCGTCCTCAATAATTTCAACAAGCGTCCTAACGACGCGTGAGGATCCAGTGCATACAAGCGTCCGAATATGTTCGAGCACAAGGGTCCTTACTAAGGAGTATGGTGCAATAGGTACAGCAGAAATGAGCAAAAGACTGAGGAATGTTATGCAAGAGCATGCCTTAAGTATAGTCGCTTGGACCACAAGACGCAATATTTTCAGGTGAATTAAAATCCTCCGAGGAACCTTCCAAATCAGAATAGAGGACTGCCACTTAATAACGCAAATGCGGCACCGGTGAACTCGCAGAATCAGCATCTTGGAGTGCATGCCAGAGTCTATCCATTGACTCAAAATGAAGCATTCACTTTCGACACGGTTGTAACTTGTATATTACTATACAATGATATACTTGCTAGAGTGCTTTTCGATTCAGGTGCAACACATAGCTTTATATCTGCTGAATTTGCTAAAGAAAGTAAATTAGCTACAATATCGTTAGATATGAACCTTTGTGTTAGTACCCCATCGGGAATAGACATGCCTACAAGTTTAATTTATAGGAACAATTATTCTGCATCGGAGGAAAGAAGCTATCATTATATGTTATCATACTAGACATCACGGAGTACGATATAATCTTGGGTTTGGATTGGTTAGGTGCATGCCATTCCATAATTGAATGTACGGAGAAGAGTGTTGTGTTCTGTCTACCTGGAGAAACAGAGTTATCGTATTCGTGCGGTTCGACGTCAAAGACAGCAATGATAGTATCGACGGTGACGGCAAGTCGATTGATGTATTCAGGCTGCGAAGGGTAGTTGGCTTCTGTTAGAGACACTCGTAAGGAAGGTGCAAACGTGACTCAGGTGGACATTATGGAAGATTTTCTAGATATGTTTCCAGATGAGCTACCTAGAATGCCACCAGATCGTGAGATAGATTTTACGATCGATACTTTCCTGGATACATGACCGATATTAAAGGCACCGTACAGGATGGCGCCAGTAGACTTAAAGAACTCAAAGTACAGGTGCAAGAATTTTTAGATCGAGGCTACATCCGTCCAAGTGTTTCTCCCTGGGGTGCCCCGGTACTATTCGTAAAAAGAAGGACGAATTAATGCGGATATGCATTGACTATTGGGAACTAAACAAAGCCACTGTATGGAATCAATATCCCTTGCCTCAGATAGATGACCTGTTCGATCAAATTCAGGGAGCAATGGTTTGTTCTCCAAAATTAATCTCCGGTCGGGCTCTCACCAACTAAAGATTAAGCCTGAAGATGTGACAAAGTCAGCATTTTGAACCATATACGGGCATTAGGAATTCCTAGTGATGCCGTTCGGTTTGACGAACGCTCCGGCCGCAATCAAGGATATGATGAACAAAGTCTTTCGACCCTTCATAGACAAATTCGTGGCCGTGTTCATCGACGATATCCTTATATATTCAAAGAGAAGGGAAGAGCACATAGAACACTTGAAGACAGTACTCCAAATCTTGCGAGATCATAAGCTATTTTCCAAATTAAGTAATTAAAAATTATGGATGAGTAGCGTATCATTCCTATGACATGTTATCTCGGTAGAAGGCATTTTGGGTGACCTAACGAGGATTGAAGCGATAGTAGACTAGAGGTAACCTACGTCGACAAGCGATATTCGAAGTTTCCTAGGCTTAGCTGGCTACTACCGCAGTTTCATAAAGAACTTTTCGAGAGTGGCATCGCCTCTGACTCTCCTTACCCAGAAGGGAATAACATTCGTCTAGAGCGGTGACTGTGAAACTAGCTTCCAAAAGTTAAAGAACTGGCTCATCTCAGCTCCAATCCTTATACTTCCAGAAGGGCCTGAAGGGTTTCATATTTACAACAATGCATCAGGACTCAACTTCGGGTGAAATCTAATGCAACAGGATAAGGTGATCTCTTATGCTTCGAGACAGTTGAAGTCGTATGAGAAGAATTATCCAACGCATGACCTAGAACTGGCAATAATTGTGTTCGTGCTAAAATTGTGGCGACACTACCTCTACGGTGTCATTTGCAAAATCTACATGAATCACAAAAGCCTCAAGTACCTTTTTACCCAACGAAAATTTAACTTACGGCCGAGACGTTGGTTGGAACTCATAAAGGACTATGACTTGACGATCGCTTACAAGCCGAACAAAAAAAATGTGATAGAGATCGCTTTGAGTCTGTAAAACCCCTAATTTGTTTTAACCGTATTAATTATTTAATTATTTATTTAATTTATTTATAATATTTATTAGCTAATTAGAGGTAATAGAATTTATTTAATTTTTTATTTTGAGGTGATTGTGCAATAGAGGATTTATGGAGCAATTATAAAAAAATTTTCTAAATTATTTACATGTAGGAGACCCTGTGGACAGTTGATAGATTTATTGTATGCACCAATATAAATTCCTCGAATTATATATATAGGTATATATATTTATATATATAAAGTTTATTAATAGAAATAATAAAAGAAATAGTAATAAATAGTATAATTAGAATAATAATAATAATGTTAATAATAAAAATAATAATTATAGAAATAGTAATAATAATAAGTAATAGTTATAATAATATTAGTAATAATAATAATAATAATGTTATTATTATTATTATTATTATTAGTAATAATAATAAGGTAATTAAATAAGAAATAGAAAAGAGAAAGAAATAGAAAAGAAAAGAAAAGAAAAAGAAAAGAAAAAGAATAAGGAAATAGAAACCCTAACCCATTATAACCTTAAACCCAACCCGCTACCTTAATCTACCCGCTATCCATTAAGGCCCCCACACCCGGTTACAAAGCACAGCAACAGCTATGCTAAACCACAACAGCAGTGCGCGGTTTCCCTCTCCCCCTTCACCCGCGCGTTCGACTTCCCCCCGCTCCCTCTAATCTGTATATATTAGTAAACCCCAAAACCCTAACCCTAACCCTAATATCTAATCTCCACCCGACACCTAGCCACGACGGCCGCACCCCAGAGCCACCGCCACCGCCGCGCCGCCGGTGAACCACCGCGTCCGTGCGTCCACGTCAGCGAGTACTCAGCAGCGTACCGGTGTTCACGTTCTGTTTTCCATCTCCTCGCTCAACCAAACACGACCCCGTCTTCATCAGTATGTTCACGACCTATCCCCCTTCCATATCTATGTATTAATTTACCTCGAACAACGCGTAAACCTAGGCGAAAATAGCGACCAAGTTGGCAAAAAATGATAACTTTTGGGTATCGCAGAAAACTGCGACAACTACCTATGTTCACGGACTCGTATCTCCCACCAACAGAGATCCAAATTCAGTTTTTCCTTTTGGTATGTGAAGACCACTTGACCTATTTTATTTTCTGTCAAATACAATAATTTATTAATTGCTGTGTGTAGAATTAAATTAGATGGAATACCCCAAAAACCTGCTTTTTCCCAAATTCTAGAAATTGAGATACGGAGTATGCCCCGCCAAACGGGACCGCCCCGTCGTGTACCAAGTGTACCAAAAGGTGCGCACAGTATACCCGGACATATAGGTTTTTACGAAAACTGATTTAGACGCGTGTGCGCGTCGGAATCAGCCCGTATCCGCAGAAAATCTCCTGTGTCGTAACTTTTGCAAAAGCCCTGTGCATTTAGTACATGCTCGTCAGATTGAGACAAAACTTGCGCCACTAGACTCGTGGTATCGCGCTGGTCCTGTGATCCAATTTTTACGCAATTCTAAGATAATTGACCAAGTCGCCAATTGGCGGGCCCCACGGTTGACTTGTTGGGCAAAATTGTGTTCGGCTTACCGGAATCCACATTTGGACATACCGTTGAGTTTGTATTAACGTTTAGAATTGGTTTGACCTATAATTTATCCTATTTAGAGACCTTTACACCTGGCATGCTTTTTGGTGCAAGGTGGCCCACATATGGAGCCCATTTTGACACGAAATTATCGTTTTGCCCCTGTGTCCAAATTGGACGAAAGGGTAGTATTTTTTAGCTATCTCGCTTATTCTGGGAATGTTGGTGATGTTTATTTCAGCATCCGGAGACGTTCATTCTGAGGCTGTAGCTTCTGATCCTGTGTGCTTGACTTCTGGACATTTCACCTTGCAGCTTTCTTACCAGACAAGATACCTTGCCAAATTGCTTGCAGTATTTTGCATGCTTAGTATATTTTTGTATATTTATTGCATTTTTATATATTTATTGCATGTGTAGTTTCTTTCAGTCATTACTATATATTAGATATGTTGACACACACTTGACACTTAGTATCATAGAGGACAATTAGTAGGCGTATGGGCTATAACCACTCTAGTGAACCGTAGTAACTAGCACGCACTATGGTAGTCGTGTCCGATGGTTGCTACCCCCGCGATATGTCGATTGATGGAGTCACGAGGGTCGCTACCCCCGCGGTATGTCGGCTGATGATGTCCCCTAACGTGTGTGTGAGTTGTGAGGCTTAGATCGAGTAGCCTACCCTTGCCCATACGTCAAAAAGTTGTCCTTATTTGCATTCATATAGATTGTCTTGTACAGCGTACTTATATATTTTCAAACATCATGCATGTTTACTGTATTCAAATTGGCTTGCTTCTATGTATCTTGTTACATCCCTCTGAGGACCTAGTCCCTTTCCAGGTGTAGATGTTAATGACTATTCGTCGGAGCACGGATCAGGATTTACTATTTATCTCTTCCGAGGAGGCCTTACTTTCTGAGCATCAGTGATAATCTCTAGCGATGGATCGCTTCACTGATACCTTTATATCGTCATCTTATTGGAGATTTATCCTTCTTCCTCATTTTAGTATTGATATAGTCATTGGTAGTGGATTTGTCTCCACCCGACTATTAGTTTTGGATTATTCAGACTCATTATTCTAGTGTAGTTATTTTCTTTTTGTGACTTGTTGTGTGGATGAGATTTAGTATATAGGTGACTTGTGACAATATTTATACCACATGTGAGTTTATATTCATATTACAACGTACGTGTGTATTATGGTATCCATATATTGGAGTTGCCATATACATACGGCTGGCATGCTTACGTGTTCCTGGTCCTACGTATTTTGGGACTGTGGCGTGACATGTTTTTGTGGTGGCCCATGCAGGTCGAGAGCATATTGTCTCGGTTACGTTACTGTACCGAGCAAGCCTGCGCATAGGATTAGAATATAGGATCTCATCCACTTACTTAATCACCTCCCTTGATTTTGTTTCGCATTCTCATTTGATTGCTTGTATTGCATCTTGCGTGATCCCTTCTCTACGTCAATCTTATCTTATCTTTCGTGCTTGATAGGGGTTATGAAGATGATTTATACTAAGAATATATACTCTAGTATGCAATAACACTATTAGTTAAATTATTGTAAGTTGGGTAGTATGCCTCTTAACCTAGTAACACATAGACCTATTGCCCCATTAATAAAGTGTAATTGAATGACACCAACTATAGACTTGCATAAAAAGATAGTGTTTACCCAGACTGTAGAACTTAGAGGCTCATATACCCATTTGGTCGACTAGAGACATTGACAAGGAGTTATTATGAAAACTATAAAGGCACAACACCGATATTCTTGGTGAACTTAGGTTATTCTGTACCTTCCTCCATCATAATCAAGCGTACTTATATTTTTACTACCTCGACTTATGCTGCTATTATAGCCTAGTTTTGTAAGCTTATTCTTTTATTGAGCTTGTTCATAACATATGTATTATTGGGGGCCCACACTAATACATTGTCTAAATCAGAATCAGTGTATTATGGTCTGATCAATCGTAGTGCACTTGGTTTGCTCTTTGTATCACTACTTTATGTGGATTGAGATATAGTTGACTGAACTTGTTAGACAAATATACGTGTTCTCTAGACTGGTCAGGATATATTATGTCAGGTACATAACTGTTCTGATGTGAATATGCCAATAGGAATTTACCCAAAATAAGATTTTAATCCACAACTGTCTTGGCAACTCCCTTTCGAATTCTCTAATCCCTTTGAATCTCGTACTTGTATTCTATCATCTCCTCCTTGAAATTCTTTATTGTTGATTTTCGTCTTCCCCTATTTCGGAAAGACGAACGTTCGTGCTTAGTATAAGTTGATACACAAATAATACCAGATATACTCCATAGGCAAGGCACTCATGATGACAAATAAGGAGCACAGGCACAGTAAGTCGTAGATACAGGTACGACCTTGGTTATATGTGTCATTTCATACTCATGATCCCCTTTATGACACGAGGCCTTAGGTGCATAGTAGATGTAGAATTATATATAAGGTAGTTTAGCAGATATGAGGATGTATTGATATTCTACCCAGATGGCATACACGCAATGCTAATAGATGAAGCGAGTAGCAGTAGTAGTATTCTTCTTATATCACCATCTCGCCCCCTTGGGTGGCTCATCTTCTCTTCTCTATCCATCCCTTATCGCGTGCTTAAATCTTCCTATCATGGTTGCGTCCTTTCGTGCCATCATAAATTGTTGGTTTACTTCGACCCCACCCTTATTAGTGTTAGTTAAAACATAAATGTGTTAGTAATGATTAATAGCTAAAAGATGAGTACATAAGGATAACCCTTATGTATATGCACCATAGCAATATCTGTATCCCCTTATTATTTTAAAACATGTATAACATCCCTTAGTCTAATAGGAAATTGTTAGATTGTTTGAAATATTTCATACTCCTAATAGTTTTATAAAGTTAGATGAGACCTAAAGTGTTGCCCTAAAACTTAGACTATGCTTAGGAAAGAGTTGAAGGCACTTGTTACGAACTGACAACTATGACAATTCGTTGGCGAAGTAGCGACAGCTGCAGCTAGACCGATATAGTAGAGTAGTCAAAGTATTTGCAGACATATTGGTCAGGTGGCATGGCAGTATTAGACTACGATACTTGACGGTTACAAAGAAAAATCATAGTTGTGGGATTCAAGATAAATACCCCAATATTCTTGACCCAATAAATAAATTCGTCTTACAACCTAGGCAATATCCTCAAGCGACTGTGACTACTAGTAGAACTCTTGTAAGTTGGGTAGTGTAGATGAGTTAGAAATAGAATAATGTATGGAAAATAATTGAGGAAGTGTTAGAATGATAGACCATGACTTTTAGGAAGCACTGCTAGATAGCAATGTAGTGTAATAGCTATAGTAATTATTATGAATATCGGTTAGTGTCAATTTCGAGGACGAAATTTTTGTAAGTTGGGTAGAATATAAAATCCCTAATTTTTTTAACCGTATTAATTATTTAATTATTTATTTAATTGATTTATAATATTTATTAGCTAATTAGAAGTAATAGAAATTATTTAATTTTTTATTTCGAGGTGATTGTGGAATAGAGGATTTATGGAGCAATTATAAAATTTTTTCCTAAATTATTTACATGTAGAAGACCCTGTGGACAGTTGATAGATTTATTGTATGCACCAATATAAATTCTTCGAATTATATATATATATATATACATATATACATATATATATATATATATACATATATAGGTATATATTTATTTATATATATAAAGTTTATTAATAGAAAATAATAAAAGAAATAGTAATAAATAGTATAATTAGAAGAATAATAATAATGTTAATAATAATAATAATTATAGAAATAGTAATAATAATAAGTAATAATAATAATAATAATAATGTTATTATTATTATTAGTAATAATAATAAGGTAATTAAATAAGAAATAAAAAAGAGAAAGAAATAGAAAAGAAAAGAAAAAGAAAAGAAAAAGAATAAGGAAATAGAAACCCTAACCCATTATAACTCTAAACCCAACCCGCTACCTTAATCTACCCGCTATCCATTAAGGCCCCCACACCCGGTTACAAAGCACAACAACATTTGTGCTAAACCACAACAGCAGCATGCGGTTTCCCTCTCCCCCTTCACCCGCGCGTTCGACTCCCCCCCCCCCCCCCGCTCCCTCTAATCTATATATATTAGTAAACCCCAAAACCCTAACCCTAACCCTAATATCTAATCTCCACCTGACACCTAGCCGCGACCGCCGCACCCTAGAGCCACTGCCACCGCCGCGCCGCCGGAGAAGCACCGCGTCCGCACGTCCACTTCAACGCACCGCGACAGCGAGTACTCAGCAGCGTACCTGTGTTCACGCTCTGTTTTCCGTCTCCTCGCTCAACCAAACTCGACCTCGTCTTCATCGGTATGTTCATGACCTATCCCCCTTCCATATCTGTGTATTAGTTGACCTCGAACAATGCGTAAATCTAGGCAAAAATAGCGACCAAGTTGGCAAAAAATGACAACTTTTGGGTATCGCAGAAAACTGCGGCAACTACCTATGTTGACGGACTCGTATCTCCCACCACAAAGATCCAAATTCGGTTTTTCCTTTTGGTATGCGAAGACAACTTGACCTAGTTTATTTTCTGTCAAATACAATAATTTATTAATTGTTGTGTGTAGAATTAAATTAGATGAAAACCCCGAAAACTATTTTTTTTCCCAAATTCTAGAAATTACGATACGGAGTACGCCCTGCCAAATGGGACCGTCCCGTCGTGTACCAAAATGTACGCATAGTATACCCGAACGTGTGAGTTTTCGCGGAAACTGATTTGGATGCGTGTGCGCGTCGGAATCAGCCCGTATCCGCAGAAAATATCCCGTGTTGCCACTTTTGCAAAAGTCCTGCGCATTTAGTGCACGCTCGTTAGATTGTGACGAAACTTATGCCACTGGACTCGTGGTATCGCGCTAGTCCTGTGGCCCAATTTTCACGCAATTCTGAGATAATTGACCAAATCGCCAATTGGTGGTTCCCACGGTTGACTTGTTGGGCGAAATTGTGTTCGACTCACCGAAATTCACATTTGGACATACCATTGAGTTTGTATTGACGTTTAAAATTGGTTTGACCTATAATTTATCCCATTTAGAGATCTTTACCCCTGGTACGCTTTTCGGTGCAAGGTGGCCCACATGTGGAGTCCGCTTTGACCCAAAATTACCATTTTGCTCCTGTGTCCAAATTGGACGAAAGGGTAGTATTTTCTAGCTATCTCGCTTATTCTGGGAATGTTGGTGATGTTTATTTCAGCATCCGGAGACGTAGCTTCTGATCATGTGTGCTTGACTTCTGGACATTTCACCTTGCAGCTTTCTTACCAGGCAAGATACCTTGCCAAATTGCTTATAGTATTTTACATGCTTAGTATATTTCTGTATATTTATTATATTTTTGTATATTCATTGCATGTGTAGTTTCTTTCGGTCATTACTATATATTAGATATGTTGGCACACACTTGACACTTAGTATCATAGAGGACAATTAGTAGGCGTATGGGCTATAACCACTCTAGTGAACCGTAGTAACTAGCACGCACTATAGTAGTCGTGTCCGATGGTCGCTACCCCCACGGTATGTCGATTGATGGAGTCACGAGGGTCGCTACCCCCACGGTATGTCGGCTGATGATGTCCCCTGACGTGTGTGTGAGTTGTGAGGCTTAGATCGAGTAGCCTACCCTTGCCCATACGTCAAAAAATTGTCCTCATTTGCATTTATATAAATTGTCTTGTACAACGTACTTATATATTTTCAAACATCATGCATGTTTACTGTATTCAAATTGGCTTGCTTCTATGTATCTTGTTACATCCCTCTGAGGACCTGGTCCCTTTCCAGGTGTAGATGTTCATGACTATTCGCAGGAGCACGGATCAGGACTTACTACTTATCTCTTCCGATGAGGCCTTACTTTCTGAGCATCAGTGATTATCTCTAGCAATGGATCGCTTCGCTGATACCTTTATATCGTCATCTTATTGGAGATTTATCCTTCTTCCTCATTTTAGTATTGATATAGTCATTGGTAGTGGATTTGTCTTCACCCGACTATTAGTTTTGGATTATTCAGACTCATTATTCTAGTTTAGTTACTTCCTTTTTGTGACTTGTTGTGTGGATGAGATTTAGTATATAGGTGAATTGTGACAATATTTATACCACATGTGAGTTTATATTCATATTACAACATACGTGTGTATTATGGTATCCATATATTAGAGTTGTCATATACATACGGCTGGCATGCTTACGTGTTCCTGGTCCTACGTATTTTGGGACTGGGACGTGACAGAGTTAGAAGTTCATGGGTTCACTATCAATAAACGGCCGAGTACTATAAGATTTAGAGGCAATGGGTATCGAACTCAGAGTTCAAGTTCGAGGAGCATAGCTGGCTCAACTAAAACTTGAACCGAGTTTGCGGGAAAAGATAAAGTCCGCTCAGAACAGTGACCTATTTCTGAAGAAGATGCACGAGCTGATTTCTATAGGAAAGATGACCAACTTCGTAGAAGACGTGAGTGGAACATTGAAAGTGAAGGAAAGATTGTGCGTTCCTAACGATCTAGAACTTAGAAGAGAAATCATGTCGGAAGCCCACTATGCGAAGTATTCTTTATATTTGGAGAGCACCAAGATGTATAAGGACTTGCGCACCCCTTTTTGGTGGCATGACATGAAACATGATGTGTCAACCATTATGTCACAGTGTATGGCTTGTCAATATGTAAAGGTCGAGCATCAGCGGCCATGCGGGGAGCTACATAATCTCTCTATTTCCAAGTGGAAATGGGACAATATTGTAATAGATTTCATCATCGATTTTCTGAAGATGTCGCAGAGGAATGATTTAATTTGGGTCATTGTTGATATATTGACCAAGTCCTCACATTTTTTCGCTATCAAAGTAACATGGAGCATCGACCGGTTAGCGCAAATTTATATTGAGGAAATTGTTTAAATCCACAGGGTACTTGCCATAATCGTTTCAGATAGAGACAAGCTATTCTTGTCACATTTCTGGATGAGACTACAATCTGCAATGGGAAGAAAGTTAAATTTTAGTACCGCATATCATCCTCAAACAGATGGACAGACGGAGAGGGTAAACCAAATACTTAAAGATATGTTGCGGCTGTGTGTTATAGACTTGAAAACTAGTTGGGACACGCACTTGCCATTAGCAAAAATTGCGTATAACAATAGTTATCAGTCGAGCATTCACCATATGAAGTATTGTACTTAAGGATGTGTCAATCGCCGATTTATTGGGATGAATTCAGTGAGCGATATGTACTCAAACCAGAATTAGTTGAGCAGGCCATCGAGAAGGTTCGCATGATTCGAGACATACTTCACATCGCACAGAGTCGACAGAAGAGTTATGCAGATACCCATCGGCGACCATTAGAATTCATTGTCGGGGACCACGACAGAAGAGGAGACGGAGTTTAAATATTTAAATATATTTAAATTAAAATATGTTATAAATATTTATATTTTAATTATAATTTGTTATAAATTTGATTATATTTTAATTATAATTTGTTATGGATATATCTCTACTCGTTATAAAATGTCTTGAAGAGCCGTACGTATATCCTCACGTAATTAAAAATAAAATAAAATTTACCTAATTGTTTAACTGCATAATATGATATAACTATAGCCAAATACCTCTTCTAGCTTATGTGGTTAAGGTGCGAGGTATTCTCCTTGCTTGGTTAAGTTCCATTCTGCATGATGTTATTTATAACAAATTTAATTGTTTTCAACAAATATTTTTTTATGTAATATTAAGTTTTTTAATAAATGGTGGAGGATTTATAAACGGCTTAGACGGCTCAACTGTGAGCCGTTTCCAAGCCTCATTATAAGATTACTCGTAATATTCACGTGCGATGAGCAAAAAAAATACTTTTTCTGATATAATTAAATAATTAGATAAAAATTTAAATTATATTAAAATAGTTTAAATATAATATATTTTAATAATATCATTTAGTTGGTTTAAATATATTAAAATAGTTTAAATTATATAAGAATTTAAATTAGATAGAAATATTAAAAAAATTTACGTGAGGGTAAAGAATATACGCACGTGACATTTAAAAGAATGGAAATAATAATTAGGTTGAGGCTTTACAAACGGCTTGGACGGCTCACTTTTGAGCCTTTCTCAAGCCGCATTATATAGTAGAAATATAACTATAGCCAAATACCTCTTCTAGCTCATGTAGTTAAGGTGAGAGGCGTTCTCCTTGCTTGGTTAAGTTTGATTTTCCATGGTGTTATTTATAGAAAATTTAATTTTTTAATAATTCTTTTTACGTAATATAATTTTTTTTTAATAAATGGTGGAGGATTTACAAACGGCTTAGACGGCTCAACTTCAAGTCGTTTCCAAGCCTCATTATAAGAGTACCAGTAAATGTACGTGCATTACATGTAAAATAATTTTTCTGATATTATAGTAAAATAAATTACATATTTAAATATATTTGAATTAAACTTATATATATATATATATATATATATATATATATATATATATATATATATATATATATAAAATAAAGATTTGTTATAGATTTGATTATATTTAAATTATAATTTGTTATGGATATATCTCTACTCTTTATAAAAAAAAGTCTTGAAACGGCTAGCCGTCTAAGTCTTACGTATATTCTCACGTAAATAAAAATTAAAAAAAAATTAACTAGTTGTTTAACTACGCAATATTATATAACCATAACTAAGCACTTCTTCTATCTCATTTGGTTAAGGTGTGAGATATTTTCTTTGGTTGCTTAGGTTCAAATCCCCATGGCGTTATATATAACAAATTAAAAAAAATTAAATAATTTTTTTAAGTAATATTAATTTTTTTAATAAATGGTGAATTATTTACAAACAACTTAGACGGCTCAAATTTGAGCCGTTTTCAAGCCCCATTATAAGAGTACTAGTAAATGCACGTGGGTTGCACGTAAAATATTTTTTTCTAATATATATATATATATATATATATATATATATATATATATATATATATATAAAATATTTTCAACATTGCATATATCTTTTTATTTGGATTTGTTATATATATATATATATATATATATATATATATATATATATATATATATTTGAATATATGTTTAGCTAATTATAATAATTTAAAGATGTTTCTATGTAAGGGAAACACATATACGGTACATGGGTAGTTAATTTTTTAAAATTTTAAATTATTAATTACGAGAGGATTATTATTTATGTGAAGAAAACAGTGGGTTACAGATGATGAGAAGGAAGTTGATTTTAGATTTTTTTTTTTAATCTCCCGTTAGTTTTTTTTGTTAATTAAATTGATTGAGTATTTATTAATAGTTGGGACGGATAAGATGAAAGTTGGTTTAAGGTTTTATTTATCTCCCATGTTGAGTATTTACTTACGGCTTAGAAGACTCACTTTTGAGCCATCTAGAAGCCGCTTTATATTATGGAAGATGAAATATATATATATATATATATATATATATATATATATATATATATATATATATATATTCTAAAAAGCTTTAATAAATATATTAATAACACTGTGCTCAAAATATCTCTTGCGCCTTCCAGTCGCGTCCTTCATGTAGAAGCTATAATTAATCATCTAAGCATTTACACAAGCTAGCAATTACACTCATCGAGACATGAGAAAGGCAAGAATTCACGTGCATGCAGCAAAAAGTCGAGGGTGGTAGAGGAAGTGGAGGAGAAGGCACTGCATGGCAACTTTGCGCATGCATTGTGGTGTATGGGGATACATGTTCAGTGCCGTCTGCAACAACTTGAGCTCCTCTTCCAGCTCGTTCATGGACTCGTATGTGGCTACTTCTTGTAGATTCTCGACGTGTTCTCACAATAAGACTTAGATTTTCTCAACTTCCCCATCTTGTTGTACAGATTAGCGAGATGAAGGAAGATCGAAGCGACCGAAGCGATCGATGTGTGGTTCTCCCCTTTGGTTGACTTGAACATAGCAAGCCGACGAACCAGACATCCAGCCCGACGGTGACCCCGAACCCGATCTTATGCTTTTTTCTGTCCAGAACTTTGCCTAAGAATGATGTGACATCAATATTGTACTTCGGGAGATTGGATGACCTAATAACTGTTATCGGTTTCTAGAGTAGGGGATTTAACCCTCCCGTATAAATCACATTAAAAGCCCAAATAACACCGACCAAATCTCCGTCCAAACTCACAGTCACCTCCCTAAAGGGGCCATTACTAGGGGAGTTGAGATTGTTGGCAGAAATGTACTCATCGGGTGGGTTTATGTTCCAGAACTCGTCATCCGAATGGAACGAGATGTAGACTTCGAGGACCGCGTGGAAGGTGTTGGCGGGTTTAACCAACTGCTCAGTCTTGATGTTGGTCAAGCTGTTGATCTGGAGCCATAGCCTGTTGTTGAGCGGGAGGGGTCTCGATATAGGCACGATAAGGTCTGCAAGGGAACCGAAGCCGGCTGCTGCAGCAACAAATATCTTCTTCTTAGTGCGATGATCGAAGTATAGATGGATGGAGACGTTGACGTGGTAGATACCAATGTAGGTAGTGTGTACGAGATTGCCGAGGTAGACGGCGAGGGTCTAGTGGCAGGAGAGTTAATCTCCTCCATTTTGATAATTGGCAAAACTGCGACTGATACGACAACTGAGAATATAAAGTTGCTCCCCCGCAACGATAGCTTGTAATGGTACGTATCGATGTCTCTTGTAATATGGTGGTACGTATCTGTGTTTCCCCTGTTGTCACTTTATCGAAATGGAAAACCTACCCTATAATAGTTGGAGTAGATAGACAATTAAACAAGACAAGTAAAGCAGGATATGACACAGATAGGCACAAAATAGAGATAACATTCTTTAAAGCATAAACCAAAACTCATAACTAAGAGCATAAATAGTTTGCCAATGTTAACCAAGTACAAATAAAGCATCACCATACTAGTCGCATATCCAAATAACTAAAGATAACATCTCATAAAGAGTCTCATAACTAAAGGAAAATAACTAAAGATAACATCTTATAAAGATCAATATGATCACTAAATGCTAAGCTAATGATCTCTACACTACTACTGATAATCATCACCGGTCTTTGTCGAACGATTGGGATCATAAAAGCACCATTAGGATCAAAGTATCTCCGAGCATCATGATCATCAATACGATAGCCAGAGATGGAGGGATCACGAACCATAGGAACTGGTTCGCCAGGGTAAAGAGAGAAACTGTAACGCATATCCGTCAATGTGTTAGATATCGCTTGGGCTTGGAGTATGGTACGGTAATCCATAATACGATAACGCTCATCCTCTAATTTGTGATGATCATCTTCTAGACAGAAGCAATCATGGAGTATAGTGTGGAGGTACTCAAGAAAAATGGGTGTAGCAGCTGAAGTGGTAGCAACAAGAAGTGCAGGTGGGGCAGATGGGCCAGCACCAGTAGGAGCATCTGTGGGAGTTGAGACTGACTGTAGAATAGGTGTGACAGGTGGATGAGTAGGGTCAGTCCTACGAGAAGTAAAGAGATAGGAGGGCTCTTCTAGATAGGGACAATCATCTAAGAGAATATCAAAGTATTAAAATATGATTGGTAAGTAGATAGCCTACAGTAAATTCTACTTGTTCTTACAAACCCGAACCATAGATTGAATGATAGTCTGTGGAAAGATAAATGGAATCCCAAAGTTGAGATGATAGATAGCACAAAGCTCTAAGTTTGTGATGTCATCAATAGAGGATTGCTTGAGAATGATCACAGAGAAAATAATACGATGCAAGTCATAAAACTACTTGTTCAGGTGTTTGGTTTTAAGCTTACCATGGAGACGAGGGTTTAGACTGTAAAGTAAATCCTTATAGGAGTCTAGAGTCATGCCTTCGAAAAATGTGAATTTGGTGATGTCGATAAGGGGTTCATATTCGTTTGGGATATAAAGTATTTTCCCTAAGTCGTTAGCATCATATTTATAGATCAGGTTGCAATAAAACATTCTGATAGCATTAATATAAATTGGATATCTAGAAACAACTAATTCATCCAGTCCCAAAGTACGTAATGTAGGCAGGTATACAGGAAATAAAGTAAAATTAATAGGGTTTCCAGGAAAAACAGTCATGTCAACAAACTCATCAAACCACTCTATGGATTGCTCAAGAAATAAAAATAAAAATTCGTCATAATCACCCTCATCGGGCATTGATGGAATGAACAAAGAATAGGATATTTCTTCCTTAACATTGGAAGATGATGCTTCCACAACAAATTTTATTTTCTTAAATAACTTATGAGACATTAAAAGAAAAAGAATTTAAGAGAATGAGAATTATACTTGAAAAAAATAATCTAGAATGTGATAGAGAACATTGAGAAATACCCGATCCTAAATTTGGAGAGGTGAGAAGCCTTGAGGAGGGAGAATCAAAAGGCTAGGGTTTGAAAACTAGGGTTCTAAGGAGGAAGAAGATGAAAAAAGGGGCTGCTATTATCGGATGTAAGGATTTTGATGATAAGTAGTGAAAATATAAGGAGTTGGGTCCCGTTTCGAATTCTAAAACAAAGGTAACTGAGTTCGGTCCGAATTTGGTCCGAACTCTATCCGAATTTGGTTCCTTTGAACCTTAATTCATTTTGAGACACAATTCTTTATATATGTTTATGTAGTTCAATTTCTAAGTCTAGAATTTAGGGTTTTGGATTCAATACAATAATTTGTTGAAATTAATTATCACTCCTTATTCTATAAAGTATCGATCATCTCGGGTTAGCTGTAGGAGCTGAATTCCAGCTAGCGGTGGTCCGAAGATACTTAAATACCTGGTCACTTAAGGTTATTTACACCTCTTTGACAGAAGGGCCCTTTCGACGTGTACCAAAAATAATTGTTACATTTATAGAAATACATAGTAGTAAATAAAATAAATAAGTTATGTATTATCGGAGTCCAAAATACCTAATTCTCGACGAATAAAATTGAAGCGATCTTCAGCTAAAGGTTTAGTAAAAATGTATGCAAGTTGATGTTCTGTGTCAATGAATTCTAAACAAATATTATCATACAATTGATGATCTCTTAAAAAGTGATGTTTAATCTCAATATGTTTAGTGCATGAATGACAGATTGAATTCTTAGTAAGATTGATAGTGCTAGTGTTATCATAAAAGATAGGAATAATTGTAAAAGATAAATTATAGTCTTCTAAGGTTTGTTTTATTCATAAAATTTGTGCACAACAATATCTTGCGACGATATACTCAGCCTCAGTAGTTGACAATGCAACAAAATTTTATTTCTTAGAAAACCAAGAGACTAGAGACTTTTCCAAGAAATCATAAGTATCGCTAGTACTTTTATGATCGACCTTGCATCAAGCAAAATCAGCATCCAAATAACCAACAAGGTCAAAAGATATAGTTTTGGGATACCACAAGCCTATCGTCTGAGTACCTTTAAGGTATCTAAGGATACGCTTAACTGCACATACATATGATTTCTTAGGATTAGCCTGATATCTAACACATAAGCATACGAAAAACATAATATCTGGACGACTAGCGGTTAGGTATAAGAGACTACCAATCATACCTCGATACTTACGTATATTTATAGGCTTGCCATTTTCATCAATATCAAGTTAGGTTGATGTTGCCATTGGATTTCCAATAGATTTTGCATTGTCCATATCGAATTTCTTTAGCAAATCTTTTATGTACTTTGCTTGATTGATGAATATTCCCTGAGAATTTTGCTTGATTTGTAATTCGAGAAAGAAAGTAAGTCTCCCATCATACTCATTTTGAATTCCTTCTGTATACACTTAGCAAACTCGTTACATAGCATATCATTAGGAGATCCAAAAATAATATCATCTACGTAAATTTTTACTAATAAGAGATTGTCATCATGAGATTTTATAAATAAGGTAGTGTCACTTTCTCTTTTGAAAAATTATTTTCGAGTAGGAAGGAGCTATGGTGCTCATACCAAGCACGATGGGCTTATTTGAGTCTATATAGAGCCTTTCTAAGCTTGAAAATATGATTAAGAAATTTAAAATCTTCAAATCCAGGGGTTGATCAACAAAAAACTTTCCCTTTTATAACACCATTTAAAAATACACTTTTGATATCCATTTGAAATAATTTAAAATTATGAAAACTTGCAAAAGCACAAAGCATACGAATTAATTCTATTCTCGCAATAGGAGCATAGGTCTCATCGTATTCAATACCTTCTTCTCGATTAGAACCTTGAGCTATAAGACGTGCTTTGTTACGAGTGACTAAACCATCCTCATTAAGTTTATTTCAGAAAACTCATTTAGTACCAATGACTGGGTAATCATTAGGTCTGGGAATGAGTTCCCAAACTTAATTCCGTTCAAAATGGTTGAGTTTCTCTTGCATTGCAAAAATTAAAAATTTATCATCAAAAGCTTCTATAACATTCTTATGTTCTACTTGAGAAATTAAAGCAATATTTGCAATAATATCTCTAGTTGCAGAACGAGTACTTATACCTTTTGATACATCACCTATTACCAAGTTCTCTGGATGGTCGGTTGAGAATTTTAATCTTTTAGGTAAGTTGTCCAGATAACTTGTTCCAGTAGCATCTTCAGGGGTCTTATTGAATATTGTCCTGATATCTTCATCATCACTGTCACTTGCTACTTGACTGTTAAGCTCATCAAAAGTAACATTAATCAATTCTTCAACAGTCATAGAATTTTTATTAAAAACTCTAAAACATTTACTCTTATCAGCATAGCCAAGAAAAAAAATACCTTCATTAGCCATGGAATCAAATTTGCCTAAGTTATCCTTAGTATTCAAGATAAAATATTTGCAGCCAAATACTTTGAAATAACGTATAGTAGGAATTCTATTAAACCAAAGCTCATAGGGATTCTTCTTCGATATAGGTTGAATAAGAACCCTATTCAAAATATGCCATCCTGTATTGACAGCCCCAACCCAAAAATATTTTGGAAGATTATACTGATTTAACATGACTTTGGCCATATCACCAAGAGTTATGTTCTTCCTCTCCATAATACCATTTTGTTGAGGAGTTCTTGGACAAGAAAATTTATGCACAAAACTATTTGAATCACAAAAGGTTTTGAAATCAGAATTTTTGAATTTGCTTCCATGATCACTTCGGATACGAGTAATCATGAAACATTTTTTATTTTGTACCTTTTGCAAAATGTAATAAATTCTGAAAAGCCTCATTTTTATTTGCTAAAAAATAAATCCAAGTATATCTAGAAAAATCATCAACAATAACATAGGCATATAGCTTACCACAAAGACTAGCGACTCTGCTTGGACCAAATAAATCTATATACAAAAGTTGACGGGGGTCTAGAAGTACTTACAACGTTTATTGATTTAAAAAAAGATCTTGTCGCCTTGTTCTTTTCACACTCAATACAAACCATATCTTTCTTAAAAACGGGTAAATCTCTTACCAATTTCTTTGAAGATAGTTTGGCTATAGTATCCATATTTGTATGTCCAAGACGCATATGCCACAACCAGCTTTCGTCTTTGGTTGGATATAAGCATCTTCCTATATTGTTAGTAATTTTTGAGAGATAAAAAACATATATATATTATCTTCTCTTATTCCCTCATAAGTTATCTTACCACTAGATTTATCATAAATAAAATATTTGTCTTTCATAAAATTAATGTCATAACCATGATCAGCCAATTGACTAATGCTAAGTAGGTTATATTTTAATTATGTTACTAAACATACTTTTTTAATAACAGGAGAAGGATGAATACCTATATCACCATTACCTATAATATGCCCTTTTAGATTATTGTCGAAGGAGACGTATCATTCTTTCTTCATCGATAGTGTTGTGAATAGATTGGCATCACCGGTCATAGAGTGAGCAACCGGTATCGAGAATCCACTTGCTTCTAGTGTAAGAGGACATGTCCACCTATAACACAAGTTGAAGATGTAACCTTTGGTACCCACTTTCGTGAGGGTCCTGATGTGTTAGTTTTTGGAACCCAGATATACACAAACATATCAACTAATTTTTTAACTCTATATTATCGTGATACATGTCCTTTAATACCACAATAATGACATATAGCATATGTGTTGATACTAGGTGCAGTAGTATGATGTATATGTGAAGAGTATTGTGAGACCCGTCTCACTATTTTAGTATTATTGTATTTTATCTGGTATATGTGTGTTATAGCTATATATTGCTTTCTGTGTAATTTATGGAAATTTTTAGCTGCTTTCATGTAATTTCTAAAATTGTGTATAGTTCTATTCACCCTTTGATATATATAGCCTTCCCTTTCTCTCTCCTTCTCATTATTCTCATTTTCTTCTCTTTCTTTATTTTCTTCTTCCTCTCCTATCCTTGTCGGAACCCTAGCCCCAGCCGTGAGCTTGCCTTGGGTAGTAGTAGTAGTAGTAGTTTAGTAGTGGGTTTAGGCAAGTATATCTTGCTAATGAGGAAGAACTTGCTATATTGCACTTATTTAGCTTTCTTGCATTTTATTGCTTTATATTGTTCTCTATGAGTTTCTCTACATGTTTAATTCTTGGTATTTTTGGTTTTGATGTCTTGGTTGGAGTAGATCTAAGTTTTCAGTTTGTAGCTTCCATGAGTTTACTTGATTTTGATATCTTAAAACTTGATATTTTCCAAAACTAGTAGTTCCATGTTGTTGAGCACTTGATTTCATGCGATTTTAAACTTTGCCTTGCTGGATTTGGACTGTAAATAAGGATTTCATGGAGAATACAAGTTTTCAGACTAGGATATTTTCCATAGCATACTTGCAATTTTTGGGACTATGGGACTTCATGCGCCCAGTACCTATGCGGCAGATAGTGTCATGCGGCATGACACTCTTTGCCGCATATCCTTCCAGCATGTGCCTACATTGTTGGGCACATGACTGAATCCATACTTGCATTTTTGAAACAAAGTGCTTTAAAAATCTAAGTAGCAAAAACATTTTGTGTTGACTCACTGGGCGCATAAAGGTATCCATATGGCCAAAGACTCATGCACCTCTTATCACGACCCGCACCCGGTATAAGGGCACGAGTACGTGGGTACGTCCAGCCTACGCCGCAGCATCGGCAGTAGAATATTATCTAGATCAACAATACTATCTAAACATCTCACACAATATATATAAGGTACCTGTCATGCTATTGTCAACTCCAAATGGAGGACAATGGTAATATGATAATGGTAAACAATATTCAATCACAATAACAAACTAGAGGAAGATATGGCACGATATAAAATAGAAGGAAAGAAATAAAGTCACAAATACATCACAAGTCCAAGTCTAATCTCAACATGAGACATCAAATAATAATACAATGCCAAAGTCTAACGGACATATACAATATCATGAATAACTAACTATCCACATCAACTGCTGGTATTAACTCAACTGGCTCTACGGGTGATAACTCAACTGGCTCGCCATCCTATGGCCCATAGTGCGTAGGACACCAGTCCTCTAATGAATTATCTAAAAAATATATCTAGTCAGGATTGAAGAGAAGTACAATCCAAATAACAGTTCCAATAATTGACAGAAACTATGAAACAACAATAGCAATAAAAATAAATGATAAAAGTAATTGAACTAGCATATATCACGAGAAACAACATCATGAAGAAATAATGGCAAAAAAATGAGAACAATATGATAAAGAACAATAATGTAATGAACTGGATTAAAGGAAATACTGTATATAAATGTGCCTTAAAATATTAGTGAGATAATATGATCGGCTTGGGCCTAACAGGGGCTATATATAAAAGGAGAGCTAGCATGATCATGCGTGAGTTGTATGATCTGCTAACTATCACGAGCTACACTAAATCACGGGCTATAAGGTATGATCACATATCTACTAATACTTCCACAACCCCCGACTAGTACACGGATCCAAATAACGATACATTATAACACGTATATCATACTGCACGGTCTATAATATTATGCAATATGATCACGGTCTATATAATTACTAAGATATTATGATAATTACTGAGTAATCACGAAGCACGACATGATGATCATTGAGTAACCACGACGATAACATCTTATGACCAAGATCTAGGTATACCAATCCATGAAACCATCGTGTCAAGAATCAAATATCTCAATACTAAATACATGAAACATAGAGGCTATCAAATAAGAAAACTATTAGAGAATATACTCGCATGTGGTCCTGAGCAAATAATATATCTCGGTATCCAATCTGGTGTCACACAAACTATATATGAATATCATGTTACTTGGTGTAATGAAGTGATAAATAAGGCAAGATGCACTAATATAATTTTTTAGGCCATTTTTAGGTCACTCTAGCTAAACTAGGTCCTACACAAGTCAATTGGTCTATATTGATTACTAACTAGCTAACTCTAGCTTGTATTAGCTATACTAGGTCAATACCTTACCTATATAGGTTTTCTAGATCATAAAAGTTATTACCTTGATATTAGCTAAGGTACATATAGCTAATACTAGTTTACTAGCTAATATTAATATATATGACCTACATATACTAGTACTTAAGTTATGCTAATACCTTACTTATGATCTACTACTATTTCCTTAGATTACCTTTCCCTCAATCAATACCTTAATATTCTTGTTCATTGATACTTAGAGTATTACACTGATACCTATCTAGTGTGTCACACTAAACACTACCCACCCTCACCTCACTCAACCTTCCTTAACTCACATCCATACCTATAACTATTACCTCTCATTACTAACATTAATCAACAAAAAACCACCCTAGTATCAGTCATCCATATGCTCACTCACATCAATACCTATGACCCAAGTCTCAGTTCACTACATCATACCCAACTTGCTATGATCCAATACACTGCTAAATAACCAAACACTCTCCCATCTCCACAATTCTTGCTTTCCTGCACATCAGTGGCATCCTTCCCATGTTTGCTCTGGTACACAGTGGCATAGGAAGTCCTCACATTCTCCATCATCACTCACCTGATGCTACTATTGTTGCTACATCTCGTATTTGCTGCTACTGCATCTTGCTGCTGTTGCTACTGCATTTTGCTGCTGCTGCTACTGCATTTTTATTCTATTGCTACTTTTACTATTATCCTAGCAAGGATACCCGACCCCCTATAGCCAACTGCTGCTGCTACTGATGAACTAAAATTCGATCGACCCCTAACTGCTCACAAACCTGGTATAGATACTCAATAGTGCACACTTCACTAACACTTGATCACATACACTAATTTAGTCCTTACTGATCTTAATTTCCCCCACTAACACACACAGTCACACAAATATATATATATATATATATATATATATATATATATATATATATATATATATATATACAATGAGGTTGAATGACACCAAAACCCATACTAATAGCCATTTTCTCATATACCTATAGTGCATCACTAGGATACCTATGATACACATCCAAATGGAATACCAAAAACCTTTAATTCTCTATATTACCCATATATACTTATTATGAACATCATAGTACAACTAGAGTAATTTGCTACAAAAGAAATTGAAGAGTAATTATACAAATTATCCAAAAATTAGTCCCGTATCACATCGTTTCATAAATTACTATTATACGCTCTACTCGTGTCAAATTATGGACACGTACCTAGTCCCACAATCCCGATCTAAGTCTAATTAGATCAAATTGGTCTCATGACACATAATTGATGTGTCAATCTCGTAATTCCCCCTAATTGGACATAAATTATCATGTAAATTCCATAATACAAGTCATATAAACCTAGTTCTTGATCCTATGGGTAGCCCTAAGACAAGAGATGATTCCTAATGGTTAAATGCATGAATTAGAGTCTAAATTAAGGGATAGATTCAGAATTTACCTATTAAGAGATGTATTCCCAATAAAATGCTCAATGGACACAATTATGATATAATTCCCTTGCCAATTCTTCTTTCTTCAAGTGCTCCTTGCAATCCAAGCTCCAATACTTCTTAGATGATGTAATTGAGAGAAAATATGTATGAATTGGGTTGGATTTGGTAGAGGAATGAAGTAATTTGGGGATGAACTAATTTGGGAATCTAGAATTGAAATAAAATAAAGAGGAAAGAGGGAGAGAGGCCATCCCTCCACAAAGTGACCTAATCAGCAATACTCCGTCGCATACTGTCACGACCCGCACCCAGAATTTAGGATCGAGTACGTGGGTACGTCCAGCCTACGCCGCAGCATCGGCGCTAGAACGCTGTCTAGGTCATAATACTATATAATCAATCTCTCACGAAGATCCAACTCCATAAGGAGACACAAATATCACAATATAATCTGAAAATACTCAATCACATAACTAAAGCACGATGAGATGTCGAAGAAAATAAACGAAATAGAAGACAAGTCTAATCAACAATAATAGTCTAACCTGCAATCAATAACATTCCAAATCTCCAAGTATGTCAAAAATAAGTCCTCTAAGTCGCAGTCTGGAAAAATATTTCCAGTCAGGATGGAACAAAGTACATCTCCAATAGCAGTTCTAGATCAATGATATAAACTATGTAGCAGTAAATAGATGTAAATATACAAGATGTATATATATGTACGAGAGATACACAATAAAGAAAATACTGGAAATAAATACAAGAATGATCAATGTGCCAATGAACAAGAATACTAATGACTAAGTGTGTGAGTACTAGCTTTAACATGTGATCGACTTGGGAACTTGTACAGGAATAATGGCCTGGCTAGTCATACATGCAGTGTATGACTAACACTAACATGAGAATAAGACTTGTATATTAAGGGTATGATCACATATCTACACTAAAATACTCTCCATCCCCGACTGGTATAGTAGATCCAACCATGGTACGCTATGGCACGGAATTCTCTAGGAAGGTAGCAAGTCCCCCCGAGAATCAGTGTCTGTACATGCACAAGATAATCAATGAAACAAGACTTGTACAAGATACACCATATACAAGAAATAACATCTCATGACGAGATCCGGATATACCAATCCGTGTAACCATCGTGTCAAGAAACATGGATATCTACACTAAATATAATGAACATAGAGGATATCATAAACAAGAAACTATCAGAGAATGTACTCGCCTGGGTCCTTAGCTGGCAATACCAATATCCTACTCCTGAAGTCTTGCAGGACGATCCAATGGTCCTATATACATATAATATAACACAATACAGCATCAACCATTATACTAGCACATACACAACATAATTACGCTGAACTCAGCAGCTATACTAGTGTGACACTGGTCAACTAGGGTCAAGTGTGCGTCTAGTTGCACGGGTGTCACGTCTGTAATTGTTGTGCAAAATCAGACAGTCGAACTAACACAGGTCTCGCCAGTACGTCAGTGTACACAAGGCAGACAGATCACAATTACTCAGGGTCACATGGTCATGTGTAACTACAGGGTACCTACTTCTAACACTTATGGTCACGTGTAACTACGGGATATCCGCAGCTATACCTAGGGGTCATACAACATGTATATACACATTATAGTCCTAATTAGCATTATCATTTTATTACTTATACAATAAATATATATATATATATATATATATATATATATATATATATATATATATATATATATATACCAATCTGAATATTATATACATACGCGTACGTGTACGCATACGGGTCATACGGTCAAATATAAATACAGGGTATCTACTACTAACACTTATGGTCACTCAACATCTATAATACAGTCATACCTAGTACTAGCATTAATTACCACATAATATATATGTACCAAATAATTTATCATACACAAACGCACTCATAAAAAGAAAGAGGAGGGACATGTTTGAACCTCGGGATGCGCGCACGGGGACGACGATGACGACGATGTTGACGATCCAATAATGATGATGATGATGATGATTAAGGTAATGATGATGGTTATGATGATGGTGAACAGGGATGATTGTGATGGAGGTGATGATGGAGATGATGATGATGATGGACAGGGATGGAGGCTGCTCCAGCCGGGTCTAGGGAAGTCCGGCGAAGGGGAGGAGATGAGGGCAGTGGTGGAGGAGAGAAGAGGGTGGCTGTATTGAGGTACAGAGAGGTGGAGGAGAGAAGATGAATTCGAAGGGGGGGTCGAGGCGGTGGTGCTCCACTACTGTCAAGGGGAGAACGGCGGGTGAGGCGCTGGCGGAATGGAGGCGGGGTGTAGCCGCTGTTGTGGTCCGGCGAGGTCTGAGATGGAAGGGGGAAAACGTGGAGTCGGGGAAGAAATTGGGGATGGTGGTGGTGGCTGTGTTGAGATAGTGGTGGTGGTGCAGCTGATGGCGGTGGCTGCCACGGTTCGGCGGAGGAGAAGGCCGGTGGCTTGCTGCCCGGCGGGGTCGGGTCGACGATAAAGAATGGGGTGAGGGACTAGTTGTGGTCGAGGGGTAAAGGAAGTCGGGCTATGGTTTAGGCGGAGGAGGGAATACCGTGGAGGAGTCGACGGGGATGGAGTCTGGGCGGCGGAGCAAGGGTGGAGGAGTGACCGGACTCGGCTGCTCCGGCGAGGGCTGGGCTCCGGTTGGGTTTATATGGATGGTGAACAAGAGATGTAGAGTAAGGTCGGCTTTGAGTTTAGGTTGAAAGGATGAAAAGAAGGAAAAAAATATAGGAAGAGAATATATATATGTATGTAAAGAAAATAGGGTTGGATTAACCTAGAAAATTGGGCCGATCAACCCCTCTTTGGAATTTGGCTTTAGCTTTATGTGTAGAAATTTGGAGGGCTTGGATTGCATTGATTCAAAATGGAGGGCCAAGGTTTAAAGAGGGTTGATGTTGAGTGTTACACACTCCAAAATTTGGAGAAAATTCACATGAAGAAAAAATAGGGTTTCTACATGTGTTGTGTCCAATGGTGTTGACACCTCAATGCTCTTTTGCATAAAAGTGCCCAACTATTGGAAAATTACACAAAGAGGGGTTTCGGGATTAATTTGGGTCCTTACATTAATTTAATTAAGATTAATGCAATAGGTGTTCTAAAATTAATTGAAAGTACATGGGGCTAAAATTAGGTGGGACACAAGTGTCATGGACATAGAGGACTCAAAGTAGAATATTAACATAATTTGGGTTGCACAAAATGGGTCAAGATTATGTCTCCAATTTTGATTGGAACGCACAAAAATACAAAGTTAGATTTATTTAGAATTGAAAATAAACATTCGTAACGAATATTGTGTGACTAAAATGAAGCACAAGAGAGCATATTTATGAGTCACACAAGGGTCAGAATGGAAGGCGGACACGTCTAGGACAAGGTTATGAAATTGGTTGGAAGGCAAAAGCTAGGGTAGCGCTCCAAATATCAAAGCAACGGTAATGCACAATAATTAAATAAAATCACAATAATTAATTACAACCTCCATAATTAAATCCCAAAATGCTAATTAAAATCCATGATCCTATAATTCGGTCAGGGCTTCATCTAGTGGGCTTCCAGGTCTAGTCTACTAACTCACACATTAATGAACACTATACTATAAATTATATATATACACATATCATGCAATTAAAATAAATAAATATACACAATACTCATAATATATAAAATGACAAAATTATCCATATTTTTAGAATGTGGTAGTGACAAGTCTACCCTCCTTAGAAAAATTTCGTCCTCAAAATTTAAGATCCTCATTATTTTATTTATTTATTTATTTACTTTACCATCAAAATTTAAATTCAACAACCCATATAATCATGAAATAAATCCATATTGCTATTACACAAAATCTTCAAAATTCTATAAATATCATATTCTTGAAAATCTTTAATTTTAAAATCAAATTCCATTCTTATCACAATCTCCTCCAAAATTTTAAGTTAATAACTAAATACTCAAAAAAATTAATATCCAATCCTCAATTTTAAATCCAATCAATGTATATTTAGAAAATTTAAGATCTCATTCCAAAATTTGAATCCAAGCTCTAATCCATTAGTGATCTTATTCCTCGATTTCTTTTTTCACACAATACTCAATAATATAATACTTATAAAATCTTTAAATACCATATTTAAGTATAAATTTAAATTTATATCTTGCAGTCAAATAAATATAATGATAATCTTCTCAATTTCCTCAAAATTTAATGACAAATTCAATCATATCTTAATCTTCATAAAAATCAATGATCTAACAAAATCGTCAATTCTGCCATATTGAATTCTCAACTCTTTATTTAAATTAATATTTATCCTCGAAATTTAAGGTACCTTGTCTCTCTTTGTCAAGTCATAACCTCTTCATTAATTTTCACTACGGTCAAACCCCAATAATCACGGTCTAAGAAAATTCTACCTACAGTCATACAATATGCAATCTAGAGAAAACATACATGGTTATGATCACTTTTGTCATGGTATTGCAGTCTCTGTCGGGGTGTACTACTAACTACATTCTAGCAAGAAGATTACTAATACAAGCTATGGTACTACGAATTCAATCAATCAATCAAACAGACAAAAAATGAATGGAAGGAAAGAACAGAACATAGCCTTCTAATCCATCACTTGGACATCTTCATCCTCTAATATACACTTAACTCTGGCACATTCACTCACTAATTTCTATCCCTATAAACTGATGCCCACATCAACTAATCACTAGTCCACAAGATATCCATGGATACATCCACATTGCACACACCTGTCTATTAATACCAAAACCTGATACCAAGGACCTCTAACACAATCATAGGTCAAATGATGCACCCAAAGTTTGATACCTCTATCTATTTAGGTACCACAGTTTCTACTACTAGCACACCCATTGCTAGCTCTCTTACCTGCTATAATTGTTTATATTGGTTGTTCTTATAACTCAAGTGCACACCAAGTGCAACACACCATACTAAGTATTGCTCCCTCTAATACAACTCTAGATGGACACCCAAGTCTGTTTGCAGTACCATCTCAAGCATGCTCAAGCCAACATATCCTTACACATGCACTTCATCTACTCATATACTGTTATACATTTCTTACCCACCATAAAATTTTATCCTCAAAATAAAATCCTCAAATTTTAACTTCTCGAACAATTTAAATAAAATGTATATACTTTCCTCAAAAGTTAAATATTCAATTATTGAAATAAATTTTTTTAATCACCTTAAAAAAATCTTTATAGCTTTGACCATGTTTATTGAATTAAATTTGAATCATTAAAATTTTAATAATATAAAATCTCAACTCCTCAAAATTCTTAAAAATTAAAATTTATTTCCAATCTTCAAATTATAATTTAAATCCACATCTTTTAGTCCAATAGCTCTAATGTTAATCTTTCTCACTGTCCTCATCAATATATGTTATCAGATGATACCATAATTTTAGTCCGTAAAATTTATCTCGATATGAAATCAAACTCAACAATGACACCAAGAATTTAATTTAACAACTGATCAACAAGAATCAAATTCAATAAGTGAGAATGGACGAAAACAAGAAAAAAGATTTAAATTGGAAACTATAATAAGATTCTCAAGGGTCGTCCCAGGAATCTCTCAAGAAATTTTATGATTGAGTATCCTCTCTCATCCTAGTATCCTATGTCCTATATCCTATCGCATGCACGTAGTAGTACAACTAAGACGTCGCACTACCACAATATCGAATAACTTGCGAAGCCTGACCTGCATGGGCCACCACTCATACTCATCCACCGTCATACCTCCCTGAATAAGGTACTGGAATTGGCTCTCTAGAGATGTCAGAGTCACATTTGGAAAGAACTTTTCCTTGAAGAGCTCTTTAAAAGCTTCCCAAGTAAGTCTTGGTACTGAGATCCTGGGGTCCATCCTGAACCAAGTCAACGTAATATCGAACATCATGCACCCTGCGGCTTATATCTGCAACCTCTTTGGAATATATGCCAGCCGTAGGTTCCGCTCAATGTCTGCTATCCAATCATCAGCATGAAGGATCCTTTTTGTGCCTTTAAATCCTTCAGCCCCATCCTCTTAAAGTCTATGATGGTCCCCGACCTCGACTGTTGAGGAATAAACTGAGGTGGTACCATCTTTGGCTGGACTAAGGCGGCTCTCTTAACTATCGTGAGCACAATCTGGTGAGCATTATCAATGCTCTAACATATGACCTCTGACTGATGCTACTGCGCCTCCATCTTCTGCTGAAAGAGCGTGAATATTTGTGTCTGATCGACTGTAGGTGGTGGGGGTGGAAGATCCCCTGAAACTGTCGGCGCTGCTCTCCGTACCGGAGATGGAGCACCTCCGAAAGCTGCTACAGAAATGCCCACCTGGATCAGTGAAGCTGGCCTCTGGAATATAGGTAATGGAACAACGTCTGATGGTGCTGCCCTCATAGGATATGAAGTGACTGACCGTGCTGACATGGCACCTGAGCGCTAGGAACACATCTTCAATGACATCCTGAAGATAGATTGAAATAAGGAATCAATATTGAGTATGATATGATATCATCAAAGAATGACAAAATTTATTCAAAGCAAATCAAACATTCAATAGATAAGGATAGAAAAATTAATATTTGGAAGTATTTTTTAGTTGTGATTGAGTAAACTCTCAGCCTGGATCCTATTACCTAAAGCAGGCTCATAGTAGTACTCTAGGTGAGCACCACTACGATATCGCTCTAATTGCGACTCTAAACCTGCATGGGCCACCAATAAAAATATGTCACGATCCGCACCCGGTTATTTGGGCATGAGTACGTGGGTACGCACAGCCTACGCCACAACATCGGCGGTAAAATGCTGTCTGGGTTAACTCTAACTAACTAAATATCTCAATAATATATATATATGGTATCTGTCAATCATCTCAACTCCAAACGGAGGAACAATATGGTATCTCACAAATATAACTATACTCAATCACAATGCAAACTAAGAAAGATAGAGCACGAATGGAATAACGAAAAAAAGAATCAAGATACAATCCACAAGTATGAATAATATACATGCCATGAATCTCAATAACAGTCTAAAATAAATCCACCAAAATAAACTAAACCTTCTCAGGCTCTGAAACTAAGTCCTCCTGGTCTATAGGAGTATCCTCTAATGGTATGCCCTCCTGCGGCCCGTAAAATGTAGGACACTGATCTATGAGACAATCATCTGGAAAAATATATCCAGTCAGGATTGGAGCGAAGTACATAGCTCTGAAAAGCAGTTTCAAATACATAATCGATCATATAAAATAGATAATAGAAAAGAATACAAGATAACTAAATATATGAATAAAATGAACTAGAATGAACAGGTAATGTACTAGAATAAAGAACAAGCAATATGAATATCTGCAATATAAAGGAATAGCTAAAATGTAACAAATGTAACTAATGTGCCTCAGAATACAAGTTCATTATGTGATCGATTTAGGTTAAACACGAATACAATAAGGTAACTCGATTACAAGTGTGGTATGTAATCGAAATGTACACGAATATACAGGAAGATGGTCACCATGCTTGTCAATTTTTTAACCTTGATATTGAATCGGATCGAACCATTCACACTTGAATAGCACGATCTTAGCAGGTTCTGTGCCATAATTATATGTCAACTCCATAATCTCTCATAAGATGCCAAAGAAATCATTGCATGGATCGACGTCTTTGTAGTTCGAAGATTTGATACACAAATAATTATTTTTCGTGGAATCAAGATCCAGAAAGCTGTCTTTAGTCGGAGCATTTGTTGACTTGAACCTAAACTCATCCACACAGAAACTTGGCCATATTTTGACGGCAGTAATTGGTCTCTTGGCTAGAGTTCTAATAGATTCAGTCTCGGGTGTTATTAGGCGATCGACCTAAATACCAAAGTAGCGATAGTAAGTTATTTATTGTGCAAGTGCAGAAAGAAAAAGTAATTACCAAGCTCCTTATATATGCGCTCAACCAAGAAGGAAAATGGCGTCTCATTTCTTGTTCTACTTCTTCGTCTGTTATGTAGGGTCTAACCGACCTCAACTCATCATTATATGTACTGAAAAACAATAAACCCCGTACCGTAGCGTATCATAAAATACCATGATACGCTCTACTCGTGTCCAATTGGGGACACGTATCTAGTCCCACACTATCAATCTAAGTCTAATTAGGTTTAATTTATCTTATGACACAATTGATGCATCAATCTCGGAATTCTCCCAAAATGAGCATAAATTTCTATGTAAAAATTACAATAGGGGTCCTATGAACCTAGTTCTTGTTCCTATGGGTAGATCTAAGCCAAGGAAGATTTTCTAATGGTTAAATGTATGAATTAGAGTCTAAATTATAGAAAAAAATCAAAATTTACCTATTGGAAGATGGATTCCCAATAAAATATTCAAATAGACACAATTAGGACACAAGCTCCTTGTCAATATCTCCTTCTCCAAGTACTTCTTGTAATCCAAGCTCCAATACTCCTTAGATGATATAATTGGAAGAGAATGAGATTGAATTGGGGTGAATTTGGTATAGGGATGAGTCAATTTGGGGAATAACATAATTGGGGATCTCTAATAAAATAAATTAATGAGAGGAGAGAGAGAGAGAGAGAGAGAGAGAGAGGCCCTTCTTATGGCTGGCCCCCTTTCCTCCCTCTCCAAGCAACATGTAATGTCCAAGATACCCCCCACTAATTAGTTATGAGGTTTAATTAGGAGGGCAATATTAGGAAGCTTCTAATCTAATAAAAATTAATCCAATCTCCTTAATTAACTAAAGGGAATGAGTCTAATGGGCCTAGTCCAATGTTGGGCTCAATGTGTCATGACAATCGAATTAGGTCCACTAATGACAAGTCTAAATAATAGGCTAGCCCACTAACTAATAAATATTAGCAAAACACATAATAAATAATTAGTAGCACAATATATAAATATTTAATCACTAAATATAAAATATGCTAAATGACAAAAATATCCTCATCTTGAATATGGTAGTGACAATAACATAATCAACAGGTCTATATAATAAAAGTGTATATCAACAGTTTAATATTCCATGCTCTATAGCAAAAAATTAACAACAATGAGATTACTCTTTTTTAATCTATTTTGATTCTTTTTACTTAGCATTTATCTCATGGTATAGAAACAAAGAATGGCAACATTATTTTATTAAGTGTAAAGGTAAATGGGAGAATTATCAAAACAATAAGGATCAAAATCACACACCATAAAGAATATCATTCGCCTTGAACACCAAGATGTATGAATACAAGTTCAGCCAAGCCCTTTGAGCCAACATGCTAGCGCAATGCATTGCACAGAATGAGGAATTACACATACAACTATATATATATATATATATATATATATATATATATATATATATATATATATATATATATATATATATGCACTAGTGGTATGGGAACACTTATGTTGCATGTACAATCTCAGTAATAGAAAAACAATAACAGAGAGATAAACATGGGATTAAGACGAGTTTAGATTAGTGTAGAGGTTTGAGTAGTTGGTGAAAATATGACTTGTTTATCCATAAATAATGATATTTTTAGGTAGGAAAGTATTACACCAAAAAAATTAATGATACTCCTGGATTTTGGTTATATATAAGTATAGATAGTATGTATATTAGTAAAGAAATTATGGTAAAATACTGAAATGGTCTTCTATAAGGGACAAATTAATTTTGAAATATGCTGACAAGTGGCTAGGGGAAATAAATAGGTATTTTAAACAACCACCAAGTTTTCTTAATTTATAAACCCCTACCACTAATTTCTCTACTTTCTGCCATTATTTTATTTATTACTGAAAACTCATCTTCCCTAAAACAACTACTCGTCTCTTCCAATTTTTCCTTCAAAATTTTGTTAGTCGAAAGAACGCTGCACCACGAAAACGACATCGATCCATCTGAAGATTACGAACCACAGTCTCACGCAAGTATCAAGATAGATCAAATATCCGGCATATGTCTGTTGACCGTGTCACTTGGACAAATCCCAATATATATAATTCAAAAATACAAGATTGAATATAAATATATTGAACTCTTTGCTCCCAAGTTCAAACCCTCATAAGCCTCTAGAAAGAATAAGAAGATTACAACTGAAATCACTTACAACCCTGTGATGATCCCCATGAATGAAGTAAATGATGCATCGAACAAAATTTTCCTTTATCTCGAAAAGTTATCCTATGAGCAAAGCACGAACTTTCTCGTAGAATTTCTATGGACTTGTCTCCTTGAATCTCTCTCGTTAGCATCCCATGAACAACTCCCCTTATCCTAGATATATAGGTTAATAAAATCGAATTTAGGTTATAGGAATTCCCTAAATTAATCCAACATTGTTATTGGTTGTCCATATCCGACTATCGGTATACCGATGATACCGCTAGTGAGCTAATTTTGCATTTTGGAGAAATTCTGCAAAAGGAAAATTCCAGCGATATACCGCTGCTGCTTCTTCTACTCTTCTTCGAGCCTCGAATCAAGTTGGACCCAACAAATTTTGACAAGGATGACCTCAAAGCATTCGCGCTGTCCTCTTCTCCACCAAAATAGAGCTCCAATATCGAAGTTATTTGAATTATAAATCCTATTTCCTCTATTTTTACCTTGTCTCTAAGAAAACCTAAATTAATAGTTTTTTTAATAAAATTGGTTTGACAACAGAGGAATATACATATGTGAGCTTTGATGGTGAAGAAAAGACCAAAGTGAGCTATGGGGTGAAGAAAATGGCGAGTCATAGAACGAATACTTTTCTTATTATTACTAATTTTGGGAGATTCGGTATTAGTAGGACCAAAATTGTGACAAGTATGGTCTAATTTGTTTGTTTTAGTGTTATACATGAGATATATGATAATTGCATCTTTGACCATGTTTTCGACTTTGCTTACTATGTTTAACAATTAATTATTTTTGACAACATATTTTAGTAACCAATGGCATGTCTCGACTAACCTATGATGTCTAAGATATAACCAGTAACATATAACATTAACTTGTGCCATGTAGATATTAATTTGTGACATTTAAACAGTAAATAGAGTTAGAATATTAACTGGTATTTGTTACAAGTAATGCTTATATATGACTTCTTTTAGTAACCATTAATATTTATCACTAACTTGTGACATCTAGATATATCAAGTAATATGTATCACTAACTTGTGATATATAAATATAATCAGTAACACGTATCACTAACTTATGATATCTTGATATTAACTCGTGACATGTATCCTATATAATATAAACATATTTGATCTAGTTAGAAGATTAACTATAGTTGGAAGATTCAATAAATTTATCCGTAGTCTACATACTCAAATGTTATCAGAACATTTAAAGTTACTCAAGAAAATAAACCTAACCTGGACTATGGAATTGAGAGATTTTGTACAAGTGAATATCGTAGTGAATGGTTATGTTCAATATTATGATGTGAATGTTAGATGATTTGTAATTATTAGTAGTTAGTAATTATGTTAGTGAGGAGGCGTATAATTTACACGTTTTATGTCTAGTTAATTTAAGCATATACATATATATATATATATATATATATATATATATATATATATATATATATATATATATATATATATAAGATTATAGGAGCATTTTTGGAACATGAAAGTTCTATGATGAAACATAATTATTTTTCTATTATATATAAGATTAGAAGTTGTGCACTTGCATTGTACGTGTCTTTTGTCTGTATTTTCTTCTTCTTATTTTATAAATGTATACTTACATAACAAACCTATTTTGAAATAGTATAAAATATTTTGAAGTAAATATATTTTTTAGATGGTAAACATTTATTGTACTTGAAAGTATTTAATTATTAGCGGTTTGTAATTATGTTAGTTGTGAGGTATATATATATACACTTTTGGAATGTGAAGGTTCCACGGTGAAGCCTAAGGGGACGTTTGGTATGCACAATACTATATAGCCATAAATTTTGTTTTCCCGGAAATCAAATTTCATGGAATTAAATTTCCTGAAAAGTATATTCCCATATTTGGTGAATATATAAGTATCCCCCCCCCCCCCCCCCCCCCCCAAAAAAAAGGATAAAAAGACAAAAAAAAATCTTAAAAAGTGAAAAAGAAAAAAAATGGAAAATATTAAAAAACAAAAATCATTCTTAAAAAATGAAAAACGATAAAAAAAAAATCTTTAAAAAGGGAAAATATAAAATATGAAAAAACAAAAAATATATTCTAGAAAAGAATAAAAAAGATAACAACCTAAACAAAACTTTAAAAATAAAAAAAAAGAACAAAAAGCCTGAAAGGAAAACAAAATCTGAAAAAAGGTTAAAAAAGAATATTTTTTAAAAAGAATATAGAAAAAATAAGGAAAAAAATTATTTTATCGGACAACAAAAACCACTTATTCTTGAGGGATAAGATTTTCATATTTTGTGGACAAATATTTTATCCGGATATTCGTAATTCCTGAAAATATCTAAACCAGACATTAGAATAGATTTGTCCCCAAAAAAAAAAAATTAATTCACGTATCAAACGTCCCATAAAACTTTTCATATTATATATAAGATAAGATTGATACTGTCACGTATACTGTAGTTACCAGGTTGACGCACTTACATCTCTCTGGAGCTCATAAACAATTTCATCATTTGGGACTTAAGATTCTGCTTAGAAGTCGAGTTTGTCAGGACTATCTATATAATATATATTATTTTATACATACATGTAAGACTATTTAGGAAGACCAAAAATAGCTCCCGTATTTACCTAGTTGTCCCTATTAACTTTAACGAATAATTTTAGTTAGTAATCATATGTAAGGATATATTTGGAAAGAAAAGTTTCAATGTGAACCTGAATTTTCTTCATTATATAGTAGTATAGATATATGTACGTGTATTGCACATATTTCGTAGATTATTATTAGGAAGACTAAACAATAACTGTTGTAATTATTTTAATATTTGTTAACACTACTTATGAAGACTAAAAGACATTTGCTTTAATTATTCTAAATTTACTATTATATTAGTATTAGCATATTATTATATATATTATTTTATACATGTCTGTAGGAATATTTAGGAAGAACAAAAGATATGCAAGAGTAATTACCTAGTTGCCCCTATTAACTTTAATAAATAATTTTAATTAGTAAACATATGCAAGGGTATATTTGGAAAGAAGTTTAACAGTGAAGCTGGACTTTTCTGATTATATAGTAACTAATATATATGCACGTGCTTTACATGTATTTCATAATACTTGAAAAAAGCAAAAAATAATTTTTGATTTTTTTACTAATCGAAAAGAGCAAATTCCATTAATTTTTTTTACTTCTTAGGAAGAACAAACAACAACCTCCTTAATTTATTTATTTTTTACACATTATTACCTAACTATCCATGTTTAATTTAGAGTTTTTATTGAGACACTTCAAAACTTACTCGGGGCTAGCCACGATTGAGGCTAGTCCAGTTTAGAGGAACTTTTACTCGGGACATCCATTTTCTTACTAGGGGCTGTCTACCCACCTCCAAACTCCCCCAAACCCCTCCCCCAAACCAAATCATTATATCTTTCACTCTCTCTCTTCAAAATCCTAAACTTCTTCCTTCTCTATCTCCTCCATCTCCTCCAAAATCCTGATTTTCTTTCCAATCCTTGTTAATGTCCCAATATCATAGTTTAGTAACATAAAATAGTTTTCAGATTAACTTTGGACAATTTTTTGAACTTTCGAACCCATTTTAGGGATTCTAAGTAATAAAATTTGCCATAGTCGAGGATTAGAAGACCGCGGGACTGTAAAATTTTTTGACAGACCTAACTAAAACCATGACTGTCATATTTATTTAGGCATGGATACTCTAATAAATTGGTTAGATGGTATTTTAATGCCACTTGCTAAAAATATTAATAAGAACTTGCAAAACAAGAAAGTGAAGAATCTTACAAACTTTGGTATCAGAATGCCACAACACAGTATTCAAATAAGTTCAAGGAGATTTTAACATCAAGGACTCGTTTCTCTCCCAAAAGGAACACCTAAACCCTGGTCAGATTATGCTTCTATGAGGTCAGAACTGTCATAATGCCCACGTCTGAGACTGCCGCTAGGAATCCTTTCCAGTCTTGGATTGCTGTTTCATGTTGCCAGTGAACTCACAGGACCTCACTGAGCCATTCCAGCAAACTATGTAACTTGTCTCTCCAAACCACATTTTGTATATTTTCTCCTATCAAAATCAGTCTCGGCTATACTTAGGACCGTCAAATTTTGACAATTTTGACACTCCTGACTATAGCCAGGACTGTCAATTCTTTTGACAAGTCCATCATCGTTTCCGTCGCGATTGTGTACTAATTTTCGATGTTCGAAACCCTAAAATGCTTTCGAAATTTTAGAAATTCTTCCAAAATGAATCACAAACCAAATTTTAGTTCCTAGAATATCAAATCTATGCATGAATATGGAACCCTAACATATTTTTATTTTGGAAGAAGAAAGAAGCAAAAGATGAAAAAGGAAAAAAAAAAAAAACATAAAAAATTGGCTTTTAACTATGTAGTGGGCTAGTCCTAAGTAAGTTCTCATGGTGCCAAATTTTTAATTAAAACAAATATTTTTGGGATAGTCCCGAGTAAGTTTTGAAGTGTCCCGATAAAAATTCTAAATTTAATAAAAAAATTTAATTATTAAAGTAGATAAATATACTTTTAGAATAAAAAAATTTACGGTGAAGTATCAATTAGTGTTTTAAAAAATCGGACCGTTGGTTCAACCGGTTGATCCGGGAACTGTTGGTTTTGTTTTTTGTTTGTTTCTTGCAAAAGCTCAATTCCTCTCATTTTCTTTAGTCCCACATCGGATGCACCAAAACCTTCCTATGTACATATATTACTTTCTTTCCTTTGCTCTATTAAGTTGTTGTGTGGGGAACCCTTTGGGCCACACGCGCGCGCCGCCGCCGCCGCCCGGCCCGGCTGGCTCGGTTCGGTTCGGTTCGGCGCGCGTAACGGGTGCGGGTACGCGCCCACATCTGCGGGCGCCGAATGCCGATCCGATTTCCTCTTCGGGTTCGGGCTGGGACCCTAAAAATCTTTTTGCTTCTCTTCGTTCTTTCATTTAATTTTTTTCTTAACCGTTGGAATTTATTCTAAACGTTACAAAATTAATTCTGAACGTTTTGGACCGTTACTATTATTCATGTCCAGCTTCATTCGTGTAATGGCTGAATTAATCGTAAATTAATTCTGACCGTTACACAAATGTTTTATATATTCAGTTGTGTTCTTTGTAAATCGGATCTGAAAATTTTCTACTCAGAACCTCTCTCAACATTCTGTTCATTCCTCTTCATCTCCAAGCTCTGGGCAGAACTAAGTCCTAGTCATTCTCTCCAAGTCGTGTGCGGCAACGAGATACCGGTAGTGCGGGGGTTTTACCACTAGGAGCTTCGGGAACGTCTGCACACAGATCCCGAATAAACTCTTAGGGCAGTGCTTCGTGCACGACTTCCTCAGAGGCCGGTAACATTGTTTAATTTTATTTTATTTTATTCTGGAATTGTTCAATAAGAAAAGACAACAAATTTCTAACAATCTAAGAGTTTACTCCTGTTAGAATTCATTGTTTTTATAATTCATTTTTCTAACTGTTGATTGTTCATATACAAGATATTTGCTATATATATTTACAAAAATTTCAGTTGAGCTAAACCTTAATTAGTGTTGAACATACAAATAGAATCAACAGTACTGTGTATTATAAAATTGTCACTGTAAACAAGCTACTGTTACAATTTATTCTAGTAGAATTATTCTAGTAGCAAATATTCACTCTAAACAAGCTACTGTTATAAAATAGTCACTGTATACAAGATATTCTTCTAGTAGCAAATATTCTAGTAGAATTATTACAAGCTACTGTTACAATTGCAAATAGCCACTGTTAGCAATTTGTTAGAATTTTGATCCAAATAGCTACTGTTAGAATTGCAAATAGAAATAAAATCAAGTAGCAAATACAAGCTAATAAAATCAAGTCACAAATAGCTACTGTTAGAATAACAAATTGTACTGTTAGAATTTTGTATAGAATTTTGTATAGTTTCGGCAGTTACTATACTATTCATTACAAAACTTTGTCAATAGAATTTTGTATAGTTTCTGTTACAGAACTGTGTCAATAGTTTTTCAATAGTTACTATACTATTCATTACAACTATACTGTCAATAGTTTACTATTCTAAATTTTTCAATAGTTTTCAATAGTTCTGTTACAAAATTGTTTCTGATTAAAACAGTTTCAATAGTTACTATACTATTGATTAGAACCATTTCAATTGTGTTAATAATTACTGTTTTCTTAGAATTGACAGTTAATACAATTGATTTACTAATAGTTACTGTTTGCTTAGAATTGTCAATTATAATTGATTTCTAAACATACTAAAACAATCTATTTGTTACAATTGATTTCTATAAATTTGTTAGAATTGATTTCTAGAAATTTGTTCCATAGCAATTCAAGTTAATACTGTTTCTGCTTTCACTGAAGTAAAATAAAACCGGTTGTTAAATTGCTACTTGCTACTTGTTGTGGATTATCAATACTTGTTAACAAGTTTTGTAGTTAACAATTTATGCTGTAGCCAAACAATTATTTTTATTACTGTAGCAAATTTGTTACTTTGTAAAACTTGCAATCTAAGTAGCACTACTCATTTGGTACTTACCATTGCTCATTTGTTCTGTTGATTAACACTACTTATTAGTTGCTGGATACTGGAGCAAATTCTTTTGCTTAATTAACTGTTAATTTCGTTTCTATAGCAATTTGTTCACAAAATTCATTTCAATTGAAACATACAATTTACTTCATTCTTTAATCACTTATTATTTTGAAAGGAATCTAGGACCAAAAAGAAAATAGTTTAGTAAAAAGGAAATTGCAAATAAAATCTTCAAATCTAAAGTTTCAAAGTAGAGACAAACTCGGACACAAGCCGAAAGGGTCCTTCTGTCAACCGGGTGTAAATAACCCTAAGCGACACGGTATTTAAGAGTCTTCGGACCACCGCTAGCTGGGAACCGGCCCCTACAGCTAACCTGAGTTGATCAACACTTGGAAAACTAAAGATTTTAAGATTGTTTAGCAAAGACCACCTAAACTATTACCTTGTAGAAGGTCAAGAAAAGAAAGTCTGCAGATTAGTTAAATCCCTCTATGGTTTGAAACAAGCTCCCAAACAATGGCACAATAAATTTGACAAAGTAATTTGTGAATATGGTTTCTTGTCAAATGAGTATGACAAATGTATATACTCTAAAGGTACATGTAAAAGTTGTGTCATTTTATACTTGTATGTAGATGACATCCTTATCCTAGGATCATCACTGGAATTGATAAATATTACAAAGAACTATTTATCTAGCCAGTTTGATATGAAAGACCTAGGAGAAGCCAACTTAATTTTGGGAATGCAAGTGACCAAAAGCAAAGAGGGTTATACTCTTATCTTTAGCACATTCAATTGAAAAAATGCTAAAAAGATTTGAGTTATTTGATAAGAAACTTGTCCTTACTCCTTATGACAGCAGTATTGTACTAAAAAGAATGAAGGATCACATTTGGAACAACATAAATATTCACAGATGATAGGCTCCCTTATGTATATAACAAACAGGACAAGACCTGATATTGCATTTGCTATTGGGAGACTAAGCAGATATACCAGTAACCCAAATCAGTCACATTGGACTGCCTTGGATAGGGTATTTAGATATCTCAAGGGCACCCTAGATTACAAACTTCATTTTACTAGGCACCCTGATATCATAGAAGGTTATTCAGATGCAAACTGGGTAACCGACTCACATGATATAAAATCCACTACTGGATATGTTTTTACTCTAGGAGGAGCTGCGATCTCCTGGAGCTCTTGTAAGCAAACTATCATAGCTAGGAGTACAATGGACTCTGAAATGATAGCTTTAGATACAACTTGCACAGAATCTGAATGGCTTAAAAATCTTATTATGCATATACCTGTTTCTCTTAGTCCTGTTCCTGCAATTTCTATAAATTGTGATAATAAATCTGTTATTGAACTACTAAAGCATGATTCTGTGAATGCTAAGATGAACAGGCACCTGCAGCTGCGCTTCAAGTCAATAAAAGGCCTACTAGGCAAATATGTGGTTCTTGACTATATAAAGTCAGAAAAGAATCTTGCAGATCCCTTGACGAAGGGTCTGTCTAGGACTTTGATCCTAGAATCATCGAGGGGGATGGGGTTAAGCCCATAAGTAAGTCACCAGCAGTGGCAACCCAACCGAGTCTGACTGGAGATCCCAAGAAGCCGGTTCAATGGGTAGAAACAAGCTGAACTTAGGTGACTTTATGGAACACTGACTCGAGATTAAAGTCTCATTAAAATAAAGCCCAAGCGGCTGTACATGTGTACAATGACTCCCCATCCCTATGGTGACAGTGTTCCTGTGTGATATGGTTAGGATGAGTTTAAACTCTTAATAGGTCCAAGCTGTAATGCTAGGTTGATTCATATCACCAACCATTAAGGACTTACCTATATGAGAGGTCGTGAAGGCCGCGACTATGGGACAGGGCGATCCCAGACAACTCTCATGAATGTAGAAAGTGCGCATGGCCATTTAAAAGCGCCACCCGATAGACCAAGGACCTCTAGCGTACTATGTGTGCTATTTTTTTAAATCTGGTTCAAGAAGTCTGATTCAAGGCATAGTCCATCAAGCACTTCTTCAGATTAAGGCAATAGTCACTACGTGAGATTCAAGGCTGTAGTCCATCTCATCTATGCATAGTATTTTACTGCCCAGATGCTCTCTCTCTCTCTCTCTATTTATTTCACTCTCTTATCTCTGTTTCGGAACTTGACCTTTTGGGGGGGGATTGTTGGTTTTGTTTTTTGTTTGTTTCTTGCAAAAGCTCAATTCCTCTCATTTTCTTTAGTCCCACATCGGATGCACCAAAACCTTCCTATGTACATATATTACTTTCTTTCCTTTGCTCTATTAAGTTGTTGTGTGGGGAACCCTTTGGGCCACACGCGCGCGCCGCCGCCGCCGCCCGGCCCGGCTTGCTCGGTTCGGTTCGGTTCGGTTCGGCGCGCGTAACGGGTGCGGGTACGCGCCCACATCTGCGGGCACCGAATGCCGATCCGATTTCCTCTTCGGGTTCGGGCTGGGACCCTAAAAATCTTTTTGCTTCTCTTCGTTCTTTCATTTAATTTTTTTCTTAACCGTTGGAATTTATTCTAAACGTTACAAAATTAATTCTGAACGTTTTGGACCGTTACTATTATTCATGTCCAGGTTCATTCGTGTAATGGCTGAATTAATCGTAAATTAATTCTGACCGTTACACAAATGTTTTATATATTCAGTTGTGTTCTTTGTAAATCGGATCTGAAAATTTTCTACTCAGAACCTCTCTCAACATTCTGTTCATTCCTCTTCATCTCCAAGCTCTGGGCAGAACTAAGTCCTAGTCATTCTCTCCAAGTCATGTGCGGCAACGAGATACCGGTAGTGCGGGGGTTTTACCACTAGGAGCTTCGGGAACGTCTGTACACAGATCCCGAATAAACTCTTAGGGCAGTGCTTCGTGCACGACTTCCCCAGAGGCCGGTAACATTGTTTAATTTTATTTTATTTTATTCTGGAATTGTTCAATAAGAAAAGACAACAAATTTCTAACAGGAACCGATAACTTTTTCTGTCCAGTTCAGTGTTGATCCACTATTTTTTTCAAAAAAATTGGTTACAAATGAATATTTCTGTAAAAATCGGTGTCCATAAGAAATTAAACTTGGGCCACTTAGATTAATCCAGTGGTTGAATCGGTTTGACCCTATCAGTGCCCTGTCCGAATCGATTTTTGCTCCGGTTTTTAAAAGGGATAATTAGCGGTTAGACACTGAATTTTATATCAGCGTAGCGTTTAAATTCTGACATGTTCAATTAGAAAATTTAGATCCTAAATTTTTAATTTTAATTTTCTTTTTTCTATTATATCCTTGATATTATTACAAGAGCAACTAATACACAGAAAGAAGAATATATTAAAAATAAGAAATAAAAATAAAAATTCAGCATTCAAACTTTAACCCTTAAAGTCTATGTTGGAACAGTGCTTTTCAAAACAGTGGTTTCAATTTTTCTAGTAATATAGATAGTGATAAGGATATAAGATTGATGGTGACACGTTACGTACTGTAGTTATCAGGATGACGTAGTTAAATGTCTCAATTAAGATTCTGCTTAGAAGTCCCGAGTTTGTCAGGACTTTCTAAATTAGACAAGCGGCTCCCGAGCCGACCTTCCAAGCCATGGCGGATATTTAGCCAGCTCGGCTCGTTTACACCATTTGGCACATGGATGATGGGTTCATCACTTCATTGGTTCGTTCCGGAAGAATATCCGGATTTCCGGAAAGCCCTGACAAGTCAAGCAACCCTTCTTGTCTTTTGTTCGCTTAATTGGCCAATTTTTTTTTAAAATTATTTTCATAAATTATTCTGATGCCATTGATTGTGAAGTAGTTGAGACTTGAATTTTAGTAGAATCGTCTTCAAGCCGTCATCCGCTTTTAGTTGATAGGAGAAAAATAGAATCTTGTCATTGTCAATTGGCTCGCAAAAAGTCTAATTTATTGGCTCGCAAAAGTCTAATTTATGTCGCTCCGCTGCTATTATTAGTTGAGGGGAGAAATTAGAATCTTGTCATCGTCAATTGGCTATTATTATTATTATTATTATTATTATTATTATTGATAGTCTTTGCAATGATTATAGTGGTACAATAATAAATAAAGAGAAATTTTAAATTTTTTTTTTTTTAAAATCTTATTTAAGGATGTATTCTATTCGAAATTCGCCAAAAAATAACGGTCAACTGTTTGGACCAAATTTTTTTGACGAAAATGTCAATTCCCATTTTGTTTCTTCCTCTTCCATCCTCCTCCCTCCTCCCGACACCGTCGCCTGTCCCGCCCCCCCTCCCCGCCACCTCCTCCGGTTCCCCTCCCCGTCCCCGCAGCAGCGCCACCACAGTAGCATCAGTAGCAGGCCACAACAGCAGCAGCAGCCGCGACGAGACGAGCGCGCCGCGCGGCGGCGAGCAACTGCTGCTGTTGATGTTGCTGCTGCGGTGGTAGGGGCGAGGGTTGGGAGGGGGACCGACGGCGGTGGCGGGAAGGTAGGGGTGGCCGCTACAGCAGCTCGTCGCGCTCTCGCCCGCGGCTGCTGATGTTGCTGCTGCTACTGTGGTGGGGGTGGGGAGGAGGGCAGTGGCGATAAGGGGGGAGTGCGAGTGGGAGGTAATTTGGGAGTACAAGTAAATCGAAAGTGTTTCCTGGATGAGTTAGTCTAGAACCTGGAGTAAGACACGCTTGATAGTTTCGTAAACGGATACATGAATCTTGTTAGACGAATTAGAGTTTATGATTGAGATCTGTGATTGAAAATTTAATTATGGATTGGTAGTCTAGACTTAGAATGGATATATGGATTCTATCAAAACATGTTTGAGGAGATAGACTATGCAAATTGCTAGGCTTGACATGCGACATGGATATATCATGGATTTGAATGAACGAACTCGGACCCTATACAAACGAACTTGTTAATTTGAATAGGATGATTTGTGCTCAATGTTTAGAAATCTGAGTGAAACGAGCTTGGATAGAATACTCCGTGTAAAAGAACAATGGTTTAACCTTAGGAATTGGGACGAGCATCATGTGAAGAATTTGTACGATGAGTCGTATGCTTGAACTTGTACCTATGACCTTGTGAGCTGACCTAGTAATTTGGCAGACGACCCTGTGCCGAGTGAAAGAACTTGTGTAACCGACATTAGAGCATTATTTGAGCAAGCCATAGAACTAGGGAAGCAAGACTTAGAGTTAGACTTGGACGGTAAGTGTGTGCTATGTTTGACACAAACGGAATGGACAGTAGAACATGGACGCTAGTCGGTAGATCGGATAGATCATGCTTAACGGTAGTGCAATGCTTGGTTTGAGTGGGATTGAAATAACTTGGATTTTATTTGACCCTGTTAGAGGTATCATTGTGATTCATAAGACGAGAATCCTTGAGATTTTCGCAAGTAGCTTATCCGAAATCACTATCGCTAAGTTTGGTTGAAGGCATATGTGTGAGGGATGCCTTGAACGTGTGCACGATCCAAGACTCAATGATATGTTGAACTCGAGCGCAAATACTTCGTTATCGCTAAGTTGGTTGACATGCATATGTTTGAGGGACGCTTTGAATTTGTGAACGATCCAGACTCCCGATATGCTAATCTCGAATGCTAGTGCAAGTGAATATGTTAGATTCACATGGACGAGTATAACAATTTGGATAAGTTTGCCTCAGCCTTAGACCATCATTCAAGATGGATCATATCGAACCCAACGTTAAGCGATATATGTTCTGCGCTAAGGTGCAATTGAGACCAAGTCAGAGCTTGGATTAAATGATAAAGTCATTCAAAGAGACAGACCCAGCATGCACGCGACACGGATTGATATGCTTGAGTTAGATTTGATAGTGTGCGATAGAATGGTTGCGCTCAGAAAGTCTCGAGAACAAGATATTTTCTGAGTGGTGTATAATGTAACAACTCATTCTGTTCAAGCGGATAGCCGATTCAAACGACGCAAGTATGATGACCCGACCAGTCTTGCTCAGCGAGAAGACTCGTTTGAGGAAAAGGATTCCAGACTTGGTCCTTCAGGAGTTCAGACTTAGACTTTCAAAGGCTCGCTGGGAGTATCGTTCAACCAGTCAAAACATCGCTAATGTGGGTGGTTATGATGAACCTGTCTTTTCTTAGCCTGTACACTTAAAATATGGACAAAATATTTTAGTCGCTAGGTGAATCATCCCTTGCATGCTAATAAAGAATATAACGCACCTATCTAAGGGACTAATCCCATCTTGTATTGCTTGTGTTAGAACATGAAAAATGAAATCTGGCTTATAACTTGGACCATCGCATGCTACCTTAGCTTCGTGCAATTAGACCCCTTTGGTATGCGTTGCATGGAGGCATCACTCGCCAGGAGAGAGTACCCGGGAGCGAGAGGCCGAGATGCGTGAGCAATATCCTTATCTTTTTTAGCCGTGAGGTATAATTCTTTCTTGCTTGTATTGATTGCTATTGGTAGTTGGTTTCTTTCTTAATTTCGAGGACCAAATTTTTCTATGGTGGGTAGGATTGTCACCCTCACTTTTTTAGCTAAGGGTAGTTTGGTAATTTGTTATCGATATTTAATTTTAGGAATATAATATTAAATATTAATGTGATGATTGTATTAATTAAGTTGAGCTATAAGTATTTGTGACTTGTATTAATTATTTATTAGAGACTTGTGTCATTTATTTTAGTTAGAGAGACTAGTCCAATATTTAAACTTGACACATATGGACCAATTTTGACTTATCATGACAAATAGTAAACCCAACTTGGACCCAAGCCCATTAGTCATTTTTACTTATTAATTAAGGAGAATTAGTTTAATTACAATTAGTTAGAGACTTTCAAAAATACCCACCCTTAATTATTCCTCATAATTCACCATGTAGAGGTAACTTGGACTATTGCAAATGACCTAGGGAAGGGGAGAAGAGGCCGGCCACTATTAGAAGAGGTTCTTCTCTCTCTCTCTCTCTCTCCTCAATTGTATTCATTTTTGATCTAAAATTCTAGATCTCCAATTTTTTATATTCCTCCCATCAATTTTCCTTTCAATTCACCTCTATTTTCTTCTCAAATTTATCACTCTTGGAGCTTAGGAGCTTGGAGAAGCAAAGGACACAAGGGGGAGGAGCTTTGGAGCTACAGATCGTGTCTGAATCGTGTCCAATTATATTTTTATTAAGAATCCTTCTCCCAATTGGTAATTACTGAATTTCCTCTTTTTTGTAGCTTCTTAATCATGTGTTTAACCATTAGGAATGATCCCATGGCATAGGGCTACCTATAGGATCAAGTTTTAGGCTAATTGGTTATATATTATGAATTTTGTGTAGTAATTTGTATGCATGTTGGGGGAATTACAAGATTAATACATCAATATTGTGTCATGAGACTAATTAGATCTAATTAGACTTAGATCGAGATTATGGGACTAGGTACGTGTCCACAAATGGATACGTGTGGGCCGTATCACGATATTTTATGATACGGTATGATACGGAACCATATTTGGGTATTTTATGCAATTACTTCTTACTTATCATTGTGACAAGTGAATTTAATTGTATTTTAATGTATATAGCTTCTATAAATGATAATTTTGGAGAAATTTAGGATTTGGCACCTCAATTGGATGAGTATCATGAATACTCTATTTGTACACTCTAAGTGTTTGCTTAAATGCTTTTAGTGTATTATATAGATATGTATATAATTTATATATATATGATTGAATTATCAGGGGGTTTTGCAGTTTTGCGGTTTTTGCACAATCATGAATACTCTATTTACTCCTCACTTATCAGGGGTTTTTGCAGTTTTTAGTTCTTGAAACTACAGTGCATACAGTTTTATTGCTGTAGCATTGGAGTGCAGCAGAGTTGCTGCAGTGCCATGGTTGCACCTTGTAATACAGAAATCGATATCACCAGGTCTGCTCCAAGGAGGTTTTGTGCTCGAGTATCTCAGATACTCGAGAATATCAAAGAGTATCAGTAACAGTGAGTGAGTAGTAGCAATGGTTTCAGTATGTGGTTCTTTTGCTGTGGTTAGTCAGTCAATAGTACACACATAGATATCAGTTAACTTTGACACTTGCATCGGATAACTAAGTGTTAGACTCAGGTTGATGTCTAGCAGTTAAGCACTGTGTATGTGATTGAATTAGGATTATGTGCATAACTGGGTTAGTATATGAATAGGTATCAGTTAACTTGGACACCGGTATTAGATGTTAGTATTTTACCAGTGAGTATAGTAATAACAGTTATTATGGTACTAGTTAACAAGAGGGCTGAACTCATATTAGATGTGCTGGTAATTCGAGTCCAGGCAGGTCCATTCAGTAGTTAAGTTAGGATGTTAGTTTAGTATCTTAGTTAGAAGTATTACCTGGAGCTAAGTTTGAGAGGGTCGGGTTGGACTGACCAACAATATGAGTAGCAGCATGCTTGAGCTACTGTGAGTTGCTCAAAACTCGATCAGTACACCTGGGAGTATTGGGACAGGTTTAAAATAGATATAGGTAGCAATATGAGGAATGTTCAGAGTGGTAGCATCAGCTGCTGTGGCTACTCAGTGTGAAGTATACATGGAGGGTGATTGGGGTTTGTGTGATGTTAAGTGTATCAAGACTGCCATGGGCTGTTGTCCTTGAGTGTTAGTCCATTTTGGTTTGGAGAGTGAGTTATTCAATATTAGATACTAAGGGGTGTAAGTGAGGTATGGAAGTGACTGATACTTAGGTGCAACAGTAACCTAGATAAGTAAGGTTTTCGGTTTGAATATCATGTAGGTCCAGGTATTAAGTTAATATCAAGTTGATGTTGTAGAAGTAATCTTTTTAGTTGAGTATATATTAGAGGTATATACTACTAGTATATTTAACTAGTATATATATATATATATATATATATATATATATATATATATATATATATATATATATAAACTAGGTACTAGGATACTTATATACCAATATCAATCTTTATAACTTATATACATAACTAGTTAATACATATATATCAACATTCAACTTTTATATATATAGGTTGTGAGACACCAGTTCGGACACTGTTTGACATCTATTGCTCTGGACCACAGGCAAATTTATCTCTCTGTTAGTTTATATTTTATGATAGTATATATATCGCATGTTCTAGAACTGTATACTTTATTCTGATATAGTGGTTGCACGGACTGGTACTATATGGATCCTGTCAAAAGATGTTATCCCTTACCGTGTTCAGCGGGTACTCCTTCACATATATTTTATCGTGTATATCGGGTATTGATTTTAGTGTACTTGTGGATGTATTGTGACTCTTTCCTTCGTTATTCCATTTCGTGCTTTATCTTTCTTAGTTTGTATTATGATTGAGTATAGTTTACCATTATCATATACCATATTGTTCCTCCACTTGGAATTGAGATGACATTGACAGGTACCTTATACATATTGTGTGAGATATTAGATTATGGATGACCCAGACAACGTTCTACCGCCGATGCTATGGAATTAGTTGGGCGTTGATCACTATTTGTGCCCTTATTCCGGGTACGGATCATGACAGCTAGAATCTCATAGCCCTTTCTTGCTCCTTCGTCACCATTGTTGGAGCGAACCTGCTCAGCCTACAAAACTTTATTGCGTATCCATCCATTATTCTACCGGATTACCTGAGATCAATAAATCCCTGTTGTAGCACGTACTGTGCCACTACTCCAAAATACTTGGTCTGAACCGGGTTCTAAAGTTGTCACAAAAAATAGGATGCATCAAGCCGACTTCCTCCGTCACCCACCTGCCACGAACAAGATCTTATAGTTGTAATCGGACTTGGTCAACTTGCTCCTCCGCTGGAACCTTAGATGCTGCCATGATTGTCTTAATATCTTGAAGCTAAGAATATGTTGTAATAGCATCCTCTGTGCCATCAACATAACTTAGGTTAAATCGACAAAACCTGTATAATGCCCCTGAATATTCTTCTTCACTCTCCTCGAGAGCTGCCTGCAGTCCTTGGTCCAATATAATATTTTGCTCCTGTTATCGAAGCTGCTGGTACTGATGCACTGTTATCTGATACTTTCTCATAGCAATCATACCTTTGATAATTTCTAATAGTACCTGGGTGTCAAGGTCTACTGCTGTCACTGGCACGGTCGGGGGTACCGAGATCTCTGGTACATGTTGCTCGATTATTGGCTCGATCCGTATCTGATCTTGAGAAAGTGTTACTTTATTCTGGCACTTAATGAGATCTTGCTCAATAAGATCTTGCTCTGCTAGCTGCTCTACCACATCTGATGCTCTAACAGGCAAGGACGAGGTGCCCGTAAAGGAAAAGGACACCAATACATCAAACGACAGGACAAAAAAGAATAAGATGCAAGCAATTGGAAGTTCAAGGTCAGTATCGAAGAAGACGAATTCAGGATATCAAAGGAACCAGTTTTGATTGAGACTCCTAGAACAAGAAACCCTATAAGTCTGAAAGGATAGACAGATTTGCATGGACCAATACTAAAATTTTGTCATGCCCCAGAAGCAGAATACTGGATAGCGTGGGAGTGACTCAGCCAACCACACCTTGCAGAATACCAAAGTAACCCATAATATGCTAAGGTAGTCTAATGACAAGGGGATGCAAACTACAATCAAGTCACCTAGGGCCCAAGAACATCTCTGTCTAAATTATCAACCAAGAAACAACAAGAATGAAAATGTAAGATAAAGCAGTTAGGCGTCCCTGATGCTCTATCAGAATGATCATAAAATCAGTTATACAGAATGATGAACTAGTACACTTTCAAGAGTACATAATTGTATGTCAGTTGCGGTCTGAATAATGTATAATCATGTAAAGAAACTAATGTCAAGACAAACCGACTAACAAGTATCGTCGACTAAATGCTAAAAGGTAATACACAGTGATACTCATAGTGGGAAAAGAAGAAACCTACTCAAGCTCCTCGACGGATGTCCTCTTGGTATGCGCCATCGATCAGGTACATGACAGGACCTCGGGCTCTGCTACTAAACTTGGCCAGACAAAACCAGCGGGGTCAGACCCTGAGAGCAAGTACCACAAAGGAGCAAATGTGAAAGAATTAAAAGCAATAAAGTATATAAAATAAGTTTTGCATCATAACCACCTCTACAACCAAACAAGGACAAGAGGTATCTCACTACAATGAGATAAGGTACAATGTCTCACTACACTGAGATAGGGTATGACTTACTAATCATGTACACGTTATAGGTACAATACAAAACACAATCAAGAGCAACCACACTTGCAACCACACCAGCTAATATATAGGTATATATATACATCTTTGGTACAGGACCTATTGTGACACATTGGCGTAACCCAACAACCAAACAAGGACAAGAGTTGAACCGTTGCATCATAATAGTTCATATCCCTAGACTACCAGCTCATACTCACTTAATCAGCCAATCAATCCTACGGCTTAATATGTAATATCTGGGTTATCCCAGAAGAAAATACAATATTGGAATCCTCAGATCTTGCTGATGGTGAAGCGGGCTTGCCTAGTCAAGAAAATACATAGCACATAGTATAAGCATCGTTCCCTCGTAAGGCCACCGCGTAAGTAATCATATAATAATATATAATATAGCCAGATACTGTACTCTACTACTTTAGATGATATACAGTATCTGTTGGGGGCCAACATGATGCCATAGGACATATGTCCTACTGGTAGCTATAATGCATAATCTCCAGATTCTATTCCCTCCCAATAATTCTACCCATTTAAGTTACCTAATTAACCCTACGGTTGTATAGAATCTCATATCATGGTTATACGAATATCCTCCTAGAATGATGTACCGTAGTACATGTACGCTGGGTACAAATCCACATTATGCCTGAGAGCCAAATCTAGATTCCTCCAAGCGTAATGAAATAAATCTAGCAAGCAACCTAACCATGCTATGAATACTGATCAGCTACAGGGCCCATGCTAGAGAAATCATGTAATATCACATGTCCCGTAGAATAGTAAAATATATAATACATAGCACGTAGCATGATACGTCGCACCTCAGTAGACATATAACATATAGCACGTAGGAACGAATAGCAAGTAGTAAATGTATTAGCACGGATACAAGCAGTCGAGTCAAGATATCAGATCTATCAGCCGCTCAGATAACTATATTAATCAGGTCAATAGTCGCATAGTCATGGTACATCAAGTAAGGTTTGTCGCACTTTGATGCACAAGTAAAATCATTTGGCACACTCGGTATGAAAAGAAGTATCAACTCGGATACGGGTAGTCAGGCATATAAATTAGTCACTTGAATCTTCGTTTCACATTAAATTACTCTTATCACACAAAATCTTCTCAAATTAGGTACACAGACTATCAATCAATTGGAAGCCTAAATTTATGTTAAAATCTTGAATTAATAATTACGTTGCCAAACGTGAGTAAGAGAAAAGTGTGAACCATTCTGGAGCAGATCCATAAGCCTTAAACCAAACAAGGACCGGGATTGCAGATCGTCTTTCGAGCAGAACTACGCCCCTCACTCTATCCGACAAACAAAAGGGTAAGTTAATCTACTAATCTGAGTTTACTCTAGGTTACCACATAGTCTACTCCAACATATAATCATACTATACACATAGTCAGTTCTAGAACATAGCCATGTCTAGCACAGTCTGGTCACTAAGTCCATTCTCCTTTAGAATCAAAATACAAGCAATTCTAGGATCAACCACATAGAGTAAATAAATATTCTAAATAAAATAGCTGAACCCAAGGGAAAGTATCGCACATGCACATAAGGTTACCAAGGATAAAATGTGTCTAAGTTTGTGCACATTAAGAATTTGGTGCATGAACCAAAATAGGTGCATGGACCAACTCGGTCACATGGACTATCAGCCGCATGGGAAGTCGGGCGCATAGGATATGGGGCATATGGGAGCGAGACACGTGGAATATGGGACGCATGGGTCAAGACAAAGTCCCCTCCTCGAGGCAAATATTGAGTGATAGGTTATAAATGCAAGTCAGAGAAGTGACTGATGTGACAAGCCAAAAAAAGTGTGTCAAAGGAAAAGACAAAACTTAGAAAGCCATACAGAGTCACAAAAGTTGTGCAGAGGTATACGCACAAAAGAAGAGACGCATGGCTTGCTTCCACATAGTCTCCTAGCCGCATAGACTCTAGGCTGCATGGAATCTTGGCCTTGGTGAATTTTTATGCATTCAGGGTACTATACGTTCGACTTTTGAATGCATATATGAGGCAATCATGCGTCCACCAAGATGGGCGCATGTTAAAAGGGCATGTGGAGCTGGGCTTCATGGAACTCCATCGTCCCAGAACAGCATGAACTTCCTGGAAAAGCTCCAAGAAAGTCCGAAAATTGCTTCCTTCCAAAAATCTTTATCCCAACTTCAAATCAAGTGAAACAAAAGCCAAAATGCTCGAAATGAAGTGCTCCACCACATAAAACAACTAATTTTTCTAAAATATCATATTTTAATAGACCAAAATGAAGGAAAACTCAAGGAACCAATAAAAACCTTAACTTTAAAACTTAGATCTACTCGAAACCATTCACCAAAACTCAAAACTCCAAGAACTAAAATAAATGAGAACATCAAGTAGAATACTTTCCATTAATCATATTTTAATTACTACATATATATAAAAATCTAAAAATCATGGCTTCACCACTTTGAGTAAGATGTACTTGCCTTTGTGGGTTAACAAACCTCTTCCTAGAGCCAAGTCTAGGGCTAGGGATCGGGTTGGTGCTCGGGTGAGGGAAGCAGCAAGGAAGAAGAAAATAAGAAAGAAAGTAGGAAATAAAGAATGAGAGGGAGGAGAGAGAAATACTTATATATATATACCAAGTGAAGAAATGAGGTTAGCCAAAGGATTAAGTCATGACACTCTCCAAACAAATCTAAACTATGCAAAATAGGCTTAGTGGTTCCAAAAGTGAACCGGGTCAGATATCCATCCTATATACATGTCCTAGCACGAGTTCATGGCAAATGCCAATATGTTCACTATTGGTCCAGGGTAGTCTCCCATAATAAACAGAAATCCAAACAAATAAAATACAGTATATATGACAGGAACCAACATGTAAAATACAAAATGAATTTATTATCAGAAAAAATTTGAATATCATAAATTCAAGAATACCAAATCTGGTAACAGGTGTGACACCATACCTATATCACTGTTATTGACAAGGTAGAAGGGGACTTTGAGAGACTTTAGACCCATCTTATGTTAAAACTATGTATACAAGATTATTAGGCACCTAATATGCCACAGGATGCAAGGAATTATGTATGAGTTGATTTTTCTCAATCAAACGGCCTTCATCAAAGAGAGCAAAGAAAAACTCACGCTGATTCAAAATTTAACAAACAAGGTGGGATGAAGGCTCGCTTGAAACTAGACTTGAGGAAAGCTCATCATATGATGAACAAAGAGTTTTTGTGCTATCTTATGGAATGCGTGATGGTGGATAAATCGGTAGTGGGAGTATATTTTTGGGGTTTATTGAAATTATTCTCTAGAAATGGTCCCACATCCATATGGAAATCCCTAGAGTTTATTTCAAAATAAGATTATTCTCTTATTGACTTTTGCACATAAGTAGTGGTAGCCAATGTGGTTGGTATTATGGAGTATTTTACTATAGGGCAAGGTTCAAGGCCTCCAATAAATATTTGTGTCTTTGTCACCCATTTATTGGAACTTTTCTTTGGAGCTAGTCCCTTAAGGGGCCTAGCAACTTGGACGAGAGCATGGGGGAAGAGCGTAAAGTCATGCTTTGATGGCTTACTTTGCACTTTGAACGTACACATTAGGTGTGAGATGGCATTTTTTTCTTGTTATTGCGTTATTTTGTGCTCGTTCTTGTACGTATCGGATGCGAGATAGTACTTTTGTGCGTCACTGTGTCATCCTGCGCTTGTTCCCATATGATTTCTGCATAGGTTTTGCAGGGACAACACTGGAGTGGGCAGCACGAGTGCAGCACGGATGGGGCATGCATAATAGGTTGCGAGGGTCGAGTGGGTTCAGCAAAATATAGTGGGTTCATGTAGGGTTCTATGGTTCTACATGCAGGCTGCTCTTGCGGAACTATGGTTTGCGCATGGAGGATGCTCCCGTGGGACTACGATTCATGCAAAACTATATTCCCACGTAGGCTTTATAGGAATAACATGGGCATGGCCTGTCATGCCCCATCTATACAGGACCAAACATTCTCTCATAGGCATGATGCCGTGTGAGCCTAAGTTGTGCTCGCACAAGTCAAGCACCAAAATGGCCAATAAATTGCTAATGCCACAGAGTCGCACAGATAGTCCTCAAGCAGCGAAAGTTAAATAAACACAAGTATTAAATCAAAACCAAGCTCTTTATTGACATTAAATATAAGTTACAACGGCTCTAGGCCAAATACTATAATCGCTCAAGCAAGCTCTCTCTCTCTCTCTCTCTCTCTCTCTCTCTCTCTCTCTTTTAAAATAAAGAAACATGCCAAGCAGCTTACAACTTTGAGAATGATACAATGGGATAATGTTCTAATACATTATATCATGTATATGTGCTTCAACTTCGGTCGCAACGCTCTAAGGCTCCAGAGAGATCTCCACATCTTAGCTCACACGAAGAAAACTCTGTACCGAACGAGGTTCTTCCGCATCCTGCAAGCAATCTATGGGTTAACAGTACATTGAATGCACTGGTGGGAAGGCTTCTAGCCCACTCAATAAAACTAAATATGTTCATTTAGTTATATGCATCAACTATTTTATTGTCTTTCTAGTCTTGCCTTAGGATCAGTTTCATGACATATGATATAAAGCCTAACTCATGATGCAGATATAAAATGTCACACAAAATAAAAGTAATACAGCGTGACTTACCAACTTACCATTCATCCTTTTCTGTTAAGATAATCCAATTAGCCAACATATATCATGAATCAAAAGATCATATATGAAACCTTGAGTGTCATATACGTGTTTCTGTCTCAAACAAGATATGTTCCATCTATATTGTGAATTATGCATTAATTTGCTTTGTTTATGATGTGCTCTGTATCTTTTTCTTTGATAATTAATGAACTGCATACAGTATGTCATGCATCCATTACTTACCTCAAGTCCAATGACTCGTACGTGGATTACCGCAATCAAGCGCAACTTAATCTATATGAATGTCGCTGGTACCACCAGCTATCTTGGACTATAGTCTAAGTGGACGACGATCCTTTCAGCGCGGGAAGCAACCTCTGCTACAAGTCCTTTGCCCTACCCATGCTGAAAAGCAACACTATCCCAGTTTCACCTAGGTCGAATAGGGCCCAGTGCGCACAAATCATCATTCGCAGGAACCATAAATCTTGTGCACAAGTTGTCCGCGACCATGAAAGTTCTCTTTTCTTCTAATCTTTTTTCTATTTAATGTTCCAGTCATTATCTTTTCTCAAACTTACTAGGCTCCCAGAGCCATTCTTCTTCTTCTTTACTTGTCATATTACAGTTTCCTAGTTCGGGAACTGCCTTGGCGAACTAATGGTTCTGAAGCATTTACATATTTTTATTACTTGGCTCGGAACGACTATTTTGATAGTCTTCCTACCTCAAGTGGGTGAACCATATTTGTAAAAAGTGTTAAAAAGTGGCATAGTCTATGTGATAAGTATTGGTACAGTATGTAAGTTAAGCACTATAAGGAACATGCAACATAGTCTACTTTAGAATATAAGCATTTATACTAGCACAATTCTAAAGAGGTAGTGCAAGGATCCTACTACAAAGCCAAGTTTTATTTCCATATTCTATACAAACAGATAAAAGTGGGATTATTTCCATAGTTAGGTTGGTTCATCTCTTTATTAGCATACAACAAGTGAATTTTTCTATTGACTAACATATATCGTCCGATTATTTAGTGTGAAGGCCAAGCAAGTATAGGTTCATCAGAGCCACCCACCTTAGCGAAAACTTACCTCAGCCAAGCAGAATTCCAAGCAAACAGTTAAAAAATCTAAGTCCAAGTGTTATTACGCCAATTTGAATTGTCTTGCTGAGCTGAGTGAAGCGGGCTGTTACACAGGCAGCACAAGCACAGTACGGACGCAACAGGGCATAGTAGGTTACGCCCGTCAATTAGGTTCAGCAGAACATAATAAATTCGCATAGGGTTCTGTGGTTTCGCGTTGAGGCTGCTCTTACAGAACTATGGTTTGGGCATGGAGGCTGCTCCCACAGGACTGCGATTTGTGCGAAACTGCAGTTCATGCAGAATGAATTTTCCTCTTCTATATGGGCATAATCGTCTACTTAGTGGGGTTACTCTTATAATCATCTACTTAATCAGAAGTTACTCTCTGAATTATTATCTATTATGTAACTAAACAGGAAGCACAGATAGTTCTGTACTACAAAGGGGCTAGTACCCCATGCTACAGTGGTGTGACACCACATGAGATAGGATGACTTTGGGCCATATCGCAATGGAATAGCACAGTATAGATGTAGGTAGTCTCATGTTGAAAGACAAAGAATGGTAGTTCAGTACTACAAAGGGACAAAGACCTCATGCTACAGTGGTAAGGCACCACCAAGAGGTTAGACCTCGGCTTTGGCCATTTCATAGCGGCATAGTACCGTTAGGAGGCGAAAGACATTATGTTAAAAAAATTTAACTCTCTAAAGAACTCACCAATGTGTATAAACAGAGATGTATGTTGTATTTTGATGGTAAACTTGTAGACACCTAAGATATATATACAGATACCAGGTCAACATAGTTCCTTTCATGTGCGACTAAAGATATAATTAGTGTCATTATGTGAGTGGAAAGGATAACACTTATGGTACTAAATTCAAGACGTAGTCTATTCTGTATTATATTGTTGTTTGACCCATGCAGAATAATTCAAGTCGTAAGAGACATATATCCTAATGCATAATGTACAATAATTATGGGAAATACTCAACCACTATACTAAAATAAGTAGGGTATTATTGGGGTTTATTGAAATTTTCCTTTAGAAATAGTCCCACGTTCATGTGGCAACCAATATAAGATTCTTTTTATTGACTTGTGTACATAGGAGGTGGTAGCCCATACGGTTGGTATGGTGGGGTATTTTACTAAAGGAAAAGTTTCAAGTCCTCCAAGATACATTTGTATTTTTGTCACTTATTTCTTAAAAAAAAATTCTTTGGAGCTTAGCCCCGAAGGGGTCTAGTGACTCGAATTCAGACTCAGACTCGAACTCGAATGAGGGCATGGGAGAAGGGTGCAAAGTAGTGCTTTGATGCCGCACTTTACATGTACACATCGAGCGCGAGATGACACTTTTGTGCATCATTGTGCCATTTTGTGCTCGTTTTCATACAAGTTCTTATGTGGGTTTCGAGGGACAACATAGAAATAAGAAGGGCTTTTATGCATCATTGTGATATTCTACACTCGTTCTCTCGTGGGTTTGTTCCCTTCTGGGTTTCGCAGCACAGTAGGTCGTATGGGTTCAGTGGAGCATAGCGGATTCACGTAGGGCATTATTCGTACAGGGTTTTGCTTGGAGGCTGCTCCAACAGAACTATAGTTTATGCATGGAGGCTGCTCTCATGGAACTACGGTTCCCATATGGAGGCTGCTCCCGCTGAACTTTAATTCATATGTAGGAATACGATTCATGCAGGACTATGATTCGCATTAAAGGACTGTTCATCTGCTATGTTGGCATAACTTCCTACTTAGTGAGGGTTACTATTGTAACCACCACTTGATGGGGAGTTACTCTCCAGACTTACTGTCCATTATGGGGGTAGTGTCCTTTAGGGAGTTAGTTTCTCCTATATATTTATCAAGTCTTTCTTTATTGGAGTTATAGACTTAGATATTATATGCTATGAGAGAAGAGTTAGCGGCAGCTACGAGAAGCAATAAAGTGTTATCCAAGAGTCCAGAGTTATGTCAATGCAAGAATGACAAATGAGCATTCCAAAAGTTTATCTCTTAAAACTTGCTTGTTCCTAAGAGCAGATCAATGGAAAGTGTCACGTCCCGATTCCACAGAATCGATAATCGTCCCTGGGCATGATGTCGTGAGAGCGTAAGGTACGCTCGCACAAGGCCTAAGCATAATGATATATATTGAAATACAACAATAGAGTACGCACAAGTTGGTTTGAACATATTGCACAAAAAAGTTCTCTTTATTAATAAAGGACATTTTGTACAGACTCTTGATTACAAGTAGAGGGTTATCGCATGGGCTTACAAAATAGACGAAAAATGAGATAGTTATTTCATGCATTACATCCCCTTACTAAAACCAAAAGATAAAAGACCTTGCGTACGAGTTTGAACCGTCAATTTGGAGCTTCAAAAGACCATATACACGAGCTTCGAGGATTTACACAAGCTTCAAAAGACACGAACAGAGTATTTCAGAGTTGGTGGACTAGTTGGGAAAAAGCTTCAGCTCCTCACAACGTCGCCTTGACTCGGGGAACATGTTGCAACGTAGGTCAGTACATTAAAATGTACTGGTGAGGGAGAGCTAACCCAACTTACCAAATCGATGGAGTATTCATATGAAGCATGCAACGTTGTTACTTTTTGGGTCTTTCTATTTTGACATAGTCTAAGTTACAAGCATATGATAAAAGTAAAATAATTAAAATAAATGTGCTACCTTTCGATGACTTTTACCTGTGGCGTCGTCTTATCCACCTGTACAAGACTTAACATATCCTTCCCTACCATAAAGACATAGTTAGCTTGCACAGTTTAAATATATATGGTGTGTCACTGATCGGACAAGGGATGGATCGGCTGTCTTTTCGGTTTGGGTAGCTAACCCTGAGCGGACGTCTCGACTCATCCAATGCTAGGACTTCAGCTAGCAAATGTTCTACCTAGGTCAAAATTTTCCTAGTGCCCCGACGATCGTTCATAAAACTATACTTTTATGTGCACATCATCATTGAACACGCATTGTCTAAAAACTAAGTTATCAAATGAAGCATGCATAACAACATAAGAAGTTGAACTTTGTGGCATACTCTGATATTATAGTCTACCTTCTCAAGTGATCACATTATAAATTATGTAATACTCATTGCACAGTTATAGATAAATAAATTCTAGCTACAACTGAAATATAAAATAGGTACATGCATAGCGGGCAAGCACCCAATAATATGATCATTCGGTGATTTTGTGTGACTAGTATTAAGTATTCCAAGCTTTCTTATTATCTTAACTCAGTTATTATTAATATGGTATCGTTGATCGAAACACAAGAATAGAGTCAGATTATTAAAAGTGAAGACTTGGAAGGAAGGATCAACTAATTGAAAGTAAAGCCACACACGAGTCGGTAAATCGGAGAAGAGAAATGGGAGATCATCATTACTCCTCTTGCACGTCGCTTATTCTATCACTTGCATGCATCAACAAAAAATCAAAGAACGAAGATAATAAAATCTATTAAAACTGTGAAAGAAAACACAAGTCATAAAACCAATACGAAAGCAACCAAGCAGCATCGAAAATGAGAAACGAAAACCAATACAACGGAAAGGTCCCTCGTGACTCTACCGCTGAGTCATTCCTCGAGACACGATTCGTTGAATATGGAAATTAATTTTGAAGAAATCAATCCACAACAAGAAAAGGATCTTGATTCAATCTGTACTAATCAAACGATAATAAAATTTTCCTTAGTGCACTCCCCGAAAAGAGGGAACGGGACACTACAGAAAGGTCGAATCTTGCTTTGAGTAAGGATTATTTTGATCACACCAGCAAGGATTTTAGTCTCATTCAACTTCTTATGTTTCTTGTTGTAGCAACTATCTTGCAAAGATTTTAAATGCTTTATTTCTGACAGTTGTAATAATTCTTTCATCAGTTATTATATTTTTTTATTTTCTACCTACTTTGTAAGATCTTTGTAACCCGACACTAACATGTATATCTTCTTCCTCCTTCTCAGTGCTTGTCAAGGGTCAATCGCACAATTTTCAGAAGTAATAGAGGGCTTTGTAAAGACGATCCATTATCCCCATATTTCTTTGTGGTCGTCATGGAATATTTCATATCTCATGGATAGTGTTATTTATTATGGACCAATTAGTCCTCTCTTCAATAGAGTCAAACACATTGTATCGCATCTCATAAATGTTGATAATATGTTTTTGTGAAGTCGATAATAGTTGGAATTTGGACATTAACTAAGCATCTTAAAGAATTTGGTCAATAGTCAGGGCTCGAGCTTAACAAAAAAAATGAAACTTTTATGCAAAAACTCTATATAGGCTACCTAGACTAGGGTCAATATCTAGGTGCTAAAAAAATTGGTCTCAGAAAATTAACAATAATTTCTCAGTGACGTATAAAGCATTTATAGGTCAGAGGAGTTGGACAAAACATAGGATGAGTATAGCAGAACAAACTAGTCTTTGGTTGGATCAATGGATCAACATACTAGTCTAGTGGAGAGGGAGGGTTGACCAGTATTCGAGATTCTAGGTAGCACCGATAAAGTCAAAACAATTATCCAAAATGGGGCATGGAACTTAAAGAGTAATGTTATTTGTCGTCTTCATAGAGCTGACATAAAAGAAGTGATGATAAATGGTGAAGAGGAGAGGATTACTAGCAAGACATGCTGAACTAAAGTGGTGATAGAAAGGGAAGATATGCCAAAGCACACTTTCATTTTCAAGACTATCATGGACCAAATTCGGGTGAAGCATAATTGCACGTATTGAAGTACTTCAATTCATAATAAATCTCCTAGCAAATTACTCATACCATACTTATATGTGAGGAATATCTATTTTGTATCGTAGAGTATGGAGATTTAACTTTATCCTTAATTATGTTGCATGGATGCTACTCAAGGGGGGACCATATCCAACATGTATCGAACTTGATACTTCTTTGACACTCTTGTAAGATATGGATCACCCATGTCTAGGTTCCAAAGGGATCAAAACCTAGCTGCAAGTGATTTTGGCATGTTCATAATCATGTCAAACAAAATTATGATATAAAAGTGACATTTTTCTTTAGTGAATCATTTCTATCAATATTTTAGAATTTAGTTATTATCCAAAACTTGCCTGAATATAGATATTATTAAGATCTAATATATATCTTTTTCTGAATTTGTTTCGTGTTCGTATATGAATTTGTGTCTATGTGTTTGTACAACCTAGAGTCTTCATGCATACATTTAGATGTATAGACTTTGTTTTATTTATCATTTACAAAATCTATCATTAGGAATTTAAGAATTTTGAAACCTCTGGTCTTCAGACTGCAAAAGTTGGAAGCTCTTGAATGGGACAGAGTGGTCCATGGACATCAAGCTTGGAGGCATGTTACTTGTATTTGGTTGCATGCTGGTGTGCTACACATTATGGCAAATATACTAACTTGATTTTCATCGAGATCCTCCTCGAATAGCAATTTGGATCATGTAAGCTTTACTTGAAGAATAGATTTGCACGATCATAACATTTTGAGAAATTAAATATACTCTTCTTTTTTGATGTAATCTTTTTTAGATGGTTAATTTGGAGGTAGTTTTTGTTGTTGTTCATATAACAGTTTTGTTACTACTTTTAAATTTAAACTTCAGTTAATAGATGGTACCAAAGTTCTTTAATGTGTGTGTGTGTGTGTGTGTGTGTGTGTGTGTGTTTGTGTTTGTGTTTGGGGGGGGGGGGGAAGTTGTTTACATACCCGTAAGGGTTAGGGTTTTTAGTGAAGCCTACTAATATATATATATATATATATATATATATATATATATATATATATATGGGATATGTCACGCCCTAGTCCCAAAACGTAGGGGACTAGATACATGACAATAGCCAACTGATATAGTCTAGAATAGATTTTTCAATTTAATGGATCCATCTAGATGCACTACGTTATAAAAGTGCTAAAGACAACATGATAAGTACGAAGACTAATCTCATCCATAACACATATAAGGAATGTAAAATATATACATCATAGTCAACTCAGAGTATCATAAATACAAGTACAAATTGGAACAGAGTCTTGTGAGAGAAAACCCACAATATAACACATAATTAACATGCTGAAAGGAAATACAATAAAATCGAAAGGTACTAGACTTGAGTATCTGCTAGCTAGATAAGGTACTCCAGTCCAAGGTAGCAACATACCACGAGTCAAGGAAACTTCTCTGGAAGCACCTTGAGATCTTCAAATACAAATCCAGTCTCCACTCCCGATTATACACAGTCGGGTACAAGTGATCGTCCGAATCAAGAAGAAAACCAGGTCCTCGGAGGGATGTAACACAATACAAAAAGTACATTCCATAATATAAATACTGTGTAAACATAGGGGGAACTAGCTATCTATGTGAATGCACTTTGAAGACAACTTCGGTGTGTATGGATAGATAAAGGTTAGTACCAAACATTAGCAGCAAACTAGATGCGATATATATATATATATATATATATATATATATATATATATATATATATATATATATATATATATATATCAACAGGTTACATAGCATATAGCTAGCGACCAACACTTGACATACCGACTAGCATATATGCCTATAACCGGATAATTATGATCCCAAAACCGGGTAACTATAAGACTCATAACATCCATAGTTTCTTCAGAAACTTACAGCAGAGACGTGTCTTTTCCATACACCTACTAATTGTCTTCCCCTTCTAATGCCAATGTACAAGTCATGAATACGACGTGGACATCTCGTAACTATAATGCAAGTTATATATAAACTAGAATTAAAGCATCTATGTTATATACCAACACACGTAATACTCGCACTGGTAGCTAATCGAGTGCATAAGCCCGTATCCTAACATGAACTCATTCTATGACATACAAGTATTTACTAACTAGAATTAAGTGAAGATAGCATACTTTTAGCTATATTTGTGGCATACAAGTATTTACTAACTAGGAACCAATTTAGGTGTCTGTTAGCATTTTCTGCGACAAACAATTATATTACTACGTGGGGATAGCATAATTTTAAAAAAAAATTGCCATCTCAATAGAAAATTTTACTAGGGGTCTGGACCCCTAGTGGATTACATGTGCGTCCGCCCCTGCATGTGGACCAATAGGAATGGAGTGTACGCATAGAGTGTAGGAGTCCATATATATATATATATATATATATATATATATATATATTGAAAGAAGGTAATTGTATTAATTAAAACAAAAAATTACAAATATAAGAGGCAATCAAGGGTGCGCCTTCGCTCTTATTATACTGACATCATGCTCAATATTATGTATAATCCCAATGGTGAAAATCTTTGAACCCTCAAAGATGTAGTTGTTCCACTCATTCTAAACATGCTAGACCGCATCTCCGAACCCTCAAAGATGCAGTTGTTTCGCTCCTTCCAAATATGCTAGACTATTGTAGCAAATCTGATCCAGGTCTCGTTGTACCAAGCAAAGCCTCTCCACTTCTTTTTTCTGATTTTCTCGATGATCTCTCCAGTCATGGACCCCACTATTAGATAAACCCAACCTATCATGTTGGGCTTGCCAAATATCCTGCATCACCTAACATTAGAAGAAAATGGTGTGTCATGGATTCATCTCCCTGTGGGCACGATATACATCCCTAGACCTCCAACTGCAGTTCAAATCTCCGCAACCTATCAAGTGTAAGTAATCTTCCCAAGCTCATTTGTAAAGACACAACTGCATTTTTTTAAAAACACCTTTGGCCCACACCACATCTGCCAACTCCATCTCTGAGTGTACGACTCTGATAGCATCAGCTACAGCTTTATATGTGAACCGATCCGCCCTAGTATTATCCCAAATTCATGCATCAGTCTGAAGTGATATGTCCATTATAATCGTCTGAACGAGCTCTCTGAATTGCCGCATGCCGCCATGTAACTCTAGTCGCCAGACTCCATTCTTCAAGATAATATATATATATATATATATCGTATAGCCTAGTGGTTAAGACCGGTGCATATTATCCAGGAGGTTGTGGTTTGAGCCTCCTGGGTGCCATTTAATTCCCCTTTAAGTGGTGAGTTGGTGATGGGTACAGCGCAGGTGTGGTTCAAGTGCGGTGTTGCTCCGCCTGTGAGCCAGTACCGGGAGAGTCAAAACCCAGTGACAGTCGAAAGCCCCAAGACAGTGATGAATCCGGAAGGTCAAGGTACCGGCTTGGACAGTTGGACAGCTTGAAAGAGGCTTGGCCGACGAGATGACTGAAGACCTTCTGCTGAAAAACATTCTCATTCCGCCTGTGAAGCTATAGTCAAGGTGCACGGGGTCTTACCGTCTAGCCGTTGGTACTCCGCATCTTCACGGAGAATTCAATTTCACCGGGTCCATGTCGGAGACAGCGGGGCAGTCGTTACCGGTCGCCTCACTTTGTTCGCCTTCGGGCGCCTCCTCACTGCGCTGGTCTTCGAGCCAGGTTTACCGTTGCTATATTGCTGGCGGTCTACATCGGAACACCGCTACGCTATACCGAGGTCATTTCACTACTAAATAGGAAAAGTCCCACTCGGCGTCCATAAGTCGAGGTATTAGGATCCCCTAAATTCATCAAATATTCTTGTCTATCGCTTTGTTCAATGGAAGCTCTTGCGTCTTTCGCCTATCGGGTAGGATTTCCGGCAAGACAAAGGAAGGCACCGGATCCGACTACAGATTGTTGTGTTAAATGAGGATCTCCAACTCATATTATCCAGGAGGTTGTGGTTTGAGCCTCCTGGGTGCCATTTAATTCCCCTTTAAGTGGTGAGTTGGTGATGGGTGCAGCGCAGGTGCGGTTCAAGTGCGGTGTTGGTGTAGGTACGGGCCTTTGGGCCGGGATATGGTGGACCTTCGGGCCGAGTTTATAGGCCTTTAGGCTAGGAGTCTGTAACACAATTACCTCTTATATATATATATATATATATATATATGGCTCCTTTTCTTTGGAAAATGACCTTTATTTATTTGAAACTGAAATATATATATATATATATATATATATATATATATATATATATATATATATATATATATATATATATATATATCTTTTAGTTTTCAAATAAATAGAGGTCATTTCCCAACGAAAAGGTGCCTAGTTCAATTCAAGGGATAGTGTTATTTACTGAGATCTCCATTATGGTTCATTGCTTTATGTTTAATCTCATTATTAATCATGCTTCTTTTAATGTTTCACGAACACAGTAAAATGGTATATGTATTTGTATCTTGTTTGTGTCTATAATCATAAAACATAGGTATCTATATACATAGGTATCTATATTTGTACATACTTGAAAGTGTCCTTAACCCGTATCCATAACATGGTCGTATCCGTGCAAAATAGTGCCCTAACATAAAGTAGGACCTTTTTTTTGTGTATAACCTTATAATGACACTGGAATCATAGTATCATTGGATTTGTATCTAGTACTATAGTTTTTGGTTACCTTACCATTCTCTGCCTTTTCTTTTCAGTTTGGATTGGTATCATGTACCTTCTCTTAGGATTTGGCAGCAGTATCCTCTCATCTCTGTTTGTAAGAAACAATATTGGTGCATCCGGTGCATTGTTTGGAATTCTCGGAACAATGTTGTCAGAACTCTTTACGAATTGGACTATCTATACCAACAAAGTAATGCACCATTATTATTTTTTTCTTTTTCTTTTCTTCTTTGAGGTCCATTTGCAAATATTAATGAATGTTTGCATTGATTTTGTTTTATAGGTTGCAGCCCTCTTGACTCTTCTTTTCATTGTCATGATCAATTTGGCAGTTGGAATATTACTGTACGTTGATAACTTTACCCATATTGCAGGATTCTTGACATGCTTTCTCCTCGGATTCGTTTTCTTGATCCGACCGTAGTTTTGTTGGGTCGAATGCCACAGTCTTCCGCCTGCTGGCAAGGTCAAATACAAGCATAAAATGTACCAGTATATACTATTGGTGATTATGCTGATGCTGCTAATAGCTGGTTAAGCAACTCTCTCTCTCTCTCTCTCTCTCTCTCTCTCTGATCCTTTTTTTTTTGAGCTTACAGTTACTATACTATAGTTTTTTTCTGTTAGCTATATGAAATTGGCGGTTTAGTACTTACTATGAAGATAGGAATGGTATCAACGTTAAAGGCAAATGGGTAGTAAGTTCCAAATCAGAAAAAGTTGAGTATTTTGTTTCTAATTATAATATTTAGTAGCATAGTAATCGAAATAGTTTAGGTTAGCAACTTGCTAACTATAATAGTCTAAGGCATAGTTTGCAGTATCGACCGATACCGATCCGATACTGTCGATACCGATACTATTTGGCATGTCTCGATCTGATATCGACTGCTACCGATACTAGCCGATACTCGACCGATACCGACGTTGGGAGTCTCTTTCCAGATTATTTCGGTAAGAGTGAAAGAATCTAAATGAAAAAAACTTATTTATCACAGGTAAACCAATCAGAAAGGTTGACTATTGTTCCATTAAATTTTAAAACTACTAAGAAACAACACCGAAAATACTTAAAATTATGCGTAATTGTATAAAATATTTTTTTCTAAAATTTTGGTAATTTATTAATAATTATTTTTTTAATACCAAAAAATTCGATACTCAGATCCCAATATTTATAGCAAAGGTCTGTTACCGATTTCGATACTATGAACATTGGTCAAGGTAGAAATTCTCAAAATGGGAAAATTTTAGGGTATTCAGTTGCAAATTAACAATAAAATATGTATTGCTAGTATTAATACAAAAGCTATGGATTTTCTATTACACTAGGGAAATACTTACTCAACTTCTGGTACGAGAAAAACAATGAACCAATCCCAATTATCTACACATCATAATTCCACTTCCTATTCGATGTGGGACAAAATTATCAACTTCATTGTCACCACCTTTGAGCGCTCAACCAAAAACGAGATACAATCCAACAATCTCCATCTTAGCGAGCAACCAAGCACCCACGGCTACCTTTGCTCATTCTCGCCTGCCGATCACTAATGTATGACACCCAGATCACCTTATGGAGGATGCTCCTAACTCTACCTTGAGAAGAGATCCTGTACAATCTAATTATAGACATGAACGTTTAGCTCGAACTAATTAGAAGCGCCCAGTCCCGTAACCTTGCTCTCTGATACAACTTATTGGGAACATGGTGTGACTCGAACCAGAGTTGGCTCATGATGTTAGTATAAATATTCCAACTATGTATTTTAGTATCTGAGAAAAAATAAATAAATAAATAATCTAACCGAGAACGAGGCTTGGACTTGGTTTAATGTCCTTAAGGCAATATTCATCCCGCACAGGTGCTTACGGTTTAATGACGTTAGTCTCCCAGGATACAACGATAATCCTCCTCCAGTAGCAGCACTTCACATCGCAGGAAGTTGTCAAAGCAATGGAGGTAGTTTATCTCTCTATTGGACTTGAATTCTTGATGTATGAATGAACGAATGACCTAAATGACTCTCCTTATTTAAATGATGAAGAGACACAAAGAGTGAATAGACAACCTATTCCAATAGACACACTTATTCCAATATTCATTCAATTTTCCAACAATCCCCATATGAATGAATATTTGAATATACATAATTCAAACAAAATGCAGACTCAATACAGATGCAGTACAGACAGAGAGATATCATTTAAAAAGTTATTGTATCAGGATAGATAGCTTTTGGCCTTGAACCTTCCCTTGTGAATATTTATCGAGTTTACTAGCCATCCAGTGAACATGATGTCTTGAACTGTTTAACTATTGTTGTAAACTTGAATCAATAAATATCACACAATTCCTTTTCTACCAAGATTGCTTCTATTTATTTGTTCATTTTAGCCCTGAATATATGCCTGGTTTTATGAGTGTTCTTAGAGAATTTAGCCTTATAATTCTCATAGAAGCAGCCCCACTTCCACACTCACATATGTGACTTCCTAATAAGAGTATCATGTTATACGCCACTTGAATTTTAAGTTATAGGAATCATTAAAAGAAAAGCTTATCCTAGTATTATTTGCAGGCGACACTGTTACCTGTCATCCTAGAGAATAGTAGGAGTAAATAAATACTCACCAATGTTATTTTTTAAATTTCACATAATTAGGTTGTCCCTTTGAACCTAGATCTTGGGATCTCCAGTCAACTAGATTGGATTTTCCTTTATTAAATTTTTTTATCATAGGATTCAAGCCCATTCCCCTCGAGGACTTATAAACTTGCCCTTTTGTCAAATCTTTAGTTAGTGGATCCGCAAGCTTTTCTTTTGATTTTACATAATCAATCGTGATTATGCTATTAGAGAGAAATTGTCTAATGGTATTGTGATGTCTCCTGATGTGTCTTGATTTACCGTTATAAATATGACTTTGTGCCCTACCGATAGCAGATTGACTATCATAATGTATACAAATTGCTGGTAAGGGTTTTGGCCATATTGGAATGTCCTCCAAGAAATTTTGAAGCTACTCAGCTTCTTCACTGATTTTATCCAGAGCTATGAATTCAGATTCCATAGTTGATCTGGCTATGCACGTTTATTTTGAGGACTTCTATGATATTGATGCACCTCCAATTATAAAGACATATCCACTTATGGATTTTGAGTCTTTAGTATCAGATATCCAATTTGCATCACTGTATCCTTCGAGTACAACTGGTATTTAGTATAGTGCAATCCATAATCTTTGGTATATCTTAGTTATATGAGTACTCTCATGATGCCTTCCAATGATTTTCTCCTGGATTACTCGTATATCTACTCAGTTTGTTAACTGATTGAGCTATGCCTGGTCGCGTACAATTAGTGACATACATTAGGCTCCCAATTATACGAGAATATTCCACTTGCGAAAAACTTTCTCTGGTATTCTTCATTAAATAAAGATTTAGATCTACTAGAGTTTTTGTAATGTTATTATCATTTTGATTATATTTCTCTAAGATCTTTGCAATGTAATAAGATTGAGATAATATTAGCTCATCTGGCATTTTAGAAATCTTAATTCCTAATATAACATCTGCAACTCCCAGATCTTTCATATCAAAGTTTTTTATTAAGATCTTTTTTGTGTCCTGAATCATGTTATGGTTACTGCATATTATCAACATATCATCCACATATAGGAATATGATGACATATCCAGTTTGTGTATTTTTAGAATATACACATTTGACACACTCATTAATTTTGAATCCATTTGACATTATTACATTGTCAAACTTTTGGTGCCACTATTTAGGTGCTCGTTTTAGTCCATATAGAGACTTAACTAGTTTGCATATCTTACTTTCTTTACCTACTATTATGAATCCTTCTGGTTGATTCATGTAGACTTCTTCCAAGTTACTATTTAGAAATACAGTCTTTACATCTATTTGATGTATTTCAAGATCATACAATGTTGCAATTGCAATTAACATACAAATTGATGTTATCCTTGTTACTGGTGAATATGTGTCAAAATAATCAATTCCTTGTTTTGTATTATATCCTTTGACAACTAATCTTAATTTATATTTATCAATAGTTCCATCAGCTTTCATCTTCCTCTTGAATATCCATTTGCAACCTAATAGCTTACATCCTGGAGGAAGATCAACCAGTTCCCATGTATAATTTTGCATGATGGACTCTATTTCACTATTAATAGCTTCTTTCCAAAGTGGGGCATCTGGTGTAGACATTGCTTCTTTGAAAGTTTAAGGCTCATTTTCTAACATAAAAGTTAGAAATTCAGGTCCAAAGGACTTCTCTCTTCTAGACCTGTTACTGCGTCTAGGTTCATCTTTCTTATCTGCAAATTTATTATCTGAATCCGTTTGACCATTATCATCATGGTTTCTTTTTAGTGTTTCTCTTTCATATGCCATCTTACAAGGAAAGATATTCTCAAAGAATGAGGCATTCCTAAATTCAATAATTTTATTATTATGTATCTCCGGAATGTCTGACTTATAAACGAGAAACCGATAAGCAGAATTATTTTTTTCATATCCTATAAATATGCCATCGAAGTTCTTAGGACCTATCTTGACCTTTTTAGGCAACAAAATTGCCACTTTTGCAAGGCATCCCCACACTTTGAGGTATTTATAGGAAGTTTTTCTTCCTTTCCATAATTTATATGGAGTCATATCATTTTTCTTGTGGGGTATCTTATTTAAAAGGTAGTTTGATGTAAGTACAGCTTCTCCCCACAAGTTATCTGGTAAACCTGGACTCAATAATAGAGAATTCATCATTTCTTTAATAGTCTAATTTTTTGTTCAGTAATTCCATTAGATTATGGTGAATATGGTGCAGTGGTTTGGTGGATAATTCCATGTTCTGCACAGAATCTTACAAAGGGTGCTTCGTATTCACCACCTCTATCACTTTAAGAACTTTAATCATTCGATTAAGTTGATTTTCTACTTCAGATTTGTATTGTTTGAACATATATATTGCCTCATCTTTTAATTTTATAAGATAGACATATCCATATCGTGTAATGTCATCAATGAATGTGATAAAGTACTTTTTCCTATTTCTAGTTTGTATGTATTTTAGATCGCATACATCTATGTGGATTAAATCTAAAGGTTATGTATCTCTTTCAACCAGATTTTGAAAGAAAGGATGGGTTAATTTTGATTCTGCAAATATTTCACACTTATGATTTGAATCTATTGCAGATCTGGAAATTAAGTCCATGTTTATTAGTTTTTGATTGAATCATAATTAACATGACCTAATCTACCATGCCACATATGAGAGCACCCAACAATATAAGAATAATTAATTATCTTATTAGGCATAACAGTCATTAAATTTATTTTGAAGAGGCCCTCCATGAGGTAATCCCTCCCCACATAAATTCTACTATTGGTGAGTACAAATTTTTTACATTCATATATCAACTTAAACCCATGCTTGCTTAACATAGATCCAAAAATCAGATTCTTTCGAATATCAGGAACGTGTAGAACATTATTAAGCTTTAATTCCTTTCATGACGTCATTTTCAGAATGATTGTCCCTTGCCTTCAATATTTAATGATGAAGAATTTCCCATGAAGAGTTGTTCGCCTTGATCGATGCTTTGGTAGGTATTGAAAATCGTCTTTTCAACGCAGATGTGATGGGTAGCCCCAGTGTCAGCCCACCACTCGCTTGGGTTAATTCCTACCATGTTTACTGTTTGCCATTAAAATAAGTTTGGAAAAACTTACGTTTAACAACAAACAAAAAAGTACAAAGAGATCCTAGACAGAAAATCTAAGTACAATATTTTTAATCTGGACAATGTGACGATGGAGATCGAGTATTGCAGTGACTCTTTTACTCAATTGACGGTCTGACAAGGAAATGAGGGATGCTCTCTTCTCTTCTCTCTCTCTCTCTCTCTCTCTCTCTCTCTCTCTCTCTCTCTCTTTTGATTTGTGTACACGTACGTAGCTCACTTGGAAGGGTATGGTATCTGAAGCAGAAAAGCCAGCCAGCCCCTAGAACGTCCAAGTTGATCCTATTTATAGCCATCATGTTAATGGGCTATAAGTGTCGCATGTGCTTCTGTTTGGTGGCCGCAGGAGGATCCTTCAACAGAATACAGTTGCAACTGTAGGAGCATACTTTGGACAAGATGCCACGTTACATCCTTAACAGGATGTAGTTGAGTCCAGGCCGAGGTGCCATGTAGGCGTTTGTTATAATTTGTTGTTGCTGAAGATCTGGGTGGTTCTCGTCTTTTGTTTGCATGACTTAGTCAGCTTGACACGTGGCCCATATTTAGTTGGAGAGAATTATTTCAGTCACAACAGAAAGATTTTGTCTCAGGGAACCCCGTCACGTTGGACGCATAGAGTCTGGGACGCATAAGACGCATGGAGTGTGGAATGCATGGGGCTAGAGACGCATGGAACATATGAAGACTGGAACGCCTGGGGCCAGAGACGCACGGAACGCATGGAATCTTGAACGCATGGGGCCAGAGACGCATGGAATCAGGGATGCATGTGGCCTCATACACATGGCATTGCACGCCTCTCAGGAGTCATTATTAGTCTAACGAGAGCTTCTTGTAGTTTAGTGTGCTCGCATCTTTTAAGGCATTCAGGAAAAAAAATTGTCAGGATTCTGTGTCAGACATAATCTTTGTGTTTGGATGCCACATCAGATCCATATGCTGCTAATATTGGGGCGCATGGATGATACTTTTTCTTGGACGAATGGTCATTCTGTGGCCTGATATCTTCTGAGTCGATCTTGGGGAGCATATTTTTTTGGGCGCATGAATCTAGATTTTTCATGCTTCTACAAGATCCCCTTCAAAATTTTCAAACTTAGACTAGTTTGGAATACTTTGAATAGAAAGCATGAAAGGAGAACGCATATGCTGTCTGCTTCTTTCCAGATGAGTTAGTTGGCTTGACGCATGGACAACTCTGCCAGGTTGTCAAATCTACATTAAATGTGTCATACTATATATATATATATATATATATATATATATATATATATATATATATATACCTAAATAAATCTTTTCTAGTTAAAATCTACTCTTTATATTTTTAAATGAGTGATTTTAAATTTTAAAATTTTATTTTGGCCCTTAAGAAGGCACTAAATTAATATTGCCTAGATTTTTTTTATTTAGATCCTTCAAAAATATAATACAATTACACAATTTTTATGGTCACCTACAAATCTTTTAGATACATGGCTAAGAAGGGGAAGGTATTAGTGGATTGTACGTGTAGGATGGGGGGGGGGGGGCGGGTGGGTTGGTTTGGTGTTCCAATAAACCAACATAATGATGGTGTTTGTAGGAAGCCCTCTTATATTTCTTCTTTCTTCTTCTTCACCCCTTCATTCCTTCCACACTACCAAAGCCAATCCTTCTCTCTTGATTATTCTCTTCTTCCTTCTCTTCCTTCCACTTCTTACTTCTACTACAACTATTGATGTTGCTGTTATAACTACGGCTGTTGTTGTCGTTTCTGTTGCGGTCGTTGCTGCACCAGCGGCTGCAATCGCGCCACTCGTCGTCGGTGCCGACAACAAGCCAACCCCGACCCCCAACACCGGTCTCCAGTACCAGCACTCCCTCTCAGGTGGGTTCCCCTATTTTAGGTATAATCTCTTTCCCAATTTCTTTAATTCTCTTTCAAATAAAACCTAGTTCAATTTTTCCAATTCATATGTTTTATCTATTTCTCAATTTTTTGTAGAAGGAGATTTGTAAGAAAATTTCAAAAGCAAGTTGGCTATCAAATTTGTAAATCAATTTACAAGGACTAAGGCAAGCCCTTTCCTTTTTCCTCTCTTGAATAAATTTTTCTTGTTCATTTGGAGCAACTAATATCAAAACATCAAATCAGAATTGTTGTTCTTCAAATATCTCAATTTTAGATTTATATCTACATGTTATGATTTTGATTTGTAATTCATGATAAGGACAACCTGACACAAGGATACTCGAATACATATATGGTTTCATAAATTAAATAGTGTTAAAAATTGAGATTTTCTACATACATCATACTCATATATTGTCTTAAGGTTATGAGAATATATATCTATATATATGTATACATATACTCAAGTATGTAGAAAGAAACTAAAATGACTAGTTATGATTATTAGTTGGGTATGATGATGTATATGTATAGTAATAGAGTTATAAACTCTTAGATATACTATGGATGTAATCGATTTGGTTTTTATGTGAATTTGTCTATCATCGTATAAGATATTGATAATGTATGATAGAAAATTGTTGTCCAAAAGTGTTTTTGGACATTATTAGATGCATCGTGAGACTAGTACGAGGTGATTATATAGACTAATAAACTAGAGTTGTATAGGCAACCTTGGAATATGTTCTCATAAATGATACAAGGTTGTATCGACTATTTTTAGGCTCCAATCTGAATTATTCTTTAAATTCAGCATTAAGCAAGCTCAAAAATGTCATAATGAACTTTGTAGAATTAGGAACCACTAGGCATAACATACTATAATTAATGTTTTAAGTCTCGGGACGTATCGGCTCAATTTTAGTCAAATATGATATTGGGAATTAAGTTGGTATAAAATTCAACATTTAGAAATTTTGGGATTTATGTTGTTTGGGAGTTGATGGATTTTGAGACAGACTTGATTTCACCTTTGAAACTAATAAGTGGGTTAAAGGTTGTAGATGATATAACCAGTAAATTTCATACATTAGTTATCTAGAAGTTGTGTATTTATATGAACTTGGTTTTCATTTCATATTAGGAATTTGTTTGTGTATCTAACTATTTCTTATGGTTTCAAAGAATGGAGTTAGTTAATTCTAAATTGCTAATTGATTGATAAGGTAAAGAAAAGTTCTCAGTAAAAAAAAATTCTTCTTGTTTTCCCTTGATTATTATATAAACACTTGAGTGTGTTTTCAGTGTAGAGATTTTCTCCACCGAAGGAGTCGGCGAACCCAGAAAAAATTCTACGGAGGTTTGCTCCGGGTGTATATTATAAATTATGAAAATTTCAGACTCCAAAAAAAAAAAGGAGACTCTGTCGAAATTTTCAAGAAATTCTATAGAGCCATTTTCAAAAATTTTGCATAATTGGTTATTATCTATGTCAAGTTATTTAGTAAGTTCTCTGACTTAGGTTCAACTCTAGAAATCTTAGATTCGGGGTTTAGATTTTAGGATGTAGGACACACTTGCATGTGTACAAAAGAGTAACATATTTTCTCAAATATATTATATTCCAGGGTAGGAAGTACAACTTCCATGGTTTTTGGAATTGTCCTACCAAATAGAATATTATTGTTTTAACGTAATGCCATGAGCACACAAAACAGATATATATTTGAATATTAAATGTCTCCGCTATGACGAAATAATGAACGAACTGTATTCTCGTAAAGCATGTGGTGATTGACACACGAAACGAGATACGAATCAGACCTATAATTCAACTTAAAATTTGTATGTTAGAAAAGAATATTTGTGAATTTATAAAATTTGTATGTCTATCGCACGTCCCAAACGTACAGGAGGCCAGCCTGTCACGCAAGTCTGTGTCCTACATGAGACTCACACTCGTGTAACAAATGTGTCACGGCCAATGAAACCTAATGATGCCTTCAAATCATGTAGTGGTCTCGTAAAACTAGGTCGATATGCAATATATATAATAAAGATAAAATACGACGCCACTGTCGTTGCACCCACGTTATTCTTGGACACGCAGTTTATATAACAGTTAAAATATATGAACTAAAAGAAAAAATAAAATATATTCATCATAAGGAATGTAAATCACAGTACAATGGCAAGGTATACTTGCCTGGCAAGAAAGCTGCATAATATAAAGGTCCAGGTATCAAGTACAGAAGATCAGAAACTATGACCTCCGAATAAATATCTCCGAATGCTGAAATAAATATCACCAATATTTTCAGAATAAGTGCGATAGCTAGAAAACACTACCCTTTCGTCCAATTTGGACACAGGGGCAAAACGGTAATTTTAGGTCAAAGCGGGTCCACATGTGGGCCACTTTGCACCAAAAAGCGTGCCAGAGGTAAAGATCTCTAAATGGGACAAATTATAGGTCAAACAAATTTTAAACGATGATATGAACTCAACGGTACGTCCAATTTTGGATTCCGGTGAGCCGAACACAAATTTGCCCTAAAAGTCAACCGTAGGGCCCGTAAATAGGCAACTTGGTCAACTGTCTCATAATTACGTGAAACTTGGGTCACAGGACCAGCGTGATACCATGAATCCAATGGCGAAGTTTTGTCACATTCTGATGAGCGTACATAAAATGATGCGATATTTTATAAAAGTCTCGATACAGAAACTTTTTACGGATACGGGTTGATTCTGACTCGCACACAAGTCCAAATCAGCTTCCGTAAAAGCCCACACGTCAGGATATACCATATGCGTCTTTCGGTACAATTAGTATACGACGAGGCGGTCCCGTTTGGCGGGGTGCGCTCCGTATCACAACTAATTTTAAAAATTCAAGTTTTCGGTCGATTTGGAGGCCGAATAATTTTACACACAGAACAAATTAACAAAAACTAAAAGAACAAAAAAATTCTCAGTTATATAGAGAAGAAAAAATCTTTAATTAGTTTTTGAAAATAATAAACAGGTTTGGGCAAATTGGGTGTGAACATGGGATTTTGGATTCGAAATTCTGAACTGTTTTGGTCAGTTTTTCGGTCATTTTTCGGTCAATTTTTCGACCAATCCGGGACACAAAAACTCGTCTCGCTTGAATAAAAATCCTAGAGGGTTAGGTTGTGAACGTACACGAATAAACCGCTCAAGAAAAGGACGAGAGATGAGAGAGATATGTCACCTTGAATATGGGCTCGGACTGGGGCTGTTGTGTACGCATGCCCGCGACGGGCGCGGACGGTGGCGATCCGGGCGGTGGTGGCGGCGGCTGCGCGGTGTCAGCGCGGGGGCGGCGGCACCGGCATGGGGCTGAGGTCGCCGGGGGTCGGGGGTCGGCGGGCTGGGGTTCGATTAGGGTTAGGGTTTAAATTGGGTTAGTTTGTATACGTATATATATATATATATATATATATATATATATATATATATATATATATATATATATATATATATAGAGAGAGATATAGGGAGAGGGGAATCGGGATGGGAAGAGAGGGTTTGCTGCGCTGGGGGGGTTGTATGCTAGGAATATGATAGTTAGTTTAAGGGTTTAATTAGTTTTAGGTTTAGTTATTAGGGTTTTTATTTTCTTTTTCTTTTTCTTTTCTTTTCTTTTCTTTTTATTATTACTTATACTATTACTAATATTATTATTAATATTATTATTATTACCTATATTATTATTATTGCTATTATATTTATTATTAGTATTAGTATTCTTATTACTATCACTATATATATATATATATATATATATATATATATATATATATATATATATATATATATATATATATATATATATATATATATATATATATATATATATATTTATATTTATATATATATATATATGAGGTTAAAAAAATCCAAACATACTATTTGCACACAAAATAAATTCTATAAAAATTTTCTTGTAAAACTTTTAATAAAATACTACACTCAAATATTTTATGGAAATATTTTATAATTAATAATTAGATATGTATCTAATTATAATAAATCAAATAATTGTATTATCTAATTAACTAAGTAAATAATTAAATGGTTATCCACAAAACAGGTAATAGAAAATAATATGCATGTCTATAAAAGAAAAAATGCCTAACTTGGCACGAAAAATTATAGGATGCTAATTGTAGAAAAGTTGAAATTAGAAAATAACCACAATTAAATTATATATATAATATCTAATATTTAATAATTAATCTATGGTCGTTACACTAATGTATACTAATACCAAGAGGTCAAATTTATGTGCCACAAAAAGATCCTACAAGTAGTGTCTCCTGTGTAGGCTACTTCCTATGAAGGCGATATAGATTTTGGGGCCATCATATATTATTAATGTCCAAACTATGGTGAAGTGTCCAAATTAAATTATTGGATTTTAATTGATTTAAAAATAATCTAAAACAAATACAAGAAATATAAAATACACACAAGATACCTATTTTTGGGTGAGGGGGTTTACATATGTCTTCATAGCTCCAGGCGAAGACATTAATGTATTTCCTGATGAGCTGTAGTAGGGATTCTGGATCCTCGTCGGACAAACTTTTGCTGACGAAGATAGGTTTAGGGGAGGATTTGTCACCCAGGTCAATTTGTATGACTTCTTCCTCAGTGGGAGGCTATCGTTGCTCGAACTGCATCTCTCATTGTGCTCTAGGTGTTGGCCCACGATTCTACTTCAAAGAGTTCAAGTGGATACTCGTCGTCTTCCTCAGGGTCAGTTGACATCATGTTGGCAGACAATGTTTGTTTGAGCATATCTCCGATACTGACATTGGAGTCCCAAGAGAAAGATTTCGAAGAGTGAGAGTGTATCATCTTCTTCATCCGAGCCTTCGGGGGTCTTGGGAGGCGTGACATACCCTAAGCCATGCTTGGTCTTATGGTAGTAATCCTCGAACTTGCCTGCATGAGCCTGCAGACGTAGAGACAACCGTCGACCTTTGCCGTAGTTTAAGCCCCTAGCGGCTTTCAGATCGTATCTCATATTCTGGATGAGGTGCTTGGTTTGAGAACTGTAATGGTAAAATAGTTTTTTGTCGGTATCAAGTTCTGGCTCCAGTTGCTCTGGGAAGAAAGATTGGGGACTTTTCACTCTGCCGAAGATGATGAGTTTGTCTTCCCTCTTTCTTGTTGAGACTATAAAGTAGGAGTTTTAACTGAAAAGTATTTGGTTCACTGCATAGGTGGTAGTCACTTGTGTATGCAGGTGCAAGCCTAGACCATGCTCAATGTAATAAAATATGCTGAGATGTGCCACATTTTAGTAGATCAAAGATAGTCCTTTATTAATAAAATAAGGTATCTTATCCTCAGGAATTACATCGTCAAGAGAAGGGACGTTAGCATGAGTGTCTACGTACTCCTCCATTTTGTCCTTCCAGAGATCTACCCCCAGTACGAACGACGGCTTTGGCGGTCTCCTGCAGAACTTTATCACTAGAGGTTCGGAAGTCGTAGTAAGTATCGGATCTTTCTTCAACGGTCGACTTGGTCTAAGAAGGTGAACAACCAAAGGTTCAGGTACTTTCTTGGGCAATTTCACCATGAGGGGAGGGACTGTGTCGGGAGCGTGTGCTTTGAAATGGACTTTCAAGGGCTCATCTAATGTCATCCCAGTCTCTGCCTCATCATCAGTATCATTGCCACCTTCATCTTGATAAACTTTCTTGTAGAGGATTGAGTCAGAGTAATAGGCCTCAACCCCTTTGTATGGATCGACGTCGGCAAATTCTGCCTTGACGACGCCATGATCATCCACGTACTTCAAGCACTGGTACAAGATTGATGGTAAGATCGTGTAATTATGTATCCATGGACATCCCAATAGGATATTGTAGGATACGTCTATGTCTATGACATAGAAGGTGACCTCTATTTTTAAGCCGTCGATCTGACACTTTAAGCGAATCTTGCCCAGAGGGTAGCTCATCTCTACGTTGAAGCCATTGATGGCAGTATTGGTTATTGTCAGGCGATGCATCGGGATGCCCAATGTCTGAAGCAGACTCTGCGGGATGATGCTGATTGATGAACCAAGGTCGATGTACATCTGGTCCACCTTGATAGTACCAATGTACCCTATGTAATACAGAGGATGATCGTGCATATTATTCTTTAGCAATATATCTTGTTGTAAGAATGTGATATTGGGTATCACCTCCATCACATTATTGCAGTAGGGGCATGCAGTAGGATTCTCAGCTGGCGGCTTGACCTGCGCCAGGTAGGTGTCAGCATTTTATAATGCCTCACTCAGAGCAATCTGAGTGTCTTTGGAGAGTCGGAGAAGCTTGAATAATGATAATTTCGCTGGAGTATTGGTCAGTTGTGCCAAGATATCGAAGTTATAGGACTTCTCCATCCCCTGAGTTGTATCTTTGCGCGGCAGTTTGTCGAAGCAAGTTTCTTTCTGCTTGGACTTGTCTGCTGTCGGAGGCTAGGATGCACCCGGATCGGATGTTATAGGTGTGGCAATCGGGAGCGCACCATCATCAGGGATATCGTACTCTCGTTGGTATGCCAGGCCTGACCTCGTTGTTCCTGCTATAGCTTCTTCGGAAGAGAGAGAAGACGTGTAGTAGGACTTAGCTTCTTACCCTTAGACTTGGTGGCAGAAGTTATTTTCTGCTGCATCAATTCTGGAGCAAGATCTGGATGAACGCACATGACCTCCCCCTATGATATGGTGAGAGGGATCATCTTGGTTGTTTGGTCATGAGCTGGTGGGAGATTGACAACCTCCATTGTCGCCCTGGGGATCGGGATTACTCCGTCTTGGGCTTCCGTTGTCGAAAAGTTTTCGAACTGGAGAGATACTATGTTAGCGGCAACTATTTCGTCATCGAAGTCCAAGGTGAGGGCCTTGGTGTCGAGAAGACACTGGATGTACCACTTCAGTGTATAGCAATCCCGCGTCGCATGGTGGACGTATTGATGGTAGTGATAATACTTTGGATTATTCACATCGACTGCCTCAACAGGACACTTGACATTGGGGGCGAAGCTTGTTTCCCTTTATTAGCACGTCAAAGATCACCATGACGTAATCATCTTCGAAGGAATATATTTTCTTCAGTTTTGGACACTTGACATAGGGGAACACTAAATAACCAGCTAAGTGATATACAAGATGAGAGCATCACTAGTACTCAGGCTGAAATAACTACAAGCTCTGTGTCGAGGAGCCGGTAGCAGTAATAATGAGTAATGGGCCAAGCTCGAGCTTAGAGTCTTGTGCCTCACAATAAGTTTTATATATATGATCAGCCTGTAGCCTGTGTGTCTCTCCCCACCCAATGTAATCACACGTCTCATGTCCACGATGTCTCATGTCTATGTCACGCACAATCATATCTAATGCAGCAAGTCATAATAAGATCTAAGAATATAATGTCTATGTCATATAACATGTATCCTATACAGAATCACCATGAATATCTCAGAAAGATCATGTCTCATGAATAGTGTCAAGTGTCCTGGGTTATAGTGTACTTGATAAGACAAGTACGAGAATGCAAAGGGTCACGAATATCCATCTCTAGATGACAATACACAACACCGCGTAAGGTGTTGGCACCCGACTAATAATCGGACGCTAAGTGAGTCACACGGTCCTAGGTTAAGCATGCACAGCAATATAAATAAAGCAAAAAAATATGCAACAAGAACTGCAAAGTTGGCAAGGTATACTTTCCCACTGATGTATAACTAAGTCAAGGAAATAAGTAGCAAAGCTGCAGGGTTTGGCAAGGTACACTTGCATGTGGTTCTGGCTCCAATTGTAGCTCTGGTCTCAGTGCAATCTGCAGGTAATACTCCGGTTGCTAAAATAAATATTACCATTAGATTCAGAAAATATCAAATAGCTAAAAACGCCTATCCTTGAGTCCAATTTGGACACAAGGACAAAAATCACAGTTTCTGGTCAAAGCAGGGTCCACATATGGACCGCTTTGCACCGAAAACCGTGTCAGGGTCAAAGGTCTCCAAATTCATCAAACTTAGTGTCAACAAATCCAGAACGATGATACGAACCCAACAGAACTTTCAGAATTGGATTCCGATGAGCCAATCACAAAATCGCCCGTCAAGTGGAGCCGTGGGGCCCACGATACGCGATTTTGTCAACGTTATCAGAATCGAATCAAACTTCGGTCACAGGACCAGCGTATCGCTACGAGTCTGATGGCGTAAGTTTCGTCTCTATCCGACGTGTGTACACAAAGTTACAGCGTGTTCCAGAACAGACGAATACGGGGCGGTGTCAGCGGATACGCGTTGATTCCGGTGTGCACGCACATCCAAATCAACTTCTGCAAAATCTCGCACATTTGTATCAACGGCGCGCACGTTTCGATAAAGACCGCGCACGACCAAGTCGTCCCGTTTGGCGGGGCGCACTCAGTTCCGGGGTAAAACAGGGTGTTGGTTTTCCTGTTTTTGGATCGCGGTTCGCGATCACCACATGGCGCGACGCACCGAGCGAGTTGCACGGGCATCGAGAGGGTCACACAGTCTACGCGTTACAACTGACGGAACAGAAAATGGGGCAACGAGGAGAGAGAAAACGCTACCTGAACAGGGCTCCGTGAAGACTGATTCTTCGTGTCCGAGTGTCTGTTTCGTGTCCTGCGTCCGGTCTACCGTGTCCAGGCTAGGGCTCAGGGTTCGAGTGCTACCGGAGACCCGTCGGAGGGTGGCTGTTCTCGGGGCGGCCGGGGAGTGGCTTCGCCGGAGGGAGTCGACCGCAGGTTCTGTCGTCGAGGGAAAGGGTGGCGTGGTGGTGAGACGGTCGGCTCAGGGCGGAGACTGCTTCGCCGGAGGCGGCTCTGGGGAGGGTCTCGAGGGTGCTGGCCGTCGTGGCGGAGGGAAGACGGGGTGCGGGGGAGGCTGTGGAGGCGGTGAGGAGTTGGGGTGGAAGTCGAGCAGCGGGCGGAGAGGTACTACGGGCTGGGGTGGTGTTGGTGGTGGTGCGACGGCGGAGAGAGGGCAGAGGGAAGGTGGTCGTCGAGGGTGGATGGGGGTTCTCGACGGTGGTGCTAGAGGAGATGGGTTGGTCGGGGGCGGCGGCGAGGGGAGTAGGCTGGGCAGGGCTGGCGGTGGCAGTCGAGGCAGCGGAGCGGGGCGAGCTAGGGTTCAGGTCAGGGGCGGGGAGCGGCGGAGCTAGAGAGAGAGAAAGACGGCGGCGGCTTCGCGGATCCCGAGGCCCATAAATAGGCGCGCCGCCGCAAATCGAAGTCGGATTAGGTTTAGGATTGGTTAGGGTTAACGTGTCCGGGTCGACGGGTCGGGCGGCGGATCCGACCCGATCGTTAGCGTTTAAGTATGGGTTCGGGTCTGCGGGTTTCGGGTCGGGTTTAGATCCGACCCGACCCGCTAAGGGCTGGGTTTGGTTCAGTTGAACCGGGTCTGGGTTGGTTTGGTTTATTTCAAATAAATCCGGTTTATTTCAGGGTTTAATTTAGGTTTATTTCTACATAGGGTTTTAGGGCTTTAAACGCGTTTCCGGAGTCCAATAAATTCACAGAAAATTACCCTATATCCGGTTTTCCATTTTACACCATAAAATATTATTTCCATAATATTTTAATACCAATTAATAGCAATTAAAAATCATTTAATTACCAAAAGCCTATGTTTTAATTACAGAAAAATCCCAAAATATTACGGAAAATTATAAAAAAATCCAAATTAATAATTACTGAAAATCAGAGGGCTTACAATCTACCCAACTTATAAAAATTTCATCCTCAAAATTAAAATATGGTAGGGTTCTCTCTATCCAATCTCACTTGATTACAATCTAAAGGATTTCTCTCAAGTGAACATTGCGGACTCTACCCAACTTAGAATTTACCCATCTATCATCTAAGGCTATATACATCTAATAAAGCTATGCCCCAACTTATTTAATCATGTTATTGAATCCTCAAGTCTTTAACACCAAACATATCACCTATGATATTCCCTTAATCATATATAAAAGGGTCATCAACAATGCGACCGGCCTGTGGGGTATATCTAGTACTGTCTATATATCAACTTATACCAAGCACGAGGTTTCATCTTTCCGAAATAAGGGAAGACGAAGATCAATAATAAAGAGTTCAAGGGTGAGATAATAGAATAGAAGTATCAGGATCAAGGCGTTTAACGAATTCAAATGGGATTTGTTAAGACAATTATGGATTGAAATCCTATTCTGGTAATCCTTTGTTCGCATGCTCGTATTAGTACAGTTATGTAACTGATACGATATGCTCAGACATATCTAGAGGGCAAGTATACTAGTCAACTATATATCTCAATCCACGTGAACTAGTCGTGCGAAGAGCGAACCAAAATACACTAAGGTTGATCAGACCGTAATACACTGATTCTGAATCGACAATTGTATTAGTGTGTCAACCCAATAATACATATGTCATGAACAAGCTCGATAAAAGGATATGCTTGCAAAACCAGGCTATATTAGCAGCATAAGTCAAGGTAGTACAACAAATATAAGTACGCTAGATGATGATGAAAGGAGGTACAACTTAATTCAAGTTCACAAAACAACACAAAATAAGCACAATAACAAAAGACTCTACAATCTCTACAGTTATCAATTATAAGCAAGTTTAAAATTACATAGGTTAAGACTGAGGTCACGAACCAATAGGCACGAGATAAAACAAATCTATAAACAGATAACTACAAAAAATTATGCGCATTAGCTACTCCATGGGTCTGTGTGTCTCTAAAGTCATCGCTGGAGCTTGTTCACGTTCTTGCAGTTGATTCCTCTGCTGCTGTTGAGCCCGCTGGAAGAGTGTTGTTTGTGGTGCCAAGGGTGGCCTCGGCTGATTTTCTCCTGGGGCTAGTGGTCTGACTCCTTCAACTCTCGTTTGCGGTGCTTCCAATGCTGGAGAGGCTGGCCTCGGTGCTGGTGACGCTTGTTGGTTTACCATTGGTGCTCTTCCTCGACGCTCAGGACATTCCTTTAATAAATGCTGACTGGATCCGCAAGCTAAACATAATTTCCCTTTTCGCCTGCACTCGTTCTCTATATGGCCTCGCCTGCGACAATATGGACAGACAGGTAGTACTTGAGGAGGTGCTTCTGGTGGCTGGTGCATGTGAGACTTTCTTACAATTTCTTCCTGTGGTGCTCCGGCTGGTGCTGATGTGGCTGGTTGATGAATCATCAATGCTTTCTCTTGATGCTGAGGACAATCCTTGGCTAAGTGTTGATTGGTTCCACAAATCAAGCATAATCCTAACTTGCGTCTGACTCCTTCTCAATGTGGCCTACCTTGCCACAATAGTAACAAGTAGGAAGGAATGAGGCTCTGGGTGTTGCTCTCGGTGGTGGATTCATCTGTAGTCGCTTTGCAACTCTTTCTTGTTGTGCTTGGTCTGGTGCTGATATATACGGCCGCTTCTGGCTGGACTCGATCCTTGTGATGCACTCCCTGGGTCATGCTGCAGCAAGAACATCCTCGTCTAAGGTAGTTGCATTTGAACTGATTAACTTCCGTAACTCCGAGCTAAATCTGTCGATGAACTTCTCCGCTTTGTTTTGCTGAGCTTCTTCATGAACCTTCTGATGGGCTTGCATCATCGCGTAGAACATTCGAAACATTTATTGTTCGTCCATAGCCTGCCTTTGTGGAACGGTAGGCATCGGTGGAGCAAACTACGTCGATGGTGGAACGTCATCTTCCTGGATTCTCGAGGTATGCTGACTTGCTTGACTGCGTTGTTGAGCGGATTGACCTTCGTCAACTGGTGTCACTTCATCTTCATTGGTTACCAAAGCATCCCGTGGTGATTTTGCAGGAATCTTGTCATTTATTCGTGAACCCATAACTCTGCAACCAAAATAAACAATAAGAGGCGCTCAGGAATCAAGGCAGGATGCAAGTCAAGAATTAATTCGACTCCGATATAGATATCAAGAATGTTTCAAGCAAGTGGATGAGATCCTAGAAACTTTTCCTATTCTTACTACAGGCTTGCTCGGTCCCTAAGTTGAAACCGAACAATTTAGTCGTAGACCTGCATGGGCCACCACAAAAACCATGTCACGCCCCAGTCCCAAAATATCGAGGGACCAGACGCGTGATAATGGCCAGCAGCACACACCGATGGACAAACCCAATTTAATGGATCTATCGGGGCGTACTTAAGCTGTAGTACAACAATAAATAGGTCCAATAATATAAGTCACAATCTATTCTAATCTCATCCACAACAGATAATCACAGATCAAATGCCAGAATAAATGCAAATAAAGTAAACTAACAAATCTCAATAAAAATATCTCGGAGAACAATCCGAGAACAAGTCTGATACATCAATGCAATAGACTGGAAATAAAGTAACTAGAACAGAAATAAGTGAGTATCTCAAGCCAATACTCAGGAGAAGTCCTCTGGCACAATCTCGTCCTCGGGTGTCGGTACAGCTCCTGTATCAGCTCCTGCTGCTGTCCCGTATACCTCGGGATAGATCTCGGCTGCAAATCCTGGGGACATAATCCGGATCCAGGTCCTCAGGGGACATAGCTAGGTACAGAAAATATAAGCCAAAATGAATGCAGTGCAACAAATAATAAAATAAATAGGGTAAGCAAGTAACCATCTATGTGAAATGGAAGTGAGAGCATCACGAGTACTCAGGCTGAAACAACTACAAGCTCTGTGTCGGGGAGCCGGTAGCAGTGATATCATGTGGTGGTCTAGCTCAGCGGGTGACTGAGAAGCCGGCATAATATAGTCAACCTGTAGCCTGTGTGTCTCTCCAGCAATAAATAAAACAATAGGGGAACACTAAATAACCAGCTAAGTGATATACAAGATGAGAGCATCACTAGTACTCAGGATGAAACAACTACAAGCTCTGTGTCGGGGAGCCGGTAGCAGTAATAATGAGTAATAGGCCAAGCTCGGGCTTAGAGTCTTGTGCCTCACAATAATAGGGGTTTTATATATATGATCAGCCTGTAGCCTGTGTGTCTCTCCCCACCCAATGTAATCACACGTCTCATGTCCACGATACCTCATGTCCATGTCACGCACAATCATATCTAATGCAGCAAGTCATAATAAGATCTAAGAATATAATGTCTATGTCATGTAACATGTATCCTATACAGAATCACCATGAATATCTCAGAAAGATCTTGTCTCATAAATAGTGTCAAGTGTCCTGGGTTATATTGTACTTGATAAGACAAGTACGAGAATGCAAAGGGTCACGAATATCCATCTCTAGATGACAATACACAACACCGCGTAAGGTGTTGGCACCCGACTAATAATCGGACGCTAAGTGAGTCACACGGTCCTAGGTTAAGCATGCACAGCAATATAAATAAAGCAAGGAAATATGCAACAAGAACTGCAAAGTTGGCAAGGTATACTTGCCCACTGATGTATAACTAAGTCAAGGAAATAAGTAGCAAAGCTACAGGGTTTGGCAAGGTACACTTGCCTGTGGTTCTAGCTCCAACTATAGCTCTGGTCTCAGTGCAATCTGCAGGTAATACTCTGGTTGCTGAAATAAACATCACCATTAGATTTAAAAAATATTAAATAGCTAGAAACGCCTGTCCTTAAGTCCAATTTGGACACAAGGGCAACAATCACAGTTTCTGGTCAAAGCAGGGTCCACATGTAGGCCGCTTTGCACCAAAAACTGTGTTAGGGTCAAAGGTCTCCAAATTTGTCAAACTTAGTGTCAACAAGTCCAGAACGATGATACGAACCCAACGGAACTTCCAGAATTGGATTTCGATGAGCCAATCACAAAATCGCCCGTCAAGTGGAGCCGTGGGGCCTACGATACGCGATTTTGTCAACGTTCTCAGAATCGAACCAAACTTGGGTCACAGGACCAGCGTATCGCTACGAGTCCGATGGCGTAAGTTTTGTCTCGATCCGACGTGTGTACACAAAGTTACAGCATGTTCCAGAACAGACGGATATGGGGCGTTGTCGGCGGATACGCGTTGATTCCGGTGTGCACGCACATCCAAATCAACTTCTGCGAAATCTCGCACGTTTGTATCAACGGCGCGCACGTTTTGATAAAGATCGTGCACGACCAAGTCGTCCCGTTTGGCGGGGCGCACTCAGTTCCGGGGTAAAACAGGGTGTTGGTTTTTCTGTTTTTGGATCGCGATTCGCGATCACCACAGGGCGCGACTCACCGAGCGAGTTGCACGGGCATCGAGAGGGTCACGCAGTCTACGCGTTACAACTGACGGGACAAAAAATGGGGCAACGAGAAGAGAGGAAACGCTACCTGAACAGGGCTCCGTGAAGACTGATTCTTCGTGTCCGAGTGTCTGTTTCGTGTCCTGCGTCCGGTCTACCGTGTCCAGGCTAGGGCTCAGGGTTCGAGTGCTGCCGGAGACCCGTCGGAGGGTGGCTGTGCTCGGGGCGGCCGGGGAGTGGCTTCGCCGGAGGGAGTCGACCGCAGGTTCTGTCGTCGAGGGGAAGGGTGGCGTGGTGGTGAGACGGTCGGCTCAGGGCGGAGACTGCTTCACCGGAGGCGGCTCGGGGGAGGGTCTCGAGGGTGCTGGCCGTCGTGGCGGAGGGAAGACGGGGTACGGGGGAGGCTGTGGAGGCGGTGAGGAGTTGGGGTGGAAGTCGAGCAGCGGGCGGAGAGGTACTGCGGGCTGGGGTGGTGTTGGTGGTGGTGCGACGACGGAGAGAGGGCAGAGGGGAGGTGGTCATCGAGGGTGGATGGGGTTTCTCGATGGTGGTGCTGGAGGAGATGGGTTGGTCGGGGACGGCGGCGAGGGGAGTAGGTTGGGCATTGCAGGCGGTGGCAGTCGAGGCAGCGGAGCGGGGCGAGCTAGGGTTCAGGTCAGGGGCGGGGAGCGGAGGAGCTGGAGAGAGAGAATGGCGGCGGCGGCGGAGCTGGAGAGAAAGAAAGGCAGCGGCTTTGCGGATCCCGAGGCCCATAAATAGGCGCGCCGCCGCGGATCGAAGTCAGATTAGGTTTAGGGTTGGTTAGGGTTAACGAGTTCGGGTCGACAGGTCGGGCGGCGGATCCGACCCGACCCGTTAGCGTTTAAGTATGGGTTTGGGTCTGCGGGTTTCGGGTCGGGTTTAGACCCGACCCGCTAAGGGCTGGGTTTGGTTCAGTTGAACCGGGTCTGGGTTGGTTTGGTTTATTTTAAATAAACCCGATTTATTTCAGGGTTTAATTTAGGTTTATTTCTACATAGGGTTTTAGGGCTTTAAACGCGTTTCCGGAGTCCAATAAATTCACAAAAAATTACCCTATGTCCGGTTTTCCATTTTACACCATAAAATATTATTTCCATGATATTTTAATACCAATTAAGAGTAATTAAAAATTATTTAATTACCAAAAGCTAAGGTTTTAATTACAGAAAAATCCCAAAAAATTATGAAAAATTGTGAAAAATCCGAATTAATAATTACTGAAAATCAGGGGGCTTACAGTCGCTCATCCAGAGTCTAACTATGGGAAGAATATTTCTCTGACAGGTGTCCATCAGCGTGGACTCAGGATTATCGAGGGGTAACTTTAGCGCCGCTTGTCTGTACCGCTCGATATATTTTCGTACAGACTCTTTCTCGCTTTGCGTAATATCCATTAAAGAGGATATTATTATGTCGTTTCTTCTGTCATTGAACCGAGCAAGAAAAAGACCTTTGAGATCATCAAATGATAAAATACAGTTGTCCTGGAGGCTTCAGAACCAATCAAAGGCTATTTCAGACAATGTCCCGACAAAGAGCTTGGTTAAGAGGGCGTCGTTGCGAGACAAATACCTCATTGTCGTCTCGAAGTAACTTATGAATTGACGGGAAGATATATTCCCATCAAACGGAGTCAAGTTAAAGGGCTTGTACTTGGGCGGATACGGTACGTCTCTCCACTCGAGGGGATCCGGTTGTCGAATCTCTAGCTCGCGCAATGAGTCTCGATTGCCCATTGAGTATAGGCGGGCCAAGAGTTCTCATAACTCCGACATTTCTTCCTAAGCTTTATCGACTACGGAAGGAGCAGATGATCCAGACAGGGGATGATTACCGCCAGCGGGTGGAGCGGTAGTATTTGAATTCACGTTGGTCCCGGGGTCCAGGCTTGCTTGACTAGAGGTCCTTGCTGGTTGTGAGACTATATTTTCCTTGATCTTTAGCATTATCTGGGTCAAGGCTTGCATTGACACGCTCATGGTTTGCATCATGGACTCGAGGGTTTTGAGGTATTGTCGATCGTAGTGGCCCTCGTGATCGTTCCCTGCCATGTATGTTATTATCACATGGGAAGAAATGGATGGGACAGTGGACGTCGCACTTTTTGTCTCAGACTCTTACTGTGAATAGTCATCTGGAAAAGTAGAATGTCGCATCATCTTCGGACTCGAAGGGAACACTACCCCCGGTGTAGGAAGCTGCATCTTCTTGGGGAGGGCAGCTACCCCCAAGGATCTCTGTATTTGTTCCTTAGGAATCACCATCTTATCAGAACGCTAGATAGTCATAGAGGTCTGGGGGATTACAACCCCCAGCTTGCGTAGCTATGTGAGGTCCTGAGGAAGAACTACCCCCAGTGGTTTACAACTTCTTCTTTGAGAGGGTACCCAGGAAAACACCTTCCGCAGGTTTTGTTGTCTATCCTCCTTGGACCCGTCTTCTTGACTCGCTGGCCGAGAGCGACAGACTGGAGGTGCTAGACTTCCGACCTCCCCTTATGGAGGGGGCCTTCCGAGCAGAATAACACGAGGCGAGGGCCAGCTCGTTTGCCTCTAGTGCTTGCACCTATTCTCCGGGTTGCAGCCGGGTGGGTGCCCTTGGTTGCAGCAACTAAAATGCTGACTGCCGTTTGTAGGTACTCATACTTTGTTACAGCAGTAGTTGATGATAATGTTAGCACAGTAATGTCCTGGGGAGGATACTTTATATGTCGTAGTTGTTTTTCTCGTTTTGTGCTTGTGATTGATCACGTTGCGCAAGTCAAGCGAGGGATGATTCACCTTTGCACCCCCTTTATGAGCCCGGGTAGACCGAGTACATGGGTGCGTAAGTGTTGACTTTGCTTCCTGAAATGGGGTTCGTACAAGAACTTTCTCCAGGTTGTTAATGAAAGACTCTTTAGACTGACCCTGTCCAATTTTCACTGAGGGCTGGACGCATGGGTCAGTTTTATGCAACTTTTTGTTAGGGGCACGTATTACAGTTAGCGCCGCCTGCTGACGGTCGGTCGCATGAGTAATTACTGGAGCTTGGTGAGCTCGCATTGCCCTAGACTTCTTCGTTCTAGAACGCACCGGTGCGTAGTAAGAAGAGTCCAGGTTCACATCTTCGCCTTTCTTAGCATGGCACATGGATTCAGCGCTGCGTGAGATTCGGTCGAAGGCGAAACTTCTGTTCCTATCCTAGCCGCATGCGGCCATCTTCCTAGGGCTGTCGACCGGTGCCGCATTGTCCTCCTTATGCGACTTTTAACGTGGCCGCATAAAAGTATCTTAGTGCTCAAACTCCTGGCATCGTAGTATTTTTCTATGCCAAAGCTCAAGTGCTGAGCATTTTCCTTATCTGAAAAGGCTATCACATGAGAGGCATCATCTCGCATAGACGCATAATGTGTGTTCCCTGCGGTAGAGAAAGAGACGGGGAGTGCATGCTCCGCAGCTAGGTGAGGCACAACGGCCTTTGCAACTCATGTCCTGCGGGTCTTCTTAGGATTTGCCAGCCTTAGAGAAGCACCGCCCTCAGAGAGAATTTTCTCAAAGACTTACTGGTCGAAGCATACAACCAGCATCATCTGGGTCGAACCCAGCTTCGATGTGTCGGACTACGTCACAACCTTCTCATCAGAGGAGAAAGATGTCCCCAACAGAGTCGCCACATTGTTTGCCATTGAAATGAGTTTGGAAAAACTTTCTTTTAACAACAAACAAAAAAGTACAAAGAGATCATAGACAAAAAATCTAAGCACAATATTTTTAATCTGGGTAATGTGACGATGGAGATCGAGTACTACAGCGACTCTTTTACTCCATTGACGGACCGACGAGGAAATGGGGGATACTCTCTTCTCTCTCTCTCTCTCTCTCTCTCTCTCTCTCTCTCTCTCTCGATCTTGTGGACACGTACGTAGCTCGCCTAGAAGGGTATGGTCTCTTAAGCAAAAAATTCAGCCAGCCCCTGGAACGTCCAAGTTGCTCCTATATACCATCATGTTGATGCGCTATAGGTGCCGCATATGCTTCTGTTTGGTGGCCCCGGGGGGCTCCTTCAATAGAATATGGTTGCAACTGTAGGCGCATGTCACGACCCGCACCCGGTTATTCGGGCACGAGTGCGTGGGCACGTCCAGCCTACGCCGCAGTGTCGGCGGTAGTACGCTGTCTAGGTCATTTCTGGGGTCAATAAGTATCTATCTCATCCACAATAATGAACATGTAAGAATAATCACAGGAAATAGGAATGCTAAGATTTCATAATATTTAATCTGTGACAACCAATCCACAGTTAATACAAGCCAGAAGATAAATCGGGGACAAACCCGAGTTTATGCTGAAAGGAAATAAAATAATAACTAACTGGCTACTCCTCCTCAAAGGTAGTCTCCTGAGTGGGAACTGGATCCTCATATGGGTCACCTGCTAACTCATAGTGGCATAATAGGTAGGGGCAAGGCCTCATCATCGCCTAAAACAACGGATCCAGTCAGGAAAGGAGCAAAGTACACAATGCACAACAAGATTAAACTAAATATTCATGAAAATTAACTTGAGTATCATGTTGAGAAAGTTGCATAGAAGAACATCAATATCTCAGAGTTAATACTATAAACAGGAATATGAGAAAGCAGGAATTAATGAGACAGGAAATGAAACTACAACAGTCAGCAAGAACTATAACAAGACCAGAAGCTATCTGTGTGAACTTGTGTTTATTTTAGAATACATAATTGGCATGTAGGGGTTTATAAGGCTAATCCGGCCGTCATAGACGGCTATTAAACATGAACAATCGAGATCCGACTGAGGGTACAGTCGCGTACCAACAGCTATTAAACATGATAGGGGGAAAGGTAAACTACATGCCTACTAGTATTCTCCCACCCGACATGAAAAGCAAGACATGAAATACAGTATCCAAGACATGAAATTCAGTATTCTAACACTACGTGTAATCATCAAGGGTACTAGTAGAGCAGGAAATTAACTATCACAATATAAAGATTAAACTTGAAGTGCAGGTACTTGCCTGTTGTTTGGATCCAATTAATTGTCCTAGGGGAAATATCCAGAGATTAGCCCAGAAGCTGAAATAGACATTATCAACACGCTCAGAATATGTCAAATATCTAGAAACGCCTGTCCTTGGGTCCAATTTGGAGACAAGGGCAAAAATGGCAGTTTCGGGCCAAAACGGGGTCCGCTGGTGGGCCCGCTTTGCACCAAAAAATGTGTCCGGGTCAACGGTCTCCAAAATTACCAAACTTAGTGTCAACAGGTCAGGAACGCTGATACGAACCCAACGGAACTTCCAGAATTGGATTCTGATGAGCCGATCACAAAATCGCCCGTCGAGCGGGGCCTACGGGGCCCACGACACGCGATTTCGTCAACGTTCTCAGAATCGAACCAAACTTGACCCACAGGACCAGCGTATCGCTACGATTCTGATGGCGCAAGTTTTGTCTCAATCTGACGAGTGTACAAGAAGTTAGGGCAAATTGCAGAAAAAACGGATACGGGGCGATGTCCGCGGATACGCGTTGATTCCGGTGTGCACGCACACCCGAATCAGCTTCCACGAAATCTCACACGTCCGTATCGACGATGCGCACGTATCTATGAAGACCGCACGCGACCAAGTCGTCCCGTTTGGCGGGGCGTACTCAGTTCCGGGGTGAAACAGGGTCTGGTTTTTCCTGTTTTTGGATCGCGATGTGCGATCACCACAGGACGCGATGTCCCGAGCGGTTTGTCCGGGCACCGAGAGGGTCATACAGGCTTCACAACGCAATTTGCGGAATTGGAATCGGAGCTACGAGGTGAAAGATATGAGTACCTGAACCGGACCAAAAAATCGAGGATTCGTCGTGTCCGACTCGACACGGACACTGTGTCCTGTGTCCACTGTGTCGTGTCCAGCCCCTAGGTTTAGGGTTAGGGCTTTTTCTGGACTCGGCGGCGCTCAGGCGGACGGCACAACGGCGGGGAGGTCGACCGGGGCTGGGCGGCGCTGTGCTGGCCGGCGGAGGCGCTGTCGGCTCGGGCGTCCGGCGGAGCTGCCGTGGAGGGGAGGAGAGGGGAGAGGGGAGGTGCTGGAGGTAGGCGGAGGACGGCGAAGCGGCGGGGGAAACGGCGGCGGCTCTCGGCGAGGCTGGGAGGCGGAGGGCTGAGGGCTAGGCGGGTCGGCCGGCGGCGTCGAGGGTGGTCGGGGGGAGGTTCTGGCCGGGGGAGGGTTTCGAGAGGGTTTTAAAGGGGAGAGGAGGCGGTGGCGCTCCGGGCGAGGCGGAGGTCGTGGCGGGGTTGCCGAGGGGTACGGGCGGAGTGGCCGGGGGCGGCGCCACGTGGCCGGAGGCGGCGGCCCCGGCGGAAGACGCGGGGAGCGGGTCGTCGTGCGGGGAGAGGGAGAAGGGGAGGCGGGATAGCGGGTCGCGGTCGGGCGGGTTCGGGTGGACCCGACCCGCTAGGCGGGCGGGCCGGTTTGGGCTTGGGTCCAATGGGCTGGGCCAGGGTTTAATTTAGGAAATAATAAATAAATAAGTAAATAAAATAATTAATTAATTAATTAATTAATTAATTAATAACTAAATAAATAAATAGTTTTTAGGTGTTTTAAAATAGGTCCGAGGCCCAATAAATTTCAGAAAAATTACCCTAAGTCCAGTTTATCATTTTACACCCAAAAATATTATTTCCATGATATTTTAATATTATTTATTAATAATTAAAAATTATTTAATAATTAAAACCTTGATTTTAATTACAAAAAATTCCCAGAAAATTCCAGAAAAATTGCGAAAAATCCCAATTTAAAATTCTTGCAAAATCTGGGGGTTTACAATCTACCCAACTTATAAAAATTTCGTCCTCGAAATTTAAAATTAAGCCATAATCCTTCACGTATCTCAATCGCAATCTCCTTGCGAAAATTTAAATCCTAATCATGTCCACTGCAACCACTTCATGATTAAGGTGACTACTGTTCCAATCAGAAATTTAATTTATGGTTATTACTTCTTACTTCCTCAAATTACCCATAGGCAGGTTTTAGATTAAGTCCATATAGCATTTTCAAGATTTGCACATGACTTTGTCTCACGATTTTAATTATCATAATTTCCTCTAGAAGTGATTCGAGTCCAACAATATTCCCATTCAAGATGGTATGCTTCAAATTTTTAAATTTCATTCATCTCCTCAATAATCCAACTAGGTAGTCCAACCACCAATTCGTAATTTGTAATTCAAATCATCAAATTGAAAAAATGTAGTCCACCCATGTTCAAGTCTGAAATTCTATAATTTTATCTTCCAAATTCAAATTGATGATTTTACCTTCATTATTCAAAATTTAAATCATGTAACTAAGGTACAACTATTGGGTCCTCGATATCAATTCATTAATCATTTTAGTCACTCCTCTAAATTTTCAAAATTATAATGGCTTGCTTCTTCCAACCTGACCTTACTCGGTCACGATCCAAAGGACATTCCTCTCAAGTTGACAAATGCATGCTACCCAACTTAGAGTCTACCCATTCATCACAAAAGACTATATACCTTAAGAAAAATATTCCTTAATATGTTTACCTATGTTCATTCAATCCTCGAACTTCAACGCCGATCATGATATGTCCTCAATTACGAAAGTTAATCCTCAAGTATGTGATCGGCCTATGTGGCATATCCAGTACTATCTATGTACTAACTTATACCAGGCACGAGATTTCGTCTTTCCGAAATAAGGGAAGACGAAGATCAATAATAAAGAGTTCAAGGGTGGGGTGATAGAAAAGAAATATCGGGGTCAAGGCATTTTAAAGTATTCAGGTGGGAATTGTCAAGCGATTGTGGATTGAATCCTATCTCGGTAATTCCTATTCACATGCTCGTATTAATACAGTTATGCTCAGACATGTCTAGGGCAGGTATACTAGTCAACTGTATATCTCAATCCACGCAAAGTAGTGCGAAGGGCGAATCAAAATGCACTAAGGTTGATCAGACCATAATACATTGATTCTGAATAGACAATTGTATTAGTGTGTCGACCCACTAATACATATGTCATGAACAAGCTTGATAAAAGGATAAGCTTGCAAAACTAGGCTATAAAATAGCAGCATAAGTCAAGTACAGCAAAATGAAGTACGCTAGATGGTGATGAAAGAAGATACAATTTATTTAAGTTCACACAATAAGTAAAATAACAGAAGACTCTACAATCTCTACAATTATTAAATATAAAGCATACCAGGTTATTAGCAAGTTTAAAGTTACTAGGTTGGGGCTGAGGTCACGAACCAGTGGGCACGAGCTAAACAATACTAGAAACGACAGCAAAAAAATCACTTACGCGCATTAGCTGCTCCAAGAGTCTGCGCGTTCTCCACGGTCATGCTGGTAGAGCATCTCGTGGTGATCTTGTAGGAACCTCGTCGCTTGCTGGTAGATCTTTTACTCTGCATCCAAAATAAACGATAAAGGCGCACAGGAATAAAGGCAGGATGCAAGTCAATAAAGTGATTCAAAGCCGGTATGAATATCAAGAATGATTCAATTAAGTGGATGAGCTTTTCCTAAAATTCTCAATTCTTATTGCAGGCCTGTTCGGTCCCTAAGTTGAAACCGAACAACTTAGTCGTTTGACCTGCATGGGCCACCACAAAAACGTGTCACGACCCGCACCCGGTTATTCGGGCACGAGTGCGTGGGCACGTCCAGCCTACGCCGCAGTGTCGGCGGTAGTACGCTGTCTAGGTCATTTCTGGGGTCAATAAGTATCTATCTCATCCACAATAATGAACATGTAAGAATAATCACAGGAAATAGGAATGCTAAGATTTCATAATATTTAATCTGTGACAACCAATCCACAGTTAATACAAGCCAGAAGATAAATCGGGGACAAACCCGAGTTTATGCTGAAAGGAAATAAAATAATAACTAACTGGCTACTCCTCCTCAAAGGTAGTCTCCTGAGTGGGAACTGGCTCCTCATATGGGTCACCTGCTAACTCATAGTGGCATAATAGGTAGGGGCAAGGCCTCATCATCGCCTAAAACAACGGATCCAGTCAGGAAAGGAGCAAAGTACACAATGCACAACAAGATTAAACTAAATATTCATGAAAATTAACTTGAGTATCATGTTGAGAAAGTTGCATAGAAGAACATCAATATCTCAGAGTTAATGCTATAAACAGGAATATGAGAAAGCAGGAATTAATGAGACAGGAAATGAAACTACAACAGTCAGCAAGAACTATAACAAGACCAGAAGCTATCTGTGTGAACTTGTGTTTATTTTAGAATACATAGTTGGCATGTAGGGGTTTATAAGGCTAATCCGGCCGTCATAGACGGCTATTAAACATGAACAATCGAGATCCGGCTGAGGGTACAGTCGCGTACCAACAGCTATTAAACATGATAGGGGGAAAGGTAAACTACATGCCTTCTAGTATTCTCCCACCCGACATGAAAAGCAAGACATGAAATACAGTATCCAAGACATAAAATTCAGTATTCTAGCACTACGTGTAATCATCAAGGGTACTAGTAGAGCAGGGAATTAACTATCACAATATAAAGATTAAACTTGAAGTGCAGGTACTTGCCTGTTGTTTGGATCCAATTAATTGTCCTCGAGAAAATATCCAGAGATGAGCCTAGAAGCTGAAATAGACATTACCAACATGTTCAGAAGATGTCAAATAGCTAGAAACGCCTGTCCTTGGGTCCAATTTGGAGACAAGGACAAAAACGGCAGTTTCGGGCCAAAACGGGGTCCGTCGGTGGGCCCGCTTTGCACCGAAAAATGTGTCCGGGTCAACGGTCTCCAAAATCATCAAACTTAGTGTCAACAGGTCAGGAACGCTGATATGAACCCAACGGAACTTCCAGAATTGGATTCTGATGAGCCGATCACAAAATCGTCCGTCGAGCGGGGCCTACGAGGCCCACGACACGCAATTTCGTCAACGTTCTCAGAATCGAACCAAACTTGACCCACAGGACCAGCGTATCGCTACGAGTCCGATGGCGTAAGTTTCGTCTCAATCTGACGAGTGTACAAGAAGTTAGGGCGAATTGCAGAAAAGGCGGATACGGGGCGATGTCCGCGGATACGCGTTGATTTCGGTGTGCACGCACACCCGAATCAGCTTCCACGAAATCTCACACATCTGTATCGACGATGCGCACGTATCTGTGAAGACCGCACGCGACCAAGTCGTCCCGTTTGGCGGGGCGTACTCAGTTCCGGGGTGAAACAGGGTCTGGTTTTTCCTTTTTTTGGATCGCGGTGTGCGATCACCACAGGACGCGATGCCCCGAGCGGTTTGTCCGGACACCGAGAGGGTCAAACAGGCTTCACAACGCAATTTGCGGAATTAGAATCGGAGCTACAAGGTGAAAGATATGAGTACCTGAACCGGACCAAAAAACCGAGGATTCGTCGTGTCCGACTCGACACGGACACTGTGTCCTGTGTCTACTGTGTCGTGTCCAGCCCCTAGGTTTAGGGTTAGGGCTTTTTCTGGACTCGGCGGCGCTCAGGCGGACGGCACGGCGGCGGGGAGGTCGACCGGGGCTGGGCGGCGCTGTGCTGGCCGGCGGAGGCGCTGTCGGCTCGGGCGTCCGGCGGAGCTGCCGTGGAGGGGAGGAGAGGGGAGAGGGGAGGTGCTGGAGGTAGGCGGAGGACGGCGAAGCGGCGGGGGAAACGGCGGCGGCTCTCGGTGAGGCTGGGAGGCGGAGGGCTGAGGGCTAGGCGGGTCGGCCGGCGGCGTCGAGGGTGGTCGGGGGGAGGTTCTGGCCGGGGGAGGGTTTCGAGAGGGTTTTAAAGGGGAGAGGAGGCGGTGGCGCTCCGGACGAGGCGGAGGTCGTGGCGGGGTTGCCGAGGGGTGCGGGCGGAGTGGCCGGGGGCGGCGCCACGTGGCCGGAGGCGGCGGCCCCGGCGGAAGACGCGGGGAGCGGGTCGTCGTGCGGGGAGAGGGAGAAGGGGAGGCGGGTTAGCGGGTCGCGGTCGGGCGGGTTCGGGTGGACCCGACCCGACCCGCTAGGCGGGCGGGCCGGTTTGGGCTTGGGCCCAATGGGCTGGGCCAGGGTTTAATTTAGGAAATAATAAATAAATAAGTAAATAAAATAAAATAATTAATTAATTAATTAATTAATAACTAAATAAATAAATAGTTTTTAGGTGTTTTAAAATAGGTCCGAGGCCCAATAAATTCCAGAAAAATTACCCTAAGTCCAGTTTGTCATTTTACACTCAAAAATATTATTTCCATGATATTTTAATATTATTTATTAACAATTAAAAATTATTTAATAATTAAAATCTTGATTTTAATTACAAAAAATCCAGAAAAATTGCAAAAAATTCCAATTTAAAATTCTTGCAAAATCTGGGGGTTTACAGCGCATACTATGGACAGGATGCCACATGTACATCCTTAACAGGACGTAGTTGAGTTCAGGTCGAGCTGTCATGTTGATGTTTGTTGCTATTTGTTGTTGCTGAAGATCTGGGCGGTTCTCGTCTTTTGTTTGCGTGACTTGACTTGGTCAGCTTGACACGTGGCCCGTATTTAGTTGGATAGAATTACTTCAGTCATAATAAAAAAAAAATTATCTCAGGGAACCCAGCCACATTAGACGCATAGAGTCTGGGACACATGGGACGCATGGAGTCTGAAACGCATAGGGCCAGAGACTCATGGAACACATAGAGTCTGGAACGCCTGGGGCCAGAGACGCACGAAATGCATGGAGTCTGGAACGCATAAGTCCAGAGACACATAGAATCTGGGACGCATGTGGCCTCATACACATGGCGCTGCACGGCTATCAGGAGTCATTATTAGTCTGACGATAGCTTCTTGTCGTTTAGAATGCTCGCGTCTTTCGAGGCGTTCAGAAAATTATTTTTGTCATGATTTTGTGTCAAACATAATCTTTGTGTCAGGATGCCACGTCAGATCCATATGCGACTAATATTGGGGGGGGGGGGCATGGATGCTATTTTTTTTTGGCCGGATGGTCATTCTGTGGCTTGATTTATTCTGAGTCGATCTTGGGGCACATGTTTGTTGGGCGCATGGATTTAGATTTTTCATGCTTCTACATTTACCTCAGAGACAACAGCCGCCAGAACCAGGTCTTCAACACCCTTGGCCAAACGCTCATCTTCAATCATATGAGCCTGGTGAGAACGTCCCTTATTTTTGTTCTTGTTATTATTGTTGTTGTTGTTGTTGCAGCTACGACAATCAGCAGCTTTATTTCCCATCTTATTGCATATGTGGCATTTTCCTTTGAACTTTTTCCAGTTCCCTTGACCGGTGCCTCCAATCTATTTGCGCTTATTTTTCTTGTCCTGTTTCCAAGACATTTGCTTGGCTTCTATAGAAGAGATTTTATCAGTTCTCATGTTGCTCTCTTCTATTTTAAGCCTGACAATCAGATCTGCCAGTGGCATATCCTTATGTTTATATTTCAGGTAGTTCTTATAATCCTTCCAGAGAGGTAGAAGTTTTTCAATTACAGAGGCTACCTGAAACGGTTCACATAAGACCATACCTTTGGCAACCAGTTCATGGAAAATATATTGCAAATCTTCAACTTGACTTGCCATAATTCTAGAGTCAACCATGCGGTAGTCTAGAAATTTGCCTACTACAAATTTCTTAGACCCTGCATCCTCTGCTTTGTATTTCTTGTCCAGTGTATTCCAGACCTCTTTAGCAGTCTTTAGTGGACTGTAAACATTCCATAAATGGTTGTCTAGTCCACTTAATATATGGTTTATGTACAGGAAGTCTGCATGCTTCCATTTTTGCAACGTTTGCAATAGCAACGTTGCCAGTTTCACCTTCTTCCAGAACGGGAGTTGTTTCATTAAGAATCTTTGTCATATTCAAGGTTGTTAAATAAAACAGCATCTTTTGTTGCCAGCCCTTGAAGATGATTCCATTGAACTTTTCCAGCTTTTCATCTTGTCCGATATGGACAGGAGTAGAAATGATCACCACAGTGTTCTCAGTCATTTTGTCTGTTACAATATAGCAGTACAGACCAGTAAATAATATAAAATCAGAATGGAGAAATATTATGTTTGTGTTCATAAGTAAATTAAGATTAAAAAAATCGAATTCAAGAATAATAGAAAGTATTATTTGAATTCTGAATAAGTGTATCACTGTTTTGATTGTTCAAATTATATAGTTTGAAAGTTCTACAAACCAATTTTACAGTTTCAAAGTTCCAAGTCAAATTGACTTTGCATGCATTAGAGGGATTAATAAATAAAAGCAAACAGAGAACTAATATCTGGTTAAACTATGTATTAAATACCAAACCAGAAACTATTATACTAAAATCTTGACTCTGATCCAAGTATAGTGCTATAATGATTCAATGAAATCCCTGTTTGACTCACAGAACCAGAGACATAGTAGAAAAATACAAATCAAACAACTTTGAGCAACTAAACGTTCTGAATAGTAAAAGGCTTCAATTCTACTCGAGTATTAACCAACAGAGAAGTCAAGTTAAAATATACTGAATAATATTAACCAACATAGAAGTCAACTAAACACTCTGAATAGTATTAACCAACAGAGACATTTACTTACCTCTGTTAGAAAATTATGAATTGTTAAGGCTAATGAAATTATGTTAAAAGCTTCAATTATCTGTTAGAACAGAGAAGTCCAAGTAATACAAAGTATAGAAAATATGGTATATTGTCTTAAGCTTGTTAGTATAAATATTTTAACTTTGCATTTTAAAATCTGAGAAAAAAATAATAATCTAACCGAGACCGAGGTTTGAATTTGGTTCAATGTCCTTTAAGACAAAATTCATCCCGCACAGGTGCTTACGATTTAATAGCGTTAGTCCCCTAGGATACAACGGTACTCCTCCTCTGGTAGCAGTACTTCACACCGCAGAAACTTGTCGAAGCAATGGAGATAATCTCTCTCTCTCTCTCTCTCTCTCTCTCTCTCTCTCTCTCTCTCTATATATATATATATATATATATATATATATTGGACTTGAATGTTTGATGTATGAATGAATGAATGAATGACCCAAATGACTCTCCTTATATAAATGATGAAGAGACACAAAGAGTGAATAGACACACATATTCCAATAGACACATATTTCAATTTTCCAACACATGAAGTGTGTGTGATATTTGACTGGATCCATAAACCTTAAAAGGGAATTCTCATGTAAGGTCTGAACCAATTCTAATTATATACATCTCATGATTTTCACTTCGTACTCGATGTGGGACTAAATTATCAAGTCCATTGTCACAACATTTGAACGTTTAACCGAAAACGAGATATAATCCAACAGTACTACAGTAAATGTGATAACTACCAGAAAATTAGCATCAAAATGATAGAATTTGTATCATCGTACGCAAATTCTCAATGTTCGAACAGACAGGTTTGGATTTGTGATTTTGGTTCACTTCATGTTGCTTTGGGTATGATGTAGCATTCTGAGTTCCCCACTTCTTTGAGGTGAAATAGGTTATCACCATTTTTATACACTTTTTATGTTACTTGTAGATATTTGGTTGTTTGGTTGATTTTTTTTTTTTATATGCCCGACAATATGTACGAGACTTTACGCACGCTGTGTTGCATGTTATTTAGATCCATTGTCCTCACACCGCTTCCACAATTTGATTTCGAGACCTCCGTCCAGCCAGAAAGATTAAACCTTTTCTCACTGACCATAAGAGTCAGTTGAGTTCGGTACTTATTAGTTTAATAATGTTATTTTGTGGTGATCAGAACGGGAACAATCGATGTATAGTTGGTGTCACTACTCAGTTGTGTGCCCTCGTCAAGATGGAAATGGGCAAAATATTTTTATAATTGTTCTTGTATTCTTGTGAACAAATATCTTTCTGGACTGTCAAACTACCATGCTTTGGATATAATTGAGAATAATGGCTTTCTTTATTAACTACTTTGGTAGATTTTGATTTACAAAGAAGCCAAAAAAATGACAATTTTAAATATAGTAAAGATTAACGATGTTTTTAAGACTTTTAATTTCAAACTTTTAAGACGGAAGTCGTAAAATTGAATTTATGTTGTCCTCGTTACTTTTGAAACAATAGTTTGGATGTTAAAAATTAGTAAAACATAATTTAAACTCTCCTTGATGTTAACAATAGAGAAATTATCACATGCTCAAGAGCATGTACTCAGAGGTAGAACCAGAATTTTGGAGTAGGGTGGGCTGGTTAATAGTTACTATAAGGTTCTACAAATTTATGACTAAAAATTTGGCTGAGTTTTCCTGCACATAACTATGATGAGGGAAAAACAAGTAGAAAATTTTATCCAGCTCAAGCTTTGATATTTAAGCCTCAAGTCTAAATATTGCACATTAATTTCCATTAGTAAATTGGCAATACAGAGAATAACAAATACAAAACACATACCTTAGAGACACCTTTATAGGTCTCATAAGGCATTCTTTCACAACAATTTCTGATGAAGCTTTCAAAGATGATAATATATGGTCTCAATTCACAAAGATATATGCATTCAGTTTTTGAGCCTGCAGAAACATTCAACACAATTGTTAAGTACAACTAAAGCACATAAGACAACACAAAAATTGAGAAAAAAAAAACTTGGGACATTTATGGTACTTGTGGTGACTAGAAAGACATGCCTAGGAAGATAAAAGTATCAGCCAAAACCTGAACTCCTACACCTATTGGCCTATGTCTCACGTTTGATCAATATATTGCAGTAACAAAAATAGCAAACAAAATCATTTATAGATCCAAGCACCTGAGCTAACTTGTCAAAGTTAAAATATTTGTTCTTTGATCCAATGCATATGCTGCCAATAGTTTTGATGGATGTATCTCAATTGGAACATCCTGCAAGAAAATGAAAGAAAATTTGAACAACATTTCTATAGATGCTTTTGTAATTAGATATTTGCAATTCATACCTCCTCTCTAACAAATTGTGGTAAAGCAATTGAAGCCAAATTGCACACAGCAGTTTCTGAAGGACTCGTGTACTCAATTATCTCAGTGAATAAGTTTGAAGACTTGATAGTCCCAAAATTTTGTTGATTACTTTTTTTGTTGCATGCATCATGTGAGGAAAAAATTTAAAAGGTTGCCAAATGCAATATATAATTTGTAGAGTATAGATATATGACAGACTTGACAGAATGTGTCATACCTTGTAAAGTATGTATTGTGTTCCGGTTTGTATCTGAGATTTCAAAACTTCAAACCAGAGCATGACTTGTACAAAAAAGTGCGCCCCATCAAAACTATGTCAATTATGACATGTACAAAAAAGTATATACCAATCCATTTCAATAAAACGGTGTCCTATTGTCCTGTACCTGTCGATTCTTGAATTTTAAAAAAACATCTATTATCAATTCTAAGTCGAGGCTTCGAGAAGTTCTCTTTCAATGTAAATCATCAAACAATCTGAGAGAAATTCATCTTCCATCTTGTTACGTAGTGACGTTTTAACAAGTTTCATAGCAAAAAATGCACGTTTAGTAGTTACCTTGGAAACAAGAAGAATTAAAACAAGACGAAGCAATCTATCAATCAAACCACAGCTCTTTGACTTCTTTGTTTCAACTAGCTTTTGATATAGTTCAGAAATAGTAGATATAATCTGAAATCGTGGATCAAGAGGAATAACTTGTTGATAATGTTGCAATTGGCCTCTCAATATAAGTACTTCTTGCTCAATAAAATCTTGAGGATAGAATTTTCTAGCAAGACTACAAATATCTTTCTATCAACATTGTAATATATATATATATATATATATATATATATATATATATATATATATATATATATATATATATATATTGTTCGTACAGAGAATTATACTTTGATTAAATTTCTTATAGAGAAATAAGTTTGAAATAATTAGACGGAGAGAATAGAAACGTCCTTATTAAGAACGTTTTGACTCTCTAGTAAAAAAAATTTAATAAGCTATTGAAAACATCTTTACTAAGGACATTTCCTTTTTTTTTCTATATTTTTTTATCTACTCCTGTAACAACTAAAGCAAAAAAAGAAAGAAAAAAAATTAAAATTAAAATTAATTTTATGGGAAAACGTATCTACCAAAGAACGTTTTTAATTTTTTTATTGTTTATTTCCTTTCTGTAAAAGAAATATTAAAAATTATAAAAAGTGAAAAAAAATGAATAGGCGGTGATAAGGTTCAAGCCTTGTGTAGTATTTGGGAGGGAAGAAAGTGGGAGGAAGAAAAAAGTTGAGGAAAAAGTGAGAAGAAAATTATAAGTGATGGTATTTGGGAAGGGGAAGGGAAAGTGGGAAAGAAAAAGTGAGAGAAAAATTTATACGGTTCCCACTAAAAAAAAATCTCAAAAGTGGAAGAAAAATAGAAAGAGATTAAAGAATTTTGAGATAATTTATCCAACTACCCCTCATATAAATTATGATATAAGAATACTAAAGACTAAATAGTAATTATATCTCTATCCATATACAAATAAAAAAATATTTTTTAATTTTCTTTTTTCTACTTTTTTTTATTCAAACAAAAAAAGAAAAAATTAACTTTAGTTTCATTTTTCTCCTTCCCATTTTTTTTCTTCTCAAAAGTTCTTTTTTTCTTCCTTCAAAAGTTCCCAAACAAAACCTAGCCTTCACAAACACATGACACTCTGACGACTGCACTACAACCCACTTAATATTTTTATGGTAACATATATATATTAATATAGAAGGTATTGTTTCTCCCTTTTGAAATAAAAAATAATAAAATAAACTTAAAATTTTGAAAACGTCCCTGTTGTCACTAATTATTTTTTTATAATAAATATAAAAGTTGGAAACGCCTTGTTTGGTAAATTTTCCCTTCAAATTAAATTTTAATTTTGTTTCCTTCTTTTTTCTTTAGTTATTACTATAAAAGACTAAAAATTATTAGAAAAAAAGTCTTTACTACGAACATTTTCGATAGTTTATTAAAAAAAATATTAAATAGCAAAAACGTCCTTTATATTTATTTTCTCTCGGTCTAATTATGAATAATTTAATCCAAATATATTTCTATGTACGAAAAAATTCGATTTAAATTTGAAACTGGTTCCAAAGATTAATACTTCATTGGTACTTGTGCAGCATTGAACCAAATGCAATAAGACTACGTTTGGTTTACGGAATCATAGACTTGGAAAAAAAAAAACTATATTTGAATACATGGAGAAAAGAAAAATAATTCTCAAAGAAAAAGAAAATAGAAGAAAAAATAGTTCCTTCCACCCAATCAAGAATTCACTTTCCCCAACTAAGGATTCTCTTTTCCTCCCAATTTTCTTAGTCTTCCCAAACACCAGGAAAAAAAAATTATAGAAAGTTATTTTCCAAAGAAAAAAAAAATACCAAGGAATTAATTTCCTTTTCTTTCCATTCCGTTTGGGCATAAAATTACAACAAATGCACAAGGTTTTTGAAAATGTAAAACTTTGTGAAACTTATGCTTCGTGGACACCAGAGAAGTACACTTTTTCTCGGACTTTGAAAGTAAGCTGAAACTAGTTTGACTCCAGTAACTATGGACTCGAAGTGAAAATTAATTGAAAATATCTTTACAGCAACAAAAATATACAAAATTCATGAGGCTTTAATTAGTTTTACTCCAGCAACTATGGAGTTGATGTTGCAAAGTATAGTCTGGTTCTAAGCTTTTATCAAATCCAAATTTTCATGCTGCTCTTTTGAGAAGGTCCACGTCTCCAAACACATCTTTGATGTCATGGTATGGACCACTCTATTCACACTTCCTTTGAACTTCGAGAGAGATTAATTCCAACTCCATTACAATTTTGCTACCGACCCCTCGTCGTGCTTGGAATTACAGCTTACAAAAGCAGGCAAAGACAGTTCAGTGTTTTTAACACGGCCCTCGCAATACAAATTCATAGCAGTAAAAGATAAAGTAGAATGTTGCATCTCCATGCAATCAACCCGTTTCAATGTGAAGATGAAGAAGGAAGCTTCCAGAATGTCTTTGTTGCAACAATGATCTGTTCTCCACCGCGGGTTCCTAGCTCACTCTCATGCACTTTGGTTGTCCATCGTACTGCATGGGCGATGTGTATCAACTTCTCAATGACTTCTGCTGAATCCCTTATCATTACAGTTCCTTCTGGGCGTAAAATTCGATCCATCTCGATCATCAAATCGACAAAGTTACACCTGCAATTCACATCCATAGAAAATGGGGTTTATCCATGCTAGCTAATGTCTATAGCAACTAGGCAACTTTTTTTTTCCTCTCAAAAGGGAGGATATTGACACAATTCCATGATCAATCGAGACTTCTATACATCAAATATAGCCACAATAAAATGCTATAAGCGAACCTTCCGATATAAACTATTTCTACCAGTGCCTCACCCCCATAACAAAAAATGAAATTAAAAAACGTTCTCAAGAAATCACGGTTCAAAGTTTGCAATCCAACAAGATACCGTGGATTTTCAGTTCTGAACATAAAAAAACCAGGAGAGACCTTAACGTTGGAAGTATGTGTGCTTCATTTTACCAGGGTGCACATGTTCACACCTAGTCAGGTGAAAAATATAAATATAGTAGGAGGGTGGGGGCACAAAACATAGCACAAGTTGGAGATTCGGGGTGCTCGTCCACAGGAAATCAAAGAGAAAGTCCGTGCTTTGCTCTTAGGACTTCGTCATCCAAGACAGAAGGAAGAAAGATCTGATCGAGCAGTCGTCGCCTTCGCTCAGGGAGATTGCTACGGGATGGTGAGTGATTTCAATTGTAATATCTTTCTTTTCTTTTTTAGTGTGGTGAGGGGGGTTGAATCTATTAGGACAAATGATTCAACATTGATTTTGTCAATCTTACAATTTTACCTGAGTTATAAAGGTTGGGATGTCCAGGTGACGTAGTCATCGTCATATACTTGTCTTTATTTGTGCTTGGTGTTCGTTAGACAGGGGTTGGTTATCTCAGGTGGGTCGGCCTAAAATTTTCGCTGCGGGCACTCTCAGACACGGTGTCGAAACGCTTGTAGGGCGTGTCCGATTACCAACATCTGGTATCAAAACTACTGGTTTTGGTTCTGGCAACTATGTCTACGGAGCAGATAACACTCGTGTGATCACCCTCACAGAGGAAAATTGAACAATTTGGAAGCCATTGATGGATAATCTACTCTTGTGCAAGGACTAGCATGGTCCGTTGGAGGACGACAACGCTAAACCATCGGACAAAGCTGCTGAAGACTGGAAACGACTGGATCGGAAAGCAAATGAATTCATCCGTCAATGGCTGGACAACTCTGTGTTTCACCTCGTGTCCATGGAGAGTTCGGCAAAAGCACTATGGGAGAAGCTGCATTCGCTATACGAAAGGAAGACGGCTGGCAACAGGCGTTTCTGATTCGCCAACTCGTCAACTCTAAGTACACGGAGGGTGCCCCAGTGGCACAACATCTGAACGAGGCTCAGGGTATTATCAATTAGCTATCTGTGATGAAAATGGTAATTGATGATTAGCTTCAGGCCCTTTTGCTTTTGAGTTCTCTGCCGGAAAGCTGAGAGACGGTAATGGTGTCGGTGAGCAACTCCGCACCTGGTGGAGTTGTCACAATGGAGGCAGTCAAAAGCAGCTTGTTGAACGAGAAGATCCGGCGTAAGCAAGTGGAATCGTCGCAGAAGTCCGCTCTAGTGGCTTCCTACGGGAAGGGAAGACCCAAGTCACAAGCGAGGACAGGGGGGGTTCTCGGGATCTTACGAGTGTGGAGCGCAAGGAGAGCTGCTATCACTGTGGCAAAATGGGTCATATCAAGAGGAACTGCATGAAACTCAAACCTGAGAAGGCCAAAGGCAAGGATGATCAGGAGGATCTCACGGCTATGAGAGATCTCATCATCGCAGCAACCGACACAGAGGAACATTGTGGCATATGTCATGATGGCGATTAGATCATGTATACGGGGGCATCGTATCACGCCACTCCATATAAGAGGTTCTTCACATCACACCATGGCGGCAAGTTTGGACGTGTGCAACAAGGGGACGGCTGCAGTTGTAGAAATCGGTGATGTGCACTTGACAACGGAGCATGGTGAGAAGCTCGTTCTCAAGGATGTGCGACATGTACCTAGCTTGCGTTACAACTTGGTTTCGGTAGGGAGGCTGACAGATGATGGATGTCGCGATTTGTTTGGGGACAAAGATTGGATGCTTACGAAGGATTCCCAACAGCTGCCTTGAGGACATTTATGTTGTGGCATGTACAGGCTCAAGCCGCTAAGTTGTACAGGCAGGCCACAGACATCGGATGGAGGCTCAAGGGGTATTCGATAGGAGTTGGATCATCGAAAACTTGCTGAGGAGGGGCTTCGATATACTTTGAGGATTACGGAGGATTCGGTTTCGTCGAGACAAAGCATCGAATGGTGATGAGCCAAAGATTAAGGGTCAGTATCTCAATCCCATGACAGTTGGTCGGTCTCCAGGTGGGGGTGGCTTCACGGATCCGATTTTGGCGACGGGTGGTTTGCCAAAGTTTCACGGAGCGACATTGGTTTCAGCAGTTCGAGGCCAGGGAGGAGATCAAGATTTGCAGTAAACTCAATCTGAGGCGGGAGCGTCACCATTCACACAGTTCCGGGAGAGTCGTGGGTCATTGACGACATGCACAGTGCGTGATGTTATGCTCGAGGACGCATGTGTATGGGGGAGCTTCAAGTTCGGACACGAATGTGGGCAGATTCAGGAGTTCGAATCTCGGAAGAATCGCACCATCCGCTTGGTTAAGCCATCCAAGGGTGAAGAAGCTCGTCGGAACATTAACACGTTTCTGGAGAAGACGGAAGTCGGGGACAGGCAGTCAAGACTCACGGTAAGGCTGATAGTCAGGGGCTTTGGTCTCAACCGTGTCATTGATGTCGGCAGGATCCTAATAGTACAGAAGGTGCTACGCATGGCAGCTAACGTCAACGTGACGGTCGAGGAGCTGGAGACGAAGGAAGATGCAAAGCAAATCGAGGGATCGGAGATCGGTGGCATAGAGGAGCAGAAACTCTGTCGCGGGACGACAGGCATGGAGTCCAGTTGAGAAGCCATGGGGTCAACACCCTCTCATCAGACTGGATGGAAAGATTGTTGGGGTCCAATCTGGATTTGGTGAATTTTAGAGCCCGAATATGGTCAAAGATTTGATTTGATATAATTTAAAAATCTATATTAAATGTAAGATTTGACTAGATTTCAAATTTGTATCAAATATTTAATTTGACCATTGTTAGAGTTATTTTATTTTGTTATTTATTATATGAGGGTATAATAGTAATTGTAGGTGTATTGTATATCAATATAAATAGACATGAGATGCAACCTAGGGTTTAATTAAGGCCCTTGCAATCTCCTTTCTCATATTCTCTCTTCTCCTACTTTTTTTCATTTTATTCTCCATCTCCAAACTTTACTTGGTATCAGAGCTTATATTTTATTTTTTCCTTTTTGTCTACTTTTCATAATTCGTTGTTCGCCGTTCGTTGTTCGTGGTCGTTCGTGGTTCGTTAATGAGATCTAGGGTTTCTACATATCTCCGTTGGTTGTTCGTCGTCGGTTGAGGTTCGTTGTGAGATCTAGGGTTTCAAAGATCTCGTCTTTCTGTTGCATCTGCAAGTATGGTGGGGACCGAATCTTCTGGCGAGCTTAATAGTGGTGGTGGTAGCGGAGGTGGTTCTCCTTTTACTGCTATTCATAATGATGAATTGGGAAAGTCGATTACAGCGGTGAAACTCAATAGTGCGAACTACCTTGCCTGGTCCAAATCTATCAAAGTTGTGTTAAGGACGAAGAAGTTGAAGTTTTAGACGGAAGAACCCCCGCCTGAAACTTCCGCTGAGAATGAAGATTTGATGAGTGCAGATGCATACGTTATGTCGTGGTTGTTGTCACGTCCCGATCTCCCGCAGGCAAATCGGCCGTTCCCGCTAGGCGGGAATCACCCTCGCCAGCGCTCCCGCGGAACAATCGCTTAACCCATCCGGGCGTGATGCCGCACGAGCGTGATCCACGCCCGTGCAAGGCCATGGTTCATTGGCTGGCGGCAAGAGTTCTAAGCCACAGAGTCGCACAGATTGTCCGAGTGCAGCGGAGTCATGAACGCATAGCGATTTGGTAACAGGTTCACTGAGTCGACAATATAGCGGAAGCATTGAAACACAAGTTTGAAGTAAAGCAACTCTTTTATTGATATGAACATGTGTTACAGGCGGCGTATAGCCGAGATTACAAGTCGCTCAAGCCTCTCTCTGAAACAGTAAAAGCGTGCCAAGTGGCTACAACTGTGGAATGAATGTACAGGCGATGGTCAGGCGACGCTCCAACATTATGTCTTGTATATGTGCTTCAGTCCCGGACGCACCGTTGCAAGGCTTCAGAGGGAAACTCCTGGCCTTAGCACGCACGTTGGAGGCGTCCGCACCGAACGAGGTTCTCCCGCACCCTGCACACAAACTGGTGGATTATCAGTACATTGAATGCACTGGTGGGGAAGCTACTCGCCCGCTCGACAAATCCAAACACGTAATACAGGTTCCGTGCACAACTATTAAGTTGTCTTTCTAATTGCCTTAGGATCAGTTTCATGCAAATATTGAATAGCCTAACTCGTGTGGCAGGACGCCGTGCGACATAAGAGGAAACACGGCGAGACTTACCAACTTACCATTTGTCCTTCCCTGTCCAAGGCAAATATTGTTAATTCATGCACGGACAAGTATAAACATTCAGGAGGCATAGAATATGCAAACACGAGGGTCGTTTTAACATGATCGTTCAGGTGTTCAGTTGTTCATCGATGCGATGCAATAACTCGCACGCGGATTGCCGCTAAGCGAGGATGACTTATCTATATGAACAGGAGTCGCTGGCATAGCCATAAAGGACAGGTGTAGCACATGAAAGGAAATGAAATGCAACGCACGGATCAGGAGCGCTACAAGTCATTCCTTCCGAGTCAGGCGGCTACTTAGTCTGTGAGCAAGAATGGCGTGAAGGATAAGTTCACAGGCGCTACACGCCATTATGCCCTAAGCAGGCAGACTAACAGGGGTTCCTGTCCGGATCGGATCGGCCCGGTGCCCCGGAGACCGTCCGCAGGAACAGAGATCAGGAGAATCTCACTTGAAACAAGTTGTCCGCGACATGCAGGTCAGGGTCAGGTCTAGGAACAAGTTCAAGGCAGGATATATATATATATATATGAACAAGTTATTATGGAACGAGTTCGAGTCAGGATATATATATATGGAACTTGTTAAGGCAGGATCGTTGATTCAGTAGTTTGCTCCACGAGCTGTCATTCAGTGATTTATTCATTCAGGGTGCAAATTCCCTAGTTCGGGAATTGCCTTGGTGACCTAACAGTCCCGGACACTTTCAGGTTCTTCCATGCGCGGAACGACTACTTGGTAGTCTCCCGGGGGTTTGGATGAAAACATGGCAACATTCAAGCAGACAAGCATGCGTTTCTAAGGAACATAATCAGTACGTTTTGCTCGGACCCGAAGGTAAGCCGAGAGATGAAGCCGTTAAGGGACTTAGCATGCGAGGGTCTGAATATAAGCAGTATTTCAATTTCCATGTTCTAGCAAGCAATACAAGTTGGGATTATTCCCTTAGCTAGGTGCGTTGGATTTCTTAGCATGCAGGGGGTTATTCACCTAGCGACTAGCACATATGATTCCAGATTTTATGTGTGCTGGCTAAGCAAAGACAAGTTCACCGTAGCCACCTACCTTAGCGATGATTCGCCTCGGTAGAGCGATACGTCTGAGCGAGCCTCTGAAAGCCTAAGTCGGATTCCTGTAGGGACAAGTCTGGATATCTTTGCTTCTTGTTCGTGGCAAAGTGGGTCGGGACAGCTGCACTATTGCCATTTGAAACGGCAGTCCGCTTGAGCGGAACGGGGTGTTACATCCTACCCAACTTAGAAAAAGTCTCGTACTCGAGACTTACTAAGGACAAGCAGTGATCTAGGGTTGAGGCAATCCTAGACAAGTCGTTGTACTTGTTCATTTGGATATTCACTTGCACAAGCTTCGAAATTAGCATATCGCTTAGACTGGATCGTGCGCACTTTCGAAGTGCACTTCTAGCGTGAACACGTCAACCAGCTTAGTGATAGCGAAGTCTTAGCACTCGAGTTTCACATTTTCTTAAGTCTTGGACGGTGCACTAGTTCAAGACGTCCCTCGAATAGATGCATTCAACCAAACTTAGAGTTAGTGAAATCGGACAAGCTACTAGCGATACTCTCAAGGGTTCGCACAGGTTGGCACAACGGCCACTCGTAGCATACAACCAGACAAGCAATCATATCATTCAAAACGCATTTTGAAAGTATTTAGACTTATTGTTGGAACATCCCATCGAGGCATTGAGAGAGAGCGTGCACATAACCCACGAACGAGCTTTCGAAACAGATAAATCGAATTGAAGTCCAAAGACGTAGAAGCCGGGCTCTGATACCAATATGTCACGCCCCGATCTCCCGCAGGCAAATCGGCCGTTCCCGCTAGGCGGGAATCACCCTCGCCAGCGCTCCCGCGGAACGATCGCTTAACCCATCCGGGCGTGATGCCGCACGAGCGTGATCCACGCCCGTGCAAGGCCATGGTTCATTGGCTGGCGGCAAGAGTTCTAAGCCACAGAGTCGCACAGATTGTCCGAGTGCAGCGGAGTCATGAACGCATAGCGATTTGGTAACAGGTTCACTGAGTCGACAATATAGCGGAAGCATTGAAACACAAGTTTGAAGTAAAGCAACTCTTTTATTGATATGAACATGTGTTACAGGCGGCGTATAGCCGAGATTACAAGTCGCTCAAGCCTCTCTCTCTGAAACAGTAAAAGCGTGCCAAGTGGCTACAACTGTGGAATGAATGTACAGGCGATGGTCAGGCGACGCTCCAACATTATGTCTTGTATATGTGCTTCAGTCCCGGACGCACCGTTGCAAGGCTTCAGAGGGAAACTCCTGGCCTTAGCACGCACGTTGGAGGCGTCCGCACCGAACGAGGTTCTCCCGCACCCTGCACACAAACTGGTGGATTATCAGTACATTGAATGCACTGGTGGGGAAGCTACTCGCCCGCTCGACAAATCCAAACACGTAATACAGGTTCCGTGCACAACTATTAAGTTGTCTTTCTAATTGCCTTAGGATCAATTTCATGCAAATATTGAATAGCCTAACTCGTGTGGCAGGGCGCCGTGCGACATAAGAGGAAACACGGCGAGACTTACCAACTTACCATTTGTCCTTCCCTGTCCAAGGCAAATATTGTTAATTCATGCACGGGCAAGTATAAACATTCAGGAGGCATAGAATATGCAAACACGAGGGTCATTTTAACATGATCGTTCAGGTGTTCAGTTGTTCATCGATGCGATGCAATGACTCGCACGCGGATTGCCGCTAAGCGAGGATGACTTATCTATATGAACAGGAGTCGCTGGCATAGCCATAAAGGACAGGTGTAGCACATGAAAGGAAATGAAATGCAACGCACGGATCAGGAGCGCTACAAGTCATTCCTTCCGAGTCAGGCGGCTACTTAGTCTGTGAGCAAGAATGGCGTGAAGGATAAGTTCACAGGCGCTACACGCCATTATGCCCGAAGCAGGCAGATTAACAGGGGTTCCTGTCCGGATCGGATCGGCCCGGTGCCCCGGAGACCGTCCGCAGGAACAGAGATCAGGAGAATCTCACTTGAAACAAGTTGTCCGCGACATGTAGGTCAGGGTCAGGTCCAGGAACAAGTTCAAGGCAGGATATATATATATATATGAACAAGTTATTATGGAACGAGTTCGAGTCAGGATATATATATATGGAACTTGTTAAGGCAGGATCGTTGATTCAGTAGTTTGCTCCACGAGCTGTCATTCAGTGATTTATTCATTCAGGGTGCAAATTCCCTAGTTCGGGAATTGCCTTGGTGACCTAACGGTCCCGGACACTTTCAGGTTCTTCCATGCGCGGAACGACTACTTGGTAGTCTCCCGGGGGTTTGGATGAAAACATGGCAACATTCAAGCAGACAAGCATGCGTTTCTAAGGAACATAATCAATACGTTTTGCTCGGACCCGAAGGTAAGCCAAGAGATGAAGCCGTTAAGGGACTTAGCATGCGAGGGTCTGAATATAAGCAGTATTTCAATTTCAATGTTCTAGCAAGCAATACAAGTTGGGATTATTCCCTTAGCTAGGTGCGTTGGATTTCTTAGCATGCAGGGGGTTATTCACCTAGCGACTAGCACATATGATTCCAGATTTTATGTGTGCTGGCTAAGCAAAGACAAGTTCACCGTAGCCACCTACCTTAGCGATAATTCGCCTCGGTAGAGCGATACGTCTGAGCGAGCCTCTGAAAGCCTAAGTCGGATTCCTGTAGGGACAAGTCTGGATATCTTTGCTTCTTGTTCGTGGCAAAGTGGGTCGGGACAGCTGCACTATTGCCGTTTGAAACGGCAGTCCGCTTGAGCGGAACGGGGTGTTACATCCTACCCAACTTAGAAAAAGTCTCGTACTCGAGACTTACTAAGGACAAGCAGTGATCTAGGGTTGAGGCAATCCTAGACAAGTCGTTGTACTTGTTCATTTGGATATTCACTTGCACAAGCTTCGAAATTAGCATATCGCTTAGACTGGATCGTGCGCACTTTCGAAGTGCACTTCTAGCGTGAACACGTCAACCAACTTAGTGATAGCGAAGTCTTAGCACTCGAGTTTCACCTTTTCTTAAGTCTTGGACGGTGCACTAGTTCAAGACGTCCCTCGAATAGATGCATTCAACCAAACTTAGAGTTAGTGAAATCGGACAAGCTACTAGCGATACTCTCAAGGGTTCGCACAGGTTGGCACAATGGCCACTCGCAGCATACAACCAGACAAGCAATCATATCATTCAAAACGCATTTTGAAAGTATTTAGACTTATTGTTGGAACATCCCATCGAGGCATTGAGGGAGAGCGTGCACATAACCCACGAACGAGCTTTCGAAACAGATAAATCGAATTGAAGTCCAAAGACGTAGAAGCCGGGCTCTGATACCAACATGTCACGCCCCGATCTCCCGCAGGCAAATCGGCCGTTCCCGCTAGGCGGGAATCACCCTCGCCAGCGCTCCCGCGGAACGATCGCTTAACCCATCCGGGCGTGATGCCGCACGAGCGTGATCCACGCCCGTGCAAGGCCATGGTTCATTGGCTGGCGGCAAGAGTTCTAAGCCACAGAGTCGCACAGATTGTCCGAGTGCAGCGGAGTCATGAACGCATAGCGATTTGGTAACAGGTTCACTGAGTCGACAATATAGCGGAAGCATTGAAACACAAGTTTGAAGTAAAGCAACTCTTTTATTGATATGAACATGTGTTACAGGCGGCGTATAGCCGAGATTACAAGTCGCTCAAGCCTCTCTCTGAAACAGTAAAAGCGTGCCAAGTGGCTACAACTGTGGAATGAATGTACAGGCGATGGTCAGGCGACGCTCCAACATTATGTCTTGTATATGTGCTTCAGTCCCGGACGCACCGTTGCAAGGCTTCAGAGGGAAACTCCTGGCCTTAGCACGCACGTTGGAGGCGTCCGCACCGAACGAGTTTCTCCCGCACCCTGCACACAAACTGGTGGATTATCAGTACATTGAATGCACTGGTGGGGAAGCTACTCGCCCGCTCGACAAATCCAAACACGTAATACAGGTTCCGTGCACAACTATTAAGTTGTCTTTCTAATTGCCTTAGGATCAGTTTCATGCAAATATTGAATAGCCTAACTCGTGTAGCAGGGCGCCGTGCGACATAAGAGGAAACACGGCGAGACTTACCAACTTACCATTTGTCCTTCCCTGTCCAAGGCAAATATTGTTAATTCATGCACGGGCAAGTATAAACATTCAGGAGACATAGAATATGCAAACACGAGGGTCGTTTTAACATGATCGTTCAGGTGTTCAGTTGTTCATCGATGCGATGCAATGACTCGCACGCGGATTGCCGCTAAGCGAGGATGACTTATCTATATGAACAGGAGTCGCTGGCATAGCCATAAAGGACAGGTGTAGCACATGAAAGGAAATAAAATGCAACGCACGGATCAGGAGCGCTACAAGTCATTCCTTCCGAGTCAGGCGGCTACTTAGTCTGTGAGCAAGAATGGCGTGAAGGATAAGTTCACAGGCGCTACACGCCATTATGCCCGAAGCAGGCAGACTAACAGGGGTTCCTGTCCAGATCGGATCGGCCCGGTGCCCCGGAGACCGTCCGCAGGAACAGAGATCAGGAGAATCTCACTTGAAACAAGTTGTCCGCGACATGCAGGTCAGGGTCAGGTCCAGGAACAAGTTCAAGGCAGGATATATATATATATGAACAAGTTATTATGGAACGAGTTCGAGTCAGGATATATATATATGGAACTTGTTAAGGCAGGATCGTTGATTCAGTAGTTTGCTCCACGAGCTGTGATTCAGTGATTTATTCATTCAGGGTACAAATTCCCTAGTTCGGGAATTGCCTTGGTGACCTAACGGTCCCGGACACTTTCAGGTTCTTCCATGCACGGAACGACTACTTGGTAGTCTCCCGGGGGTTTGGATGAAAACATGGCAACATTCAAGCAGACAAGCATGCGTTTCTAAGAACATAATCAGTACGTTTTGCTCGGACCCGAAGGTAAGCCGAGAGATGAAGCCGTTAAGGGACTTAGCATGCGAGGGTCTGAATATAAGCAGTATTTCAATTTCCATGTTCTAGCAAGCAATACAAGTTGGGATTATTCCCTTAGCTAGGTGCGTTGGATTTCTTAGCATGCAGGGGGTTATTCACCTAGCGACTAGCACATATGATTCCAGATTTTATGTGTGCTGGCTAAGCAAAGACAAGTTCACCGTAGCCACCCACTTTAGCGATGATTCGCCTCGGTAGAGCGATACGTCTGAGCGAGCCTCTGAAAGCCTAAGTCGGATTCCTGTAGGGACAAGTCTGGATATCTTTGCTTCTTGTTCGTGGCAAAGTGGGTCGGGACAGCTGCACTATTGCCGTTTGAAACGGCAGTCCGCTTGAGCGGAACGGGGTGTTACAGTTGTGGCATAGTATGGAACCACATATCGCTGCTAATGTTCAGTGGTGTGAATCAAGCAAACAGATTTAGGCATCTCTAGAAGAATCATATTCGCAGAAGCGAAAAGTTGCTCGTATCCATGAGTTGTACGAGTTATTGTTTAATACAAAGCAAAATGGGAAGCCTGTGAATGAATATCTGGCTTCCAAGAAGGCTTTGTGGGAGGAACTGCTCTAATATCATCATGTTACTACTGATTTGAAGGAAGCTCGGAGATAGAAGGAAGAGTTTCATGTTTCATTTATCCTAGCCGGCTTGGATCCTGCGCTCGAAGCTTATAAAGCTCAAATCCTTGCTGGAGAGCAGTTACCTACGGTGGCAGATACGTTCTCCTGTCTCAATCGTTCCTTTCTGGGACAGAGTTCTGTGGTGCCAAGTACTGACTCTTCTGCCCTAGTTTCTAGTGCTGTTGGTCGTGGTGGTGGACGTGGTAGTGGACGTGGCGGTAGAGATGGTAGTCGTAGTTTTGGTCGAGGAGGAGGCCGTGGTAGTAGAGACAATGGTCGTGGTGGTGGCCGCGGTGGTGGTGGTGGTGGTGGCCGTGGTCAACCACGAAAGTGTAACTATTGTGGAATGCTCGGTCATGTGGAAGACTATTGTTGGGACAAGTGGGGCAAACCAGAATATGCACATCAAGTGCACGATGAAAATATGCAGTCCCAGGTCACCATTTCAGCTCCCAGAGATGATACTTCGGGTTACAATCAGACTTCAATGTCCAATACCTCATCTCCATTTGAACAGATCCTCCAAAAGTTGAACGCGCTTGCTAGTACCACCTCCCAACCTACTGCAACTATGGCACATATAGGTAATCCTGCTTTTGTGGCAACCCAGTCACCAACCACCTCTTGGGTCATCGACTCAGGAGTAACCTCTCACATGTCTGGTATAACATCTCTTTCATAATCGTAGTTCCATGAAACATAATATTATCTTGGCTGATGGGTCTACTCGTCCTGTGCTTGGGAAATGTGTCATTCACCCTACTCAATCACTATCATTATTTGATTCATTATATGTGCCTAATTTTCTATTTAATTTGTTATCTGTGAGCCAGTTAACTAAATCTCTTCAATGTTCTGTGATATTTTCTCCCACTTCGTATGTTTTTCAGGACCTCATGACGAAGAAGATGATTGGTTCGGACATGAAAAAGATGGACTGTACTACTTGGATCTACCTGGAAAGGCCTTCACTTCTGTTTCTACTTCTCCGTTGCAGTGACATTATCGTTTGGGACATCCGTCTTTGGCTAAGTTGCGTCAAGTTGTTCCTAGTTTGAGTCATGTTTCTATTCTTGAATGTGAGGCTTGCCAGTTAGACAAGCATCACCGTAGTTCCTTCCCTCGTCGTAGTGAGAGTCGTCAATTAGAATCTTTTGATCTTGTTCATTCTAATATTTGGGTCCGTCTAGAGTCAAAAGTCCGAAAGGATTTCAGTATTTTGTTATTTTTATTGATGATTATTACAGAATGACTTGGTGTTATATAATGAAAGAAATATCTAAGTTTCCAAATGTGTTATCTGTTTTTTATAATGAAGTCTATGTTAAGTTTGATAAACGTATCAAAATTCTGCGTTCTAATAATGCTTTGGAATATACTCAATCTTCTGTGAACAGTTTCTGTGTTGATCGTGACATGATTCATCAAACCAGTTGTGTCTACACCTCTCAACAAAATGGTATAGTCGAACGCAAACATCGATACATTTTAGATGTGGCTCGAACTCATGTTCAATATGCATTTCCCTAAACAGTATTGGGCAGATGCCGTTCTTACTACATGTTATCTAATTAATCGCATGCTATCATCTGTATTAAATAACAAAGTTCCATTTACTATATTACATACAGATGTCGCACCTTTTTTCTTATCTCCTCGAGTGTTTGGGAGTGTCGCTTTTCTTCATAACTTGGAACCTAATCGAGATAAGTTGGCTCATAGATCTCTGAAGCGTGTCTTTCTTGGTTATTTCCGTACTCTAAAAGGTTATCGTTGTTACAGTCTACAGTCACACAAATATTATGTCAATACAGATGTTACATTCTTTGAGTCTACCCCTTTCTTTCCTTCAGGAGACCGTTGTATTCCTTTTACAACAGATTTGATATCTTCCATACCTCTTCCGATCATTCCTGAATCAATTACTGTCTCAATTTTCCATTTACAGGTTTATCGGAGATCCAAGGACAGGCCAGTGGTTCTGCAGAATTCAGCCATCAACCAATCATCTTTTGTGCCTGAGGTTTCTGCTCCCATCACCATAGATCAAGATGATCTTCTATTGCTCTCAGAAAAATAGAACGCATTTGTACCACAAAGAATAAGCATCACATTTCTAACTATGTTTCATTACACCGTGCTTCATCATCTTTTCATGCATTTGTTGTTTCATTGTCTTCTATTTCCATTCCCAAAACTTACAAGCAAGCTATGTCATCTTCTGGTTGAAAAAGTGCGCAATGGATGAGGTGTATGATTTACATCAAAATCAGACTTGGGAGCTTACATCACTTCCTGTTGGAAAGCAGACAGTAGGTTGTAGATGGGTGTACATTGTTAAGTATCACCCCGATGGTTCTGTTGAGCGTCTCAAGGCACGGTTGGTTGCCAAAGGATATACTCAGACATATGGTGTGGATTATATGGAAACTTTCTCTCCAGTGGCTCGGCTGAATTCAGTTCGGATTCTTATTTCTGTGACGGTTAATCACCAATGGCCTATATATCAGCTGGACATAAAAAATGCTTTCTTGCATGGTGACTTACAAGAGGAGGTTTATATGGATCAACCATCAAGATATGTTGTAGCAGAAAATAAAAAACTCGTATGTCGATTGAAGAAAGCATTATATGGACTGAAACAGTCACCTCGTGCTTGGTTTGACATGTTCAGTTCAGTTCTCATTCAGCATGGCTTTCGGCGCACCAAATCAGATCATTCAGTATTTTGCCATTCTTCCTCAGCAGGTATTATCGTGTTGATTGTTTATGTTGATGATATCATTATATCTGGGAGTGATCATGCTGAGATTGTGGACTTGAATGCCTACCTTAGTCGTCAGTTTCATACTAAGGATTTGGGTCTTCTTCGATATTTTCATGGAATCGAGGTTGCTCGATCTAAGAAGGGTGTGTATCTGTCACAACGCAAGTATGTTCTAGAATTGCTCTCCGAGACTGGGATGTTGGAGTGTCGGCCAGTTGAGACTCCTATGGATTATCATGACAAGCTTGATGCTGACAGGGGAGAGTTATTTGAGGATGTTGGATATTATAGACGTTTGGTTGACAAACTTATATATCTTACTGTTACTCGACCAGACATCACATATGCAGTTGGAGTAGTTAGTCAGTTTATGCATGCCCCTCGGCAACCACATTGGGAGGCTTATCTCTCGCATTCTTTGATACTTGAAGGGTGCACCTGGAAAGGGTTTGTTGTACAAACCTTCTCAGTTGCTTACGGTGACTGGGTTCAGTGATGCTGATTGGGCAGACAGTCACAGTGATAGGTCTACTTCTGGCTATTGTACGTTTGTGGGTGGCAATCTTGTTACGTGGCGTAGTAAGAAGCAGAATGTTGTGGCTCGTTCTAGTACAGAGGCCGAGTACTGTGCGATGGCTCATACAGCTTCTGAGATGATGTGGGTGCAGTCTTTTCTTCATGAAATGGGGATTATGATTCCTATTCCGATGGAGATGTATTGTGATAATCAGTCGGCAATGTTTATCGCAAGTAATCCGGTTTTTCATGAACGCACGAAGCATATCGAGGTGGATTGTCATTTTGTTCGTGATTTGTTGCTGAAGAAACAGATTGTTACTCCTTATGTTCGGTCAGAGGATCAATTAGGTGATATCCTCACCAAACCACTTACTCGTGGTCCATTTTCTGATTTATATAGCAAGCTGGGCATGTCTGATCTATATGCTCCTGGTTGAGGGAGGGTGTTAGAGTTATTTTATTTTGGTATTTATCATATGAGGGTATAATAGTAATTGTGGGTGTATTGCATATCAATATAAATAGACATGATGCAACATAGGGTTTAAGGCCCTTGCAATCTCATTTCTCATATTCTCTCTTCTCCTACTTTTTTTCCTTTTCTTCTCCATCTCCAAACTTCACTACCATATTTGGACGTCCATAATTGGTGTTGGGCTATTTTAGGTGAAATATGATTCTTATTTTAAGGTTTTCTATTTAGAAAATTCTATTATGGCCTAAAATATGATTTCTCATCCTATAAATATAGGAGGGTGGAGGCACAAAGCATAGCACAAGTTGGAGATTCGGGGTGCTCGTCCACAGAAAATCTAAGAGAAAGTTCGTGCTTTGCTCTTAGGACTTCGACATCCAAGACAGAAGGAAGAAAGATCTGATCGAGGAGTCGTTGCCTTCGCTCAGGGAGATTGCTACGGATTGGGGAGTGATTTCAATTGTAATCTTTCTTTTCTTCTTGAGTGTGGTGAGGGGGTTGAATCTATTAGGACAAAGGGTTCAACATTGATTTTGTCAATCTTGTAATTTTACCTGAGTTATAAAGGTTAGGATTTGTCCAGATAACGTAGTCACCGCCATATACTAGTCTTTATTTGTGCTTGGTATTCGTTAGACAGGGGTTGGTTATCTCAGTGGGTTGGTCTAAAGTTTTCGCTGCGGGTACTCTCAAATACGGTGTCGGAACGCTTGCAGGGCGTGTCCGATTCCCAACAAATCTCACCCTACTAGCACCCATGCTGCTAATGTGCATATGATAAATATACTATGGGAGAAAGATTGTTCTTAAAATAGATGAGTCTATGCTCTGAGTAGTTTGATCAAAAATGGATCGCTATTACATGGAAAAACCAAATATACGACTACAAAATGAGTTAAATGTTTAAAGTGATTCCTTAAGCTAACCATTCTAAACAAAAACAAAATGTATTTGGCTTTATATTGGTCTAAATCTCAGCCAGTCAAAGCTGCTGTTTGGTTTTGGAAATTATGTGTTTGATATTGGTTTACGTCTTGGTCGATTCAGTTCCTGTTTTTTGGTGGTAGTAATAGTTCAAAAGTGTAGAGTCAATTGATTTGGGTCTTATAGTAGAAATGTTATAATTCCTTTTAGTTGGTGTGCAGTTGTAGTCTCAGGTTCTCATTTGTACACAGATATATAAAGAAAGAGTTACAAGTCATTTTGCTTTCATTCCCACACTCCCTCCTCTCAAACTTCTAATTTTATTTTGGGCCAGCAAACACCGGTCTTCTCAAAAATAGAAGGAACTATTGACTAATGGATAGGATCAGGGACAGCTACATTATGGCCTGAGGGGGCCTTCTAACTTCTGAAAAGTTTGAAATTTTCTAGTATAATTTTTCAAATTTCTGAACCCCCAACCCCCCAACATAAATAAAAAAATACCAAAAAAAAAAAAACTGCCCCACCACACACGTTCTTGGTCCCCCTCACCACTCAATCCTGAGTTCCTTCCCTGGATAGAATTGTATCTGCTTTTGAAAAAAGGGTCTTAAGACAACATTATGTTAAAGCTTTATAAAATTATTATATCCAAATAACATGGCCATGGCCAATAAATCTCATGCAACCAAACAGTAGCCACATGAAATCAACTCTTACCGTAGTTTTGAAATCATAATACATACTAACATTATTTCAAAGCACTCTACCTAGAGGAATTGGATTCAATATTATCAACCTACTGAGTCGTGACTGGGTTTCCACTAATATAGATCACTCCCCAAGCACATTTGTACACAATATTTAAAAGTGATTGATCTTTAATCCTACATAAATTTTACAAAATAATAGAACAACTGATACTGGTCCCGGGTCAAGATGGAAACAGGTTCAGAGCTCAAATGGGATGAAAAACAGTAATAACATTAAACTCAAAGCCTCAAGATTATTGGCAAGATAGGTTTCATAGCACCAATACGAGAAATAGCAGGAAAAAAGGCTCTATGATTATGCCTATGGTCAGCTTACGCAAAGAGTCGAATAATAGCGAAATAAAGAACACGATCAAAATGTATATGTTTCACATACCTGCTCTCGCCAGAAGTTGGATCTCGTATTAAGGTACTGATTCCTGCAACATGTATAAGATCATAGGTTCGAGGATATGTCGAGAAAGGCTCACACCTAGTACCAGCAAACAAATGAACAGCAGTTAGCATCTAAACATGCAAACATCATTTATTTCTATCTAAGCTCACTGCCACCAGATATGAGAATTGCAGGTATGGCATGTCTAAGAACCATGCATGGCAAAGAAATTTGATATCTAACATGACATAACAATGACCAAATAATTGTGCAATACAAGATTATTCCAATTTCCAACTTGAACCTCATCAAATAATTCAAGATGCGTGTCAGAATACATTAAATCAATAATAACTAGAGGGGCAGAAAGGAGGGATGTCACTTTATGTTAAACAGTTTTGGGTATATACACAGATTGCTTGTAACATATTAACACCACCTTACAGAGCAAAAGTCAAGGATGATAGAATATGAAAATATGAACCCTTCCACTCATAGTAGAAGACTACAATGAGAAAAGTTGAAACAAGGAGAAACTTTCATTCAAGGTGTTAGCTTGCTCATTCAAGTGATAATACATGCAAGATACAAGCATCATATAAGGAACTGAAATAATGACAAAGTTTGCCTGTGCTTCACTATAAAATTTCCCCACCAATCGGCTTAGTACTTGGATAGTTTGTATGGTACCTCCCTAGCCTATAAACGTATTGATACTGAAAATGATTGAGGCCTCCTTAGTGTTTGCTTAATGAATTTCTTATAGAACTTTTGATTCTCGAAAGCTTGGAACTTGCCGATGTATCCTTTATAGGTGACCATTGATAAATACTCAATACTTTTTGGAGGTTGGCTGATTGTGCATCTGAAGCTTACAAAATGAACAATTCTAAATAGCAAGAAAAATATTTGATCCATGGTTTCAAGAACTTCCAATTCTTCTGGATTATTCTTACTATGAGTTTAGTGGTGAACACAACATAATCCATGGAGTGGCTGCAAGATCTGTACGACAAAATAGTTGTTTGTGAATATTCATCGAAGTAGTTGGTTAGTCCTATCCAACATAACCGCTTCTGTTCAAAAAAAAATTGACCCAAACTAAGTCTCCTATGCTCGTCAAATATTACAATAAGCAACAGAAAAATCAACCAAAATGTAGCACCTTTCTCTTTGTCAAGACTTGCAATGAAAGTACACGAAAGGGAAAACACACCAAGGTAATTAGGAGACACTAATTCTGTGTAAACGACTATCAATAATGCATTAGAAAGGATGAAGGTCTTGTTTGGTTCGCAGAAAGGAAAGGAAATCAATTCCTTGTTCTTTTCCTTCCTTCGGGAAATTACAATTCCTATTTATTTTTCTTTCCGATGTTTGGAGAGGCCAAGAAAATTTGAAGGAAAAATGAATTCCCTATGGTGGGAAAGTGATTCCTTGGTTGGGTGGGGGATCACTTTCCCTCCTATTTTTTCTTCCTATGGGAATCATTTTCCTTTCCTCATTTTTTCCTTTGAAACCCAAACATAGAAAAGAAATCACTTTCCTTTCCCAATGCCAATATTCCGCGAACCAAACGAGGCCGAAGTGTCAATATGAGAAGTCCCTACCAATGGGTTTGAATCTGCCAACCAACAACCAACGTGCAGAATTAAGAAATCAAAACTTAAACACACTTGTTTAACATGGAAAAACCCATCCGGTAAAAAAAACAAAGGGCAAATCCGAGCGCAATCAAGCAGTTCTCTCGAATCCCTAACCCAATCATCAGAGGTATCCCTACAACCTTAATAGACCAAAAGAACAAAAGCAAAACTCACAACACTCATATTCCTCAATGATTATAATAAGCCCTCACCGATATCCGAAGAAGATGCTAAATCCACGAGCACATATTCTTGTTGGAGTGCGTGGGGTTCCTAACCTATGTGGAGAACATCACAGAATGCGACGAGTACCATCCGTGTGTCGGAGAAGCTCGGGAAGGCGACGAGTGCCATTCGGGAGGACGAAAAGACTCTAGGAGCAGCAGCAACAGTTCTGGCCAGAAGGGGGGGCGAACTCGGTCCCCTGGCCGAGTTCGGTATGGGCGTTCCAGAACCGTTCTGGCTGAAAAGTCACGCAAACAACGACTCGAGCCGAACTCGATCCGAATTCGATCAGTGGCTGCTGTATGGAATTTTTTGGGTATTTTATATACCGTTGGATTTAATCATGTGGTCCAGATTAATTGCGGGATTGGGGAGTATAAGTTAGGGTTTTCGTAACCCTAATCCGTGTGACGGCATATTGAAAAAGGTAGCAAGAATACTTTACAACATTGAAGAGGAGAAAGAATGATTGGAGGCCGTTTCGAAGAAGGAGATCAGTTTCAAAATTTCTCATTGTCTTTCTTCTTCGTGGTGTAATCTATTTTATGTTCCAAATAGTTACGGTGATCCGTGTTGGATCGGTGAGGAACTTGTAGAGGATGTAATCTCTTTATTTCATTCGTGGAGGTTCTTCAGGGTTGAACTTCGATCGTCTCGTAATTTTTTCTGCAAGGGTTTCTACGTAAAAATTTATGTGTGTACGATTTGTGTTTGACGTTTTTGGTTTGTGCGCTTTTACTCGGTCCTCTCGCAGGGCTCTCTGGTTTGGGGAACGGTTTTCGCATTTCGTTCCCAACACGTGGTATCAGAGCAAGGTTCTGAAATTCAGATTGGTGTCAGGAGTTGACAATCAAATCAGGAAGAAAAGATGGATGCGAAGCCGGTGCGCATGATAAACCTAAACGGTTCCAACTACCACTACTGGCGGAGCAAGATTAAGGATTTACTATTTGTCAAGAAGCTGCATCTTCCAGTATTTGCTTCCGAGAGGCCCGGTGATAAATTCGAAAAGGACTGAAAGTTCGAGCACATACAGGTGTGTGGAAATATACGGAAGTTCGTTGACGAGAACGTGTACAATCACGTTGCCGGTATAAAGCACGCGAGGACACTGTGGGATAAGCTTAAATCTTTGTATGCGAAGAAGAACGGGATAAATAAATTATTCCTGATTCGGATGATGATGGATCTGCGGTACGAAGATGGTGCGTCAATTACAAATCACTTGAGTGAGTTCCAGGGCATGGTTGACCAGCTATCCTCGATGGGAGTCAAGTTCGACGACAAAGTTCAAGAACTATGGTTGTTGTGTACATTGCCAGACTCGTGGAAAACCGTACGAGTGTCTATGATCGCTTCTGCTCCAGAAGGCGTGGTCAATCTGGAGTTTGCCAAGAGCGGGGTACTGGATGAAGAGATGCGGAGACGTTCTCAAGACACTTCATCCACATCCTACTCAGAGATGCTAATTTCAGAGAGTCGCGGAAGGGACAAGCAAGGGTCCGGGTGGTGGCAGAGATAAGAGTAGGAGAAGATCTAAGGTCGGTACGAGGACTCGAAGTGTTACCAATGTGGCAAGAAGGACCACATCAAGCGAACTGTTTCGCTTGGAAGAGAGAGAAGAAGGGCGACAAGGGGAAGCAAAGTGAGAACACTACAGCGACAGTCTCGGCACATAGAGGCGATGTGATCATTGTAGGTGATGAGGTAGTTATGAACCTCGCTTGCGATGACAACTCTTGGCTGGTGGACCCAGGTGCTTCAGCGCACGTATCTCACAACATTGTACTATTTGCTACAGGCGACTGGAGTGTTGAAGATGGGCAACAGAGATATGTCGAAAGCTGTTAATATTGGAGATGTGCATTGAGGACGAAGACGGATGCAGTTATTGTTCTCAAAGATGTCTGTCATATCCCTGATATCCATTTCAACCTGATGTCGGTTGGAATGTTGGATGACGAGAGTTTCTTCAATCTCTTCACAAACGATCAATGGAAGCTTTCCAGAGGTTCCATGGTGATTGCCAGAGGAAACAAGAAGTCCAAACTATTATATGGAAGGGAGCACACATGGGACACAGGAGGTGAACGCAGCTACCGATGCGTCTGCCGAATTGTTGCACAGACGACTCAGTCATATCAGCGAGAAGGGGATGAGCTACTTGGTGAACAGGAAGGTGACTCCGGGGCTAAAGTCTACAAAATTGGAGAGATGTACGCATTGTTTGGCGTCAAAGCAAAATATGGTGTCTTTCCAAAGTCACCCAATTTCAAAGAAGCCAGCGTTGCTCGAGTTGATTCACTTGGATGTCTGCGGTCCTATGAAGGTAAAGTTCATTGGTGGTGCTTATTTTGTGACGTTCATTAATGATTATTTCATGAAGGTTTGGGTCTATGCCATAAAGACCAAGGATCAGGTGCTGCCCACTTTCAAAGAGTTTCAGGCATCTGTTGAAAGGGAGACAGGCAAGAAGCTACTATGTGTTCGGACCGACAACAGTGGCAAGTACATTGATCCCTTTGATGCTTATTGCAGAGAGCAAGGAATACGACACCAAAAGACTCCATCCAAAACACCTCGGCTCAATGGTGTAGCGGAGCGAATGAACATGACACTTATAGAGTGTGTACGATGTTTGCTATTAGAGATAAACTTACCGGACAATTATTGGAATGAGGCTCTTTACACTGCTGCTTATGTTATTAATTTATCTCCTAGTGCTCCTTTGCAGGGTGATGTGCCTGACAAAGTATGGTACGGCAAAGAGCTTCCATACAATCACATGCGAGTGTTCGGTTGTAAGGCCTTCGTGCATGTACCGAAGGACGAAAGATCCAAACTTGAGCCGAAGATGAGCCGGTGCATCTTTGTTGGCTATTGTCGGGATAAGTTTGGCTATAAACTCTACGATCCAGTGGAAAACTCTATAGAAGCAGAGACGTGGTATTCGTCGAGGATCAGACCATGACCAACATTCAGGATTTCCGAGATGCCTTCTGAGGCTGAGGAATTGCCTGAGTAGTCATTTCGCTTCGAGCCGTTTTCAAATGGCACTATAGAGGATCCAGTTATGGGAGAGTCAATACATAATGTTGCTCCCAACCTTGATCATCAGCCTGCTGATGGTGGTCAGGATGACCCTCGAGAGGATGAACATGCCAAGGAGATAGTTCCTGAAGGGGAGGAGGTTGTTGATATACAGCCAGCACCAGTGGTTCCGTTGAGGATGAGCAATAGAGAGCGTCGATCATCTACGAGATACTCACCGGATGAGTATGTGCTATTGACTGTCGGGGGAGAGCCGGAAAGTTTTACAGAGACTATGGAAGACGAACACAGACATGAGTGGATGGAGGCTATGCAGGAGGAGATGAGTTCCTTACAGGCCAACTCCACTTATAATCTGGTGTAGTTGCCAAAGGGCAAAAAGGCTTTGAAAAATCAAAGGATGTTCAGAGTGAAGCAGACAGATGATGCTACTCGCCATCGATATAAAGCGAGGCTGGTAGTTAAAGGCTACGGTCAGCGAAAGGACGAAGATTATGATAAGATCTTTTTGTCAGTCGTCAAGCAGGCATCTATTCGGGTGGTGCTAGCATTAGCAGCCAGTTTCGACTTGGAGGTCGAGCAGATGGACATGAAGACGGCATTCCTCCACGGTGATCTTGAGGAGTTGTACATGGAGCAGCCAGAGGAATTCTGTGAGAAGGACAAGTTACACTTGGTCTGCCTGTTAAGGAAGAGCTTGTATGGTCTGAAGCAGACTCCGTGACAGTGGTACAAGAAGTTCGAGTCGTTTATGAGAGAGCATGGTTATGCACGGACGACGTCGGACCACTGTGTATTTGTCAGGTACTTTGCCGAGGATAATTTCATCATTTTACTGCTCTATGTTGATGATATGCTACTGGTGGATCGGAATGCCACTAGGATAGCAGAGTTGAAGCGTCAACTGGAAGCGACCTTCTCTATAAAGGATTTCGGCGCAGCGAAAACTATTCTTAGGATGGACATCAGCCGAGAGAGAGAGAGGGTTCAAGCTGCTACACTTGTCCCAAAAGAAGTACATTCATCGAAAATTTCAGCGTTTCGGGATAGACAGGTCAAAAAATGTAACCCCCTTGCGGCTCACTTTAAGTTCACTGAGGAGCAGTGTCCATCTACCGAGGACGAAAAGGAAGATATAGAGCGGGTTCCATATGCCTCAGTTGTGGGAAGTCTCATGTATGCTATGGTGTGTACGAGGCCAGACATCGCTCACGCAGTTGGAACAGTTAGCAAGTATCTTTCCAATCATGGAAGGGTACATTGGAATGTGGTCAAGTGGATTCTACGATACCTTCAGGGCATTGCCGATAGGAGACTTTCCTTTGGTGGTGATAAGCCGAAGCTGGTTGGGTATACCGACGTTGATATGGCTGGAGATGTAGACACGAGGCGATCGACTTCGGACTATGTGATGATGTTTGCTGGTGGAGCAGTATCGTGGCAGTCGTGGTTGCAGAAGTGTTTTGCCTTGTCGACGATAGAGGCAGAGTACAATGCGACGACAGTGACTTGCAAGAAGTTTTTTTGGATGAAGTAGTTGCAGGAAGTGGAGCTAAAGCAAGAGCAGTACACTTTGCTTTACGATAGCCAGAGTGCAATTCACCTTGTGAAGAACCATACATTTCATAGTCGGTCCAAGCACATTGATACCTGGTATCATTCGATATGGGATATGGTTGAAAAGAAGCGGCGCTTGAGAAGGTTCATACAGATGACAACGGAGCAGACATGTTCACAAAGGTTCTACCAAGGGACAAGTTTAAGTATCGCAGGCGGATCGTCGGGATGACTCCCTCCACATAGTTAAGGGTGAGATTTGTTGGAGTGGGTTGGGGTTCCCAACCTATGTGGAGAACACCTCGGAGTGCGACGAGCGCCATCCGTGTCAGGAAGCTCGGGAAGACGAGTGCCATTCGTGAGGACGAAAAGACTTGGGGAGCAGCAATAGCAGTTCTGGCCAGAATGGGGGCCGAACTGTCCCCAGGCCGAATTCTGGCCGAGTTTGGTCTGGGCGTTCCAGAACCGTACTGGCTGAAAATTCTCGCAAACAGCGACTCGAGCCGAACTCGGTCCGAGTTCGGTCCGTGGCTGTTGTGCGGAATTTTTTGGTATTTTACATACCATTGGATCTAATCATATGGTCCAAATTAGTTGCGGGATTGGGGAGTATAAGATAGGGTTTTCCTAACCCTAGTTCATATGACAGCATATTGAAAAAGGTGGCAAGAGTGAATTGCAACATTGGAAAGGAGAAAGAATGATTGGAGGCCGTTTCGAAGAAGGAGATCTGTTTCGGATATTTTTCATTGTCTTTCTTCTTCGTGGTGTAATCTATTTTCTGTTCCAAAGAGTTGTGGTGATCCGTGTTGGATCGGTGAGGAGGCTTGTAGAGGGTGAAACCTCTTTATTCCATTAGTGGAAGTTCTTCAGAGTTAGACTCCGATCTCCGATCGTCCCGTGGTTTTTCCCGCAAGAATTTTTCATGTAAAAATCTCTGTCTGCGATTTGTGTTTGGCGTTTTTGGTTTGTGTGATTTTGCTCGGTCCTCTTGCAGGGCTCTCTGGTTTGGGGAACGGTTTTTACGTTTCGTTCCCAACAATTCTGTCTCACTATTCACGTCGTAAAACGTGCTCCGATGAATTGTCGTTAACGAACACTCTTATGATGCTCCCAACTTTACCTATATGTGTTGATCTCAACTTGTGCTCACAACAGGTCTCTCTCTCTCTCTCTCTCTCTCTCTCTCTCTCTCTCTCTATATATATATATATATATATATATAGTGTTGTTGAACTATATATGTCATTCATATTACCACATGAAGTATGATTCCTATGAGGAATAACTTTTAGCTCTCTTTGCGGGCGTCTACACCACAAATAGGATTCCTAGTTCAGCTTACCTCTTTATTTGTGAGAAGAACAGGAATCAAATTCCTCTACTCCTGGCTGATCTCGAGTAATTATGAGCTCTTCATATATGTTAATAACATATACCCTAACCATACATACATGTACTGTTCCTAAATGGAATAGGAGAAAAAACCTCCAATAGATATGTCCAATTTGAACTCGGAGATGTAATATCTCGTTTTGGGCTACCTCTTGTGGCCCACTTTGGGCTGGACCTGCCCAACACCTATGTCGGTACTTGGTAACCATGTTTAAGTCTGAAATATGAACAATAAGAGCATTGAGAAATTCCATGAACCCAAAACCTCCAATGCAGCTTTAACTTCATCCCCTTTTAAACCTTAATTGATTTTCATGACCGTCCATCCTAGTAGAATTAAAACTAGTATGCAGGACACTCGGTCAATATTATCCCCCGTGTGACCCATATAATGGCGATGGAGAACCTCATCTACAGAAACTCGGGTGTCAGGCTATGTCAAAGTAACTTTAACCTTCAAAATGGTCTTCTTGATATAGTTTTTTATTTTTCTCCAAGAAACCCTCAAAATCATCCTTGATAGATTATAGTTACAATACAGAAAAACCCTATCAAAATCATTCTAAAACCTCTCAATACCCCCTTCCAATACCCAACAAGACAGCTCTCTCTCTCTCTCTCTCTCTCTCTCTCTCTCTCTCTCTCTCTTCATGACTCCAAAAATGTCCCACCTTCTTCCCGTTTCTGAACCAAAAAAGCCCATCCACACCCACCCTTTTCAAACTCTGAATATCTGAGCGCATGGCTGTTTTTAATCATCAAAATCATCAGAAACCCCTAACAAACCCCTTCATGATAACCCCAAATCTTGTTTACCTTTGGCTATATCAATTAGAAACCCAAAAATTAATGATTGAACGAAAAACTAGCCTAAAATCCTCTTCAATCCAAATTCAAGTGCTGCTACAAGTTTACAGCAGAGTTAGCCCCTTAATTCTATAGACAGCCTCAATGTCCCTTCTCCTATTTCCTATAAACTCTGACCCTTGTTTCTGTTAATTTGTAAAGTCCAAAAATCCTAATTTATTGCCTATTTGCCTAAGCTTTGATCATGGAGGACCGATCAATGTCCCTTCTCCTATTTCCGCGTTGTGTCGGACACGTAACGGACACAACACGAACACTCCAAAAAACACTAGGTCACGCCAAAACAAGTGTTGTGGCTGCATCAGTGTGTCCTTACCATGTCATGTCATATCCATGTCCATGCATCAATTTGTCTGTTTTTTATTCGTAAAAAATGGAACCCATGTAATAGTGTAGGGTGGCTGAATCGATATGTTGACTTATCTAACAGAAAACAAAAAATAGTTAGAACAGGTACCAATATCTTACTGATTAGATATTAGAGTTCTAGAGAATTAGGGTTCTATGGGTTTGCCTCTTGCTATTCCTCAGTTTTTCTTTCTTTTCCAATCCTTTACAAGTATGCATTATATTTGACTGCAACAAAATTGCAAAACTCTCTTTATACATTATGGACCATAATGATTCTTAAATTAAAAGCTGACAATATAAGAGCAAAATAAATTTCTAATTTGACAAGCTGAAACTTTGACATCAGTTAATGAGTAAATTAAAAATATACCAGAAACCTTACCAATCATGATAGACCCCCATGAGGCCTCTGTCATAAATCACACCCAGTGTTAATGGCTTTCGAGGGGGAATGACATTCATAACCCAGACTGGATCATATGACAGTGCTGCTGCAAAGCCTCCAAAAAATGCATTCATGTCCATAACATTGCGGATCTGATGCGTCCCTAGTTTCAGGCCGAGTGAGTTCTTGTAGTACGCAACACGCCTTGCCCATCGCCTTCTATCAGCTTCAAACATATCAATCCCATTTCTCATCAGCGAAAGCCTTGCAGGGGGGGTGGATAGCCTCTCTGGCCATTTTGGAATGGACTCAACATCTAGATCTCCTCCAAGGGACATTTTACTAACACAATTCTGCAGCTTAAAGTACCTGAAATGAGGTTATACTATTGCATTCTATTAACGATATAAAGTTGGTCTAAAATGTGTACACATAGTTAGAAGAAAGCATGAAAGTTGACTAAATTCACCATGCTTCACTTGGGTCATCAGATTCACCGCACAAATCAACTGCAAATTCATTTTGGTTAGTAATACAAATCGCGCCTGAAGGCTTCTTCCATATGGCTGTGTTACCGTCTACGGTAATAAGTTCATAACACAGGGCAAGAGCTACAGCCTGGAGATCAGCCCATTCCTTGTCCTGTTTAGGCCACTGCACAGGTGGGCCAGATATTACGAGATATCCTCCTGGTCGAAGTAAACGGTCTACTTCAATAAAATAAGTTCCATCTGCAAAATTGCATTCGTAAAATTGATGCATGTCAAAGTCAATGTGAATATAGAAACAAATGTGCATGTAATGTAATGTATTGTAATGTAATACAATGATATGAGAAACTCACTGTAGGCAGAAAAAGGGATCAAGCATCGAGAACAATGAACAAAGTCAAATGAGTATGCAGGAAATGGAAGCCGCCGAGTGCCCAGCATGGCAACAAATGCAGGAATTCCTCTTTCTAATGCAAATTGTATCTGAGCTTTGTGCGAGTCTCTTGGAGCAAAAGAAAGTGTGGAGATGTTCTCATTAAGTAGATATCCACCAAAGCTCGCAACCTTCATGAAGAAATGAATAATGCATCCAAATTATTGGAAAATATTAAGGAAACATGTATCGGAAGAAGATGCAAGTGTATTGGTGGTACACGTCTTACCCCACATCCCATATCCAGAGCTGTCCTTAGAACACCCCCATCAATAGGGATGAATTGTTTAAGCTTCTCAATATAATGTACTGCTCCGTCCGGGAACATAGTACCACCACCTGGAAAAATAAAGTATGGGCCTTCTTTCTTCATCCAGCCTTGATGACCTTTTCTCTCTGCAAGCTTGTTATATGGCATGTTGTCATGCCAAATCTACATATAAAAGGAAACATGAGTGAATGCAGAAGACAAGCAAATGATGCTTTAGAAAAGAAAACACAAACTTAACAACACATGTCATAAAGGTGTAAATAGCCTTCATTCTAGTTAGTTCATAGGTCATTAATTAACCTTATGTATCAAAAGGTATGTAAAGCCCACACGGCATAAAAGAAGATCAGATAGAATTACTATAGTGCTGACATGCAGATCAAAGATGATAAAGACCTATAAAGATTCGAAGACACATATCACACACCATAGATATCTGGAAAAATCAATGAAGGGATGAATTCCCTTACACATAAAAGAGTTAACGAGGAATAGGCATTATTCACCTACATTTTTTTAGCAAGAACGAAGAACAATTTTGATGCCAGTATCCATGACAAACATTGGGCCTCAAGTGCATGGTCCCACCTCAAGATTCATGCATTTATATGTATGAACTCCCTCTCGTTGCCTCAAATAGGAAAATATAAAAGTATATATGTTCTATACAAAGAAAATATGACAGATTGTGTGGCCCCACCTTCTGATCGTCCACCCCTTGCCCACCCGCTCACCCTCCCTTAACCCCTTCATCCCGGATCTTCCAATATTCTCTCATCCTTCCTGTTGTGAAGCACTCTTTCATCCTTCATTTTATTGTCTAACAAGGGTTTGAATGATGAAGGTAAATGTAAATAACAAGAAACTCTATATCTTTTGTGGTTACATCATTTTCCATGCTATGAGTAGACCAATAAATGCACAATCTAACAGCTTAAGCATCTTCAGTATACTTCCTCAGCCATTACCAATCTTCTCTAGATTTTATTTCACTTGTTTTTACCACATTCTTTAATATTAACTCGTATTTTCCATATGATCTTTCCAAATTGATATGGTTGAATACACTTATATCTCCATGTGATATCAAGTTGCAAAACAACAATAGTGGAAGGCATTGAAGTGGAAATATGCCCATGAATAATAAAATAGTTTGCAACTAGCAGAAATACCTTGGGAATATGAGTTCTAAAATTTACAAATTCTTCCCAAGTATTCGTGAGTTATTTAATTCCAAAGTCAACTTCCCATTGGCTCTAATTATTTCGCACTTTTACCAAGTTGTTGCATGATTGATGGACGTAATAATGCTTTCCAACAATTTGGGACATCTAAAATAGTTTCATTCTAGATATGGATAAGAATGTTGAGTATAGCAATTATTTAGTTCAAGATAATAAGAATAGTCTTTGGAGATACTAATCACGGCCACAATTTAGTCAGGGTAATAAAAGTTGTCTTTGAATCCAATAGCATATAATCTTAGGAGAGCTTTGATATGAGATTTGAAATCTTCTTTAGCTTCATTACCCGATATCTATGTAAATCATCATCCAAAAAATCTACTGTTAGAATCACTAGTCTTGTAGGATACAGATATGGTACGACTCAATATGAACACAACAGTAATTTTAGCGAGTCAGAGTGACCTTTGTGTCCAAAATGGATACTATGACACCACCTCAGGTGTATACATGCTTCATAGGCTCGGAAAGTTAGCTATGTTGACCAAACAAACTATCTACATGTTCTCATATAAAAATGGCACAATTGAGTTATTAATCATTCAAGCGTAAGTTTGAGTTATTAACACTCAAGTGTTACCATAATTGTGACTAGCTTACCAACCAAATCAATCATCAAAATAACTATAAGAACTTCAGGATTTAGTGTTAATTTATATTAATTGCAACATGACGACATGACAATTTATAGCAGGATTGATGATACAGGACTTATATCAGCATAGGCCTTATACTATCTATGTAATTGTATTGGCTTGTACAACAACATGACCAACAAAACAAACCCCCGTACAGGTCATTATGTAGGAAGTACATAACTATATATGGTATATGTAATCATATCTAGTCCATTCTATAGTTATTTTCTTTCTTCCAACTTCATTCCGTTTTGAGCTCCAGAATTCTTCCAATCCATACCCATATTAGCTTATGAAGAAAACAGTTCCTGCACTAGCAGCTGACATGTCTACAACTAATTCAGTAGCAATAGCATGTCTTTAATTGGTAATAGAAGATTGAATTATCATGTGAGCCTGATTTTCTATGTTGCAAGAACAAGAATATAACACAACACAGTAGGGACAGGTGACATAAACACGGCACTAATTTTGGAGTGTCCATACTTTCATCTTTTGAGGTGTTGCTTGGTGTCTCTGTAAGGCTTGTCACCTGCATCTTGGAAGATGCGAATTTGAGTCGCAGAAACATCCTCTCTATATAACCTCACAAGACCATGCATTAGTGGAAGCCTCATGGCACTAGGACGCCCTTTTTCACACTTCCAACTATTTATAAGACAGCTCTAAGACGAAGGCAGCACAGAGAGCTCCAACGACAGGCACTTCATTTATTTTTGTAAACGTAATTACTAAAAAATGTTCCTCGTCACATCTGCCAGGCCTTTCTCCGTCATAATGGGTCAGTTGTGGAGCATAAGAAATCCACAAAGCTTTTGTGGCCGGCTGTGGACGTAACATGAATCCTCTATATCAATGCCAAATTCCTAGACAAGGTTAACATTTAGCGGTGTAGATAGGTAGATGTAGCTCTTGGTTATGCAGTTTTACGCCCATGCAACCATGGAGCTGTTCTCCTAGACTACAAAGAACAGTCCAGACGAAAAGTTAATATCATACAATATGTATAAATCAGAAATGCTCTCAAAATGTGACCAAGTTTCCCCTCCACAACAAACCGTTCCCGAACCCAAGACCCATGGGCGGAGATACATATACACATAAAAAAAGATTATACAGATTTTTTTAATTGCTCTTATTTCTTCTTTAAATTAGTATCTATTTTCTTAAATTTTAGTTCTTTTTAAATTTCTAGCTGGCAATATTCTATTTGTTCATTAAATCTGCCCCCACAACCTAAGAAAAATAAGAAGACTAGATCCAAATTTATGTTATAGAATTTTCATTCCCACGTAATGGAATGGCTTGCTCCGCCCTTGCCAAGACTTACTCTTACCAAACCAAAGGTCTCAACCATTGAGTGTCATTTTGCTCTTATAGTTACAATATCTATGATAAAATTTTCAATTAAAATTATGGGCGATGTTTAACGAAGCTAGATAAAACAGAAAACCACAAGAAGTCCACCGGCAGCAACAGATTGTTTCTCCCACTATTTCCAGATGATTCAGAAACACAAAGATGGTCAGATGGTTGCTACTTATAAGCCCCCAGAAACACGGAACAAATTCGGACAAGTAATAAACAAAATCCTCAGAATACCTGTCCCACTAACATGGCCGGCCCAGGGGTAAGGGGTAAGTAAGCCTTACAAGACTTCGGGCTTACGCAACCCACCTTTGTTAGGGCAACCCTCTAGGCTCAACGTGATCCCACAAGAGGTGGGGATAGCATAGGACCCCCCGGGACCGTCCCTCAATAAGGGACAATGGGCAACCTAAATTAGCTCCGTGTAGGGCAACCCAAACCCCCGTCCCGGCCCTGGCACTAATTTCGGGTACAAAAGTACAAAAATATACACTGAAGAACTCGGGTCGGGAGTGCTATCCCAGGACTAACTAACTCTGACACAGCGTTCCTCACCGTCTGGTGCTACTGAACCGACTTGGGGACCAAATGATTTAACTAGGAGAACACAATTGCCATGTGTTCATCAAAAGACTCATAAAGAGTCATTCAAGAGTAAGCTTAGAGCATGAATATGCAACCGCTAAAGAAAACCTAAGATCTATATTTGGTTAGAAACGGATCTTGATAATTTGATATAACGAACGAACCTTGTGGAGGCTTTCGGGCCAGGGGATGGGGAGCCGGTAGCCGGCGGGCGGCGGCACGAGGCAGAGGGGCACCTCCTCTGGGAGCGGGCAGTGGCGCTCCCGGTAGGAGTTCATCTCCCTGCTGAGCTGGCTGTTCCGCCTCGGGTCCTCGCACGGCATCGAGTCCGCCTCCTCCGCCGGACACGCCTCGATCGCCGCCGCCGCGCGGCCGTCGAGGAGAGAGAGGACGCTCTCCTCCCTCTGGAGCGGGTCGGCGGCGCGAGCGAGGGTGCGGCGGCCGGAGGCGGCGAGGCAGTCGCCGAGGGAGGTGAAGACGAGGAGGAGGAAGAGGAGGACGAGGGAGGAGAAGAGGACGCAGGCCAGGTCGATGAGGGCCCACGCCCGGCGGGGCCCGCTGCCGCCCCCGCGGCGGGGAGGGGGGAGGTTGACGTGGCCCATGCTGCAGCTGCTGGAGGAGAGAGAGAGAGAGAGAGATCAAGAAGAGAGTGGGGAAGAGAAGTGGGAGGGAAAGTGGAAGGGGGGGAGTGGCGGTGCGGTTATAAAGTTTGGTCCGAATCCAACGGGAACAGGAGATCAAGAAGAGGAGAGAGAAAGTGAGAGATCAAGAAGAGGATAGAGAGAGAGAGAGAGAGAGAGAGGGGTGGGTAAGAGAAGTGGGAGGGAAAGTGGGAAGTGGCGGTGCGGTTATAAAGTTTGGTCCGAATGCAACGGGAACAGCGGATTTTGGTTACTTCCCTGTAATGCTGGATAATTTTGTAGGAATGTTCTTTGAAAGTGGTCAAAATAAATAGTTAGCAAGTGTGGCCCCGTATTGTAAGCTTTAAAATCATTAATATGAGATAGCAATCTTACTTTGGCAGCTATTTTGGACTTTTTACATATTATTATTAAAATTAAAATCCCCAAATTACATATCTTCAAATCTTTATTCTTGGCATCGTTTGGTTCGCGGAAATGAAAGAAAAGAAAATTAAGTGTTTGTTCTTTTTCTTCTTTTGGGTAATTATAATTTTTATTCATTTTTCTTCCTAGTGTTTGGAGAGACAAAAAAAATTTGAAGAAAAAATTAATTCCTTGTGATGAAAAAGTGATTTATTGATTGGGTGGGGGAAATCATTTTCCCTCAATTTTTCCTTCATATGGGAATCATTTTCCTTTTCTTATATTTTTCTTTGACATCCAAACATAGAAAATGAATCACTTTACTTTTTCCAATGTCAAGATTCTATGAACCAAACGAGACCTTATAATGAGACGCTTGGAAATAGCTCAAAATTGACATGTTTAAGCCGTTTATAAATCCTCCACCATTTATTAAAAAATATTACGTAAAAAATTTGTTGAAAAAAATAATGTTGTTATAAATAACGCCATGGGAAATCGAATCTAACCAATCAAGGAGAAAACCTTCCACCTTAACCACATGAGCTATAAGAGGTGTTTGACTATAGTTATATAATAATATGTGGTTAACCAATTAGTTAAAATTTATGTATTTTTTTATTTTTTTTATTACGTGAGAATACGCATACGGTTTAGATGGCTATCTTTTTTAAGACTTTTTTTATAAAAAGTAGAGATATATCCATAATAAATTATAATTAAAATATAATTAAATCTATAACAAATCGTAATTAAAATGTAAATATATATATAACAAATTTTAATTCAAATATATTTAAACTATTACAATAATATTTAAAAAAATTACGTACAACGCACGTGCATTTACTAGTCATAGATAAATTAAGTTAGGATAGGTTTCCATTTATATTTGATTTACTTTAACCTAATTCTATGTTTAAAAACTAGCAGACGTTATTACCTGATGCTTGCTCAACCGTCAAAACATCCCAAATATTTTTCTCTCCTTTTTATTTCATATGTTTTGTTCCCAAATAAAACCCTAAAATTGTCGTTACAGTGGACTTATGTCTCAAACCCTAAAACTTCCCTCTCTATTATAATATACTCATATGGAGTATATTCGATTGGTCAATTTAGGCAATAAAAGTATGATATATCAAAGCCACAATTTTTTGCTTTTATTTTTGGATTTTTTTTACTTGATTTCACTTATTCATGTATGTTGTTGAAGTGCATTACTTGATCTTGTTTTATTTACAATGAATACCCTAAATTATAGGGTTTTACTATATTTTCACTTAGTTTTGTAGTTATGAACAAAATCTTTCTTTTTTTTCTAGAGCATGTAATATAATATTAGGTTTAGGGAAGAATTCTTCGTAATCTACTTAAATATAGAATTATAAGAAGAATGTTGTAGGGATTTTTTTTGTCTTATAGGGTTTGATTTTTATGAAGACTTCTTCATGACATGTAAAACTAATTTGAGTTTTATTGTATATTCTTCAATCACCATTATTTGTTACGTTGGAGTATTGAAGTATAATGATTGTGAGCATAATTAATAATCCTTACAGAGCAAGGCATATCCACACATTCTTAGAATTATACTTTCAAAACTCAGGTCCTATTGTTTGTCTCAGTTATTGTCTTATGAAAATTAGTTTGTGATAAAAAAAAAAATTCTTCATGATCTTTCAGAACTCAAGATCCCATGGCTAAGATTATGCTTAGATATGGTGATTATTAAAGGATCATATGTAAAAGGTACAAAAAAAAGTATGAATTTGGTAAACATAGGACAATAAGAGTTGAAATAAGAAAATACTTCTTAAGGACTTTGGGAGTTGATAGCCTTATTTTGTGAGTAGGTTGGAGACACATACTAAAACTAACATATGTAAAGGTCTGGGTTTTTGGTACCGTTGATCATGGTATTATCTTGCACCATCACACATCTATATCTCTTCATGCCTTTTTAGATATGGATTGGGCCGGTAATAAGCATGTCTACACCTCCAGCAATGCTTATATTTTTTATCACGGTCGTGATATCCTGGTTCTCCAAGAAATGACACATGGGTGCATGCTCCTCAACTGAAGTTGAATATTGTTCTCTTGTTACTACAGTTGTCGAGTTACATTGGATTTGTTCTCTACTAATTGAACTTAGCATTTGTATTTATGTTGCTCCAGTTATCTATTGTGAAAATATTAGTGCAACTCATCTCTGTTATAATCACGTATCCATTAACGCATGAAGCATATTACGATTATTATCATTTTATTTGAAATCAAGTACAAAGTAGATCTTTACGTGTTACCCATGTGTCATGCCCCAAAACCAGAATACTGGAGAGTGTCACATCCCGGTTTTGCAGAATTGATCGTCCTCGCATTTGATTCCGCAGAACCTTCCGTCCTCGCTATTCATGATGCTGTACAAGTCTGGGGTTGCACTTGTACAAGGCAAGAACGTGCACATATGGCAAAATATTTTATAAACATCTCAGCAACACATCAGTAGAATATTGAACACACATTTGTATAGGAAGAATTTTTTTTATTATTGATTTATTGCAACAGAGTACTATTTTCTCAGCGCTGAAATAAAAATACTTGAACGGCTTACATAACTTTGCATAAAATAAAAGACTGATAGGCTAACATGAAATAATATTTTTTATCCCATATATTGTGCCCCTTTATTACATTCTTGAAACTAGAAAACAATAACTTAAAATCTAGGACTATATTGAAAATAGGAAGAAGCTTTGTAAAGAACTGCAGTAAAAGCTTTATCTCCCTTGAGCTCTGTCACGACCCGCACCCGGTGTAGGGATGCAAGTCAGAAATAACGTCCATACTACGCCGCAGAATCGGCGGTAGAACGCTGTCTTGGTCTACTATACTATCTAAAGTCTCACAATAATATAAAGTTTGCCAACAATAGCTCACACAAAACTCAATCACAATCTAAAGCACGAGAAAATATGAAGAAAGTCTAACTATACATAAAAAATATAATAATTAACAATAAATAATATCTATTCACAAACTATAAGCCGAAAATAAATCCGGTACCAAAAGCTAAAGAGACAAACTATGAAAACTAGTGATCCGGATAAACCTTCCGACAATCACTCCAGAACTAGTGGATCCAAGTCTGCACCATCTATAAGTTGAAGTCCATAGTATGTCGGACACCAATCTCTCAGATCCTCTGAAAAATATTTTCAAGTCAGGAATGGAGAGAAGTACATACCTCTGAAAGCAGTTCCAATAACATAATCGATCATATATAACAAGCAATAGAAAAAGGATACAAGATGCACAAGTAATAAGTGTCACAACCCGCACCCGGTATAGGGGCACGAGTACGTGGGTACGTCCAGCCTATGCCGCAGAATCGGCGATAGAACGCTGTCTTGGTCTACTATGCTATCTAATATCTCACACAGTGCATATAAAGTACTGTCATGCCATCTCAATACCAAATAATACTCAATCACATATAAAACTGAAGGAAGATGTACGCACGATATGGAATAGAAAGAATAAGAAGTACAAGTCTCAATACATCACATAACCATCACCAAACTAAACACAACTCCAGATCTCAAATAATAATACAAACCAATGTCTAAAATAGAAATAACTACTACAAGGTATAAAAATCAAAAAGGCCTCAGTCTCTGGCACTATCCTCGGGTGATACTCCATCTGTCTGTCCATAGTGAGTGAGACACATCATCTCTAACCATTCATCTGAAAAAATATTTTCCAGTCAGGAATGGAGCGAAGTACAACCCAATAGCAGTTCCAATTAATTGATAATGACTATAAACAGAAATAAAAATATAATACAAGACGAGAAACAATGAACAATATCAACTATGGTAGAAAAATAGGTAAACAATGAACAATGTGGTAAAGAACTGTAACTATGCTAAGTGATTGAAATACTAGATAGATATGTGATCAGCTTGAGTGAACATTGTCTACTTTAATATTGGATAAACATTGTCTAAGTTACACATTAAATATTGTCTAGGATTTGATCACATACCTAGCTAACATTTCCCCTTTCCCCCAACTAGTACAATAGATCCAACCATGACACGTTGTGAAATAAGATACTCAAGGCCATATAAACAATAAACCTTGAACACGAAATATTGAACATTGAATCATTGAACACGAAATATTGTCTAAGTTAAACATTGAATATTGAACACGAAACATTGTCTAAGTTAAACATTGAATGTTGAACACGAAACATTGTCTAAATTAAATATTAAGAATACGAGAAACAATGAATAATATATATATATAACATCCCATGACTGATCCATGTGTATACTAGTCTGTGTACCAATGTGTCAAGAGTCATGTAAAATATTTCTAAATTCTTGTATTATAATAATTAGCAATTAATGGAAACTATTAGAGAATGTACTTGCCTGTCATCCAAGCAATAAATGTCAAACTGTGTCCCAACTGGTGTCACACAAACCTATATATGGAATATCACATTAATACAATGTGTTGGAATGAGTTTAAGTTAAACTAGTCAATATCTAGGTCACAAAGCCATTTCTAAGTCAAACCGATAAAATCTAGGTTGTAAGAGTCTAATGCTAAGTCACTAGGTCGATACACTATGAAACTAAGCTACACTTAACTAATCTACAAAACTATTAAACACACAAAAAGTCGTATCCTAAGATACGCAAGTTTCTAATATGAAAATAGGGTTTTAGTTATATATTCAAGTCAAATATTCATAATAATATAACAAAACAATGAAATATGATACCTTGGTCCTGCACCAATGCGTATCACACTTATCTCGTTACCCAAACTCAAACCCTATAGACTAGTATTTGCTAATACAATAAATAGATCAACACAAATATAGAACTTATCAACAAAACAATATCATAACTATATATGTACCTATACCTTTAGCTAACCAGTATACTGATAAGGTATATCACTAACAAACCAGTTACACTAACTTAATACTAAGCTATTGACTCTTAACTACTAACCAATTATTTAACTAACAACTAACAAGCTAACTAACACTACACATAACTAGCTATCAAAACTATTTAACTATTAACATACATAATATGCTAATATACATATCTAGCTACCAATAGCTATATGCACTAACTATTTCTAAATCCTTAACACTAACTACTAACTAACTAGAGTATTACCTCACTAGTAAACTAACACTCCATTCTAACTAAACCAAACCACTAACCCACTGACTAACCAAGTATCCAATTTCCTTACTGAACCAAATACCTGAAACTGATACCAATACTCTACAGGTACTAAACTGAACTTGTTGTTGATGACTGCAGTGTTGATATCCTGCTGATACTACATTGACTGCCTGCTGATACTGTGCTGAACTGGATGTTCTCACTGGTACCTGTCACTGATACGGTGCTCAGTTACCCAAATCCGATACCTGATACTGTGCGGATACTGATATTGCTCGATACCTTCAGTTGAATGAACTGCACGATGCTACATCCTCCTTGCACAGTGAGACTGAAACTGCACGAGGCTCCTCAGTTGGTTGTTGTGGCTCTCCCTTCTTGCTGATATCCATGCTGGATTGCTGCTCGAGGTTGTAGTAGAGGCACTGCTGAAGTTGCTACTGCTCACTGCTGAGTTTACCCGAGCCCCCTATGCTGAACTGAAGCTATACTGCCTGTGGCCTGAGCCCCCTTCAATTGTTGTTCACCTCTCAGTTGAACACTGCCACCTGCTTGAGCTCCTGTAGACTTGCTGCCTCCTTCCTTGCTGTTACTGAACTGCCACTGTAGTTGATCCGTGGTGCAGCTGCAATGCCACGGGCTCTCTTTGCTGCAGGCTCCTCACTGATCAACTGCCCGAGCATGATACTGAAATAACTTCTCAACTATATCCTATGCATTTGTTGTGTCACATATTCCATAAAGTAAGTCAAGAGCACGCCTTTAATACTTGACCATTTTCATGTAAAGCAGGTTTATCCAGGTACTCCCTTGCCTTTACAGCAAGCATATGGCTGTAAATATTTATTGTTGGTAATAAATTGGTCAACAAGATATCACATGTCATCACTTACAAAATCTTCTGCTTTGTCAATTTAACTGAAGAATAACATCAACATACCATGATGGATCTGGAGCAAATTTCTCTATCAATATGGCAGCTTTAAGAGCCAGTTCTTCACGTATGGCAAAATCTGTTGTGCTGAGATACCTGTGATGACTTACTGATTTTTGCTCATATTGCTGGGCATTCTTCGATTCACTGCTGAATTGCTGCAGTAGGCATGTGTTGCTAGATGCTACAGACATTGTTGTAGTTGTTGAATGCAGTTGGTTGCTTACTGAATTCCCACTGCCCCGAGCTCCTCTCACACTGCACACTCCTCTTATACACATCTTAACACAAACTGCATACATATACATATACATAACCACAAACACAACCACACTTATACCAACATAGCTCATAACTCAATGCATCTATTGCATACATAGCTAAACAAAATATACAATATACATCTACGTATATAAATCTCTCTATACTATATATATATATATATATAAATCTATATAAGCATCTATACATATAGTCACTATTATACATAATCACACACATACATATATTCAAGTACACAAGCATACATACATATATATATATATCACTATCTACTCTAGTATGTATACACACATAGACACACACATATACCCAAACACAATATACACTATTATATACAATATATATTACATAGATAACATATATATATATATATACACATGCACGCATAGCAAAGAGGGTAAAACAACAAACACATGGAGTGCACCGCACCCGTATCACACTTTCTCTATGATACGCTTGCGATACGACTCGAATACACAACCAAACGCATTTCGGAGGACACGAACAAGTCTAGAACACCAATTATGAATAATATGTATAGTAATTAGAGTGTTTACATGTCCGTGCCACAATATGATATGCACAAGGCCCTGTGTCAGGGGAAAACCTCCAAAATTAACTCGTTTCGTTAAATTGACGAGATACGGCCTACACGTATCCAATTGTGGATACGACACTAGTCACAAACAAATAATCATATGTCAATTTGGTCTAATTGACAAACACAACATGTGCCAATCTCGGAATTTTCCCAAAATTGGTACCAAAATACACGTAACTTCCACCGTAGGTCTCCGATTGACCCAAAACCAAAACCTATGGGTAGCCTATGCATGTGGGTTAGTTTCTTATGGTAAAATCTCAGATCTAGAGTCTAATAGAAGAGGGAAAACTAAATTATATCTATTGGGAGATGGATTCCCAATGAAAAGTCTCCAAATGCAAAGTAGCTCCTCTCCTTGTAGATCTTGGCCTCCTCTTCCTTGCTCCTTGCTCTTTGCTCTTTGATCCTTGCTTGTAGATCCTTGATGTAGAGGCCTCAATGATGAATTTAGAAAGAGATTTATGAAGAATTGGTAGAGAATTGATGGAGAAATGGAGGAAAATTGGAAGAGAAAAAAGTAGATCTAGAAATTTGGAGAAAAAATAAAATGAGAGCACTCTCTCTCCTCCTAATTATGGCTGGTCATAAACCCCTCTCCAAGCAATGTATAATGTCCCAAATACCCATTGGGGCCTCTCATGAAGAAATTAATTAAGGGGGAAGGTTCTAGTCTAATAGTTTCACTAATTAATCCAACCTCCTAATTCATGGGCCTAATTCATGGGCTCAAACTAAACTCATCCAAATATTGGATTCATGCATCTAATAAAATAGGTTAGGTCCACTACACAAGTCTAAAATAAATACTACGTCTAATCAAACACTAAATAATACAACAAATAATTAATTACTCATGCACAATATTAAATACAATCCTCCTAAAAAATAAAATTCCCGTATCAATTACCAAACTACTATTGATTAAAAAGTGAGGGTGACAATAAGAATGTACAATACAGGGAGAATAGGCAATAAGCACAATAAGAACTGAAAAGTAAATAAGAAAAATAAACTGCAAGTAGAAAACAAGAATACTAGCTATGTGATTTAGAGTGCAAGTTCGTTATGTGATCGACTTAGGTTGCATATGAGGTATAAAGGTAACTCCATTATACGTGAGGTGTATAATCGACATGCACATGAGATCAAGAGGGATTTGATCACATAACCAACTCCTACTCCCCCTCCCCAACCAATACTCATGGATCCAATCACAACACGTTACGTACATGATCACGATATAGTCACACTAGCACACGGAATAGTGGATGCACAAGAAGCACATGAAAGTTAATACCCGATGCATACGATAAAATACATGTGACTGGGTATCCATTGCACACGGTAGGGGATAACACCTCATAATGGGATCCATATAGCACCAGTCCGTGAAATCACTGTCGGAAATCAATGTATACAATTCTAGAACATACATATATACAATATTATGAATCGAAAACAATCAGAGAAATATACTCACCTGTGGTCCAGAGCAATGAATGTCAAACTGTCCGAACTGGTGTCACACAGACCTATATATGGAATATTGCATTAATACAAGATTCTGGAAAGAAAATAAGTTAAACTAGTCAACTTCTAGGTCAACAAGTCAATTCTAAGTCAAAAGTCAAACTCGGTCAACTCTAAGTCAACTATGGTCAACTACTTATTTCTAGGTTGCATAAGTCTAACTCAAAGATATTGGATTCATACACTATGAATCTAGGCCAACAAGTCACAACTTAGGATACTAAGATACAGTATCTCAGGATACGCAAACAAGAGATAAATATAACACATATGTACATATCAAACAATATTATATATATAAAATCTTAATTACAAATGCTAAATGGATACCTTGGTTTCGAATCAACTTGGTATCGCAATACTAAACCTCTATCTTGATACCCAAATCCAATACCTTGGGTATCCTTAATACCTTGGCATTTACCTTGGTATCTCAAGGTATTGCCACTCTAGTATATATATATTAACTATCCAACTATAACTATAAACTACCATGTATTTAGTATTTATACAATACTATACACCTTATTTTAGTCACCTAATACCCACCCATAATTAGTTTACAACTATCCTATTACTATGCCAATATCTACTACTCATATCTTGGTATATCTTGATACTTACCTTGGTATCTCAAGGTAATTGCCAAAATCTTCATATATATACTAAATATTCATCAATACTATATGTATACATATATCAATCCAATATAACTTCTAGTATGTACTAACTAGAATAAATACTAACTACCAACTACACACTAAATACTAATACATACATACATACATACATACATACATACATACATACAAATATTTAATATATATAACTAAGATACTCATAACAATAGATAACTAAAATATACTAACTATTCCAATAATATTATATGCTACAATTAAATATATTATACATATAGTATACTAAAATAAAATTAGAAAATTAGGAACATATATACGTATATATTAATTACCATATATATACATATATATCTATATATATATTAATATCTAATATATTAAAAACTGCCAAACTGTCGCTATAACTATTCCTGCTGTCACTGAAAGCTGTTGTTTATTAAGATATACTGCAGTTTTTGTAACAAGCTCCCATGGTACCTCGATCACTTGGGTTGCCTACATAGACGTGGGTCAGTACTTAACATACTGGTGAGCAGAACTAGCCCACTCACCTAAACCAAAACTTCTGAATTAAGACAAGCAGTTTAATAGGCAAATGTTAAGCAGTGAAACATATAACTCTTTGTACATATAAAATCTTACCCCGGCCAATGGCCATTCCTGTATAATTTACATAATTATTCTTACCGCCCCTGCATAAGACATTGTTAGCATGAATCATTCTCACTGGTCATTTATGGTGTAGCACCACGATGGACATGTCGTATAGGACTTCGTTGGACGTGTGAAGTGCCATTCAAAGCAGGTAACAAGCCTCAATGAATGTCTTTCTTATACCCTGCACTACCAAAGCGCTATTATTTCCTCCGGGCCGAATAGTCCTCAATGCCCTAGGTTACGTTCAAGTAAATTTACTATCTTGTGCACAAGTTGTCCATGACCATATAATGCATCTACGACTTGATGATAAGCATAAATAACAGTGTAAGGTATTAAAGTATTTAGAGTAACATGTACAATCAATTATTCATGTTTCAGCATACTTGTTCAGTGCCACGATTGGTAGTCGTAGACTCCAATTTACCGCTATCTCGTGGCACCAAACCACGATATGATGTTTGTATCCTTTCCTGTGTTATGTAAATAAAACTTTCCTCTTATCAATGCAATTCATTGAATCACATTAGTGGTATTAATGTAAACCCCCTCACCTAAAATTTAGTTTTTCTAATTTAATATAATATTTAAAATTAATATTTTTAGAATAATTAGGATTAAGAAACAAAAGTAACCTTTAAAATCATTTACCAGTAGCCCGAATAAGTTGATAACTAGAGCACAACACCAGCTGCTACCCTAAAATAAAAATTATATTCTTGACTAGGACAAACCAGACTACTTCTCTGACCCTAGTGCCACTCGCAAACAAACTCTCTTGTATTCTATTTAGCTACACAAAATAGTCGACAATTATGTGTCATAAAAATTCAACTTCCCACCTAGTGATCGTAGCTTGGATCTCTGATGCACAACACTGACCAGATTCCTACAATCAAATATCTGACACTAACCTACATTGAGACTATCCTAACCTAGTCCTTTGGGTCACATCTAATTTTATTTATTTTACATGATAATTTAATAGATGTGAAATATTGAACCCTTTAAGCTTAATTTGACTAAACCAAGAGCCAACCCTTAAATCGAACCTTAAAACCTAATTAAGTAGTCAAGTAAAACACCAAATACCCTATCTAATCTCACAAAACACCAAATGTTATAGTTCATACACCAAAACATATTTTTAGAATATTAATTTTAGCATAAAATAATTTGTAACCACAATCCCTTCACCTGGCTGAAACCTCCTCTCTTTTCACCTTCCCACTCACACTAAAGTGTGTAACACCCAACTATAGATCTAACTATAGATCTTTATCTTTTTCTTAACCCCCATACATTGATTACTTGGTATTATTTTACACTAAATTCATCCCCATAGGTGCCTTGGCTGAAGCTTACTCCATACACACCAATTTTGTCCAATTTTTCCCCTTCCACTTTATTACCCTATCCACAACTTCCACAGCCCTCAAACCTCATCCAAGAATACCCTAACACATCCTCTTTCAACCCTAATAAGCCCCCAAGGAGCCACAGTCGTTCGTTTGGCCTATGGATGACAAATTGGGTGCCAACTCCAGTAGACTCCAGAAATCTGAACCAGCAGGTTGGTCAACTTCTAACCCTTGTTTTCATGATCTGTATCAATTAAACCACCACCAAACAAACTTTTTAATATACCTGTCATGACCCGCACCTGATGTAAGAATACAAGTCAGGAACAATGTCCAGCCTATGTCACAGAATCGACGGTAGAACGTTGTTTGGGTAATCTAACCAAGCCAAGAAAACTTCTGATCTCACTCGCTGATGTGGGCTATTTCTAATATACCATTGCATCAATTTTCATTATGTCAACTGATACACCATTTGTTGAAATAACATGCCCAAGGAAAGACATGATGCTCATCCAAAACTCGCACTTACTTAACTTCGCATATAACTGATGTTCACGAAACGTTTGTAGTACGATCCTTAAATATTCAGTATGAGTTTCTCTCTCTTGAGTAAATCAGGATATCATTGATGAACATGACTATGAACTTATCCAAGAAAGGTCGGAATACTCTATTCGTCATATCCATGAAAGTCGCTGGAGCATTGGTTAGACAAAAAGGCATAACCAAAAACTCGTAGTATCTGTATCTTGTACGAAATGCTGACTTTGGGACATCCATTAGTTTGATCTCAACTAGTGATAACTTGAGTGAAGATCAATCTTTGAAAATACTGTCGCACCCTGAAGCTGGTCAAACAGATCATCAATTCTTGGCATATTTCGTATGTCACTTTGTTCAGCTCTCGGTAATCGATGCAAAGATGCATTATGCCATCTTTCTTCTTCATAAACAATACTAGAGCACCCCAAGGTGAAATACTAGGATGAATATAGCCACGGTCCAGTAATTCCTGTAATTGTGATTTCAGTTCCTTCAATTCAGCAGGTGACACCGATACGGTACTTTTGATATCCGACGAGTATCTAAAAATGTGTCAATTGTGAACTCGATTTCTCGATCCGGAGGCATTCCAGGTATCTCGTCTGGAAACACGTCGAGGAATTCTGCCACAACTTTGATTTCACCCGAGTTGCGCCCTTTATCCGAGAATCCCGAACAGAAGTGAGGTACCCTTCATACCCCGAATATAGAATAAGCTTTGCCATTACTGTCGATACCACCATCACCGTCTTAGACGTCAAGCCGCAGAAATAAGAGAACTCTGTCTCGCCAGGAATGCAAAATACCACTCTCTTTGCTGCATAATCAATTGTCGCATTGCAAGCCCCGAGCTAGTCCATGCCCAGGATGATATCATAGTCTACGATATTTAGGACTAGTGCATCCAAGGACACGTATCTTTGCCGAATGCAAATATAATCGTCCCTACAAATCGAACTAGCATGCAAATCTACTTCGGACGGAGTGCTGACTGTAAACCCCCTGATTTTTCAGGAATTTTAATAATCAATTTTCATAATTTTTTAGAATTTTCTGAATTAAATCAAGGTAATTTGGATTTAAACAAATTTATTAAATTATGTTAATCAATATTAAAATATTATAAAAATAATATTTTTAGGTGTAAAATGAAAAATTAGACATAGGATAATTTTTCGGGAATTTATTGGACCCCCAAAACATTTTTAAAGACCTAAAAACTAATTAATTTTTAAACTAAAATAAACCCCAAAATAAACCCGGTTTATTGGTGAACCAAACCGAACTGAACCATGCTGAATCAGAGCCTGAACCGAACCCAATTCCTAGCGGGTCGGGTTGGATCCGAAACTGAACCCAACCCGAAACCCGACCCGTTAACCCTAAATCCCTAACCCAATTTCACCCCGACCCCTTAGCTTTCTGGCGGCCGTTTTCGCCGCCGTGGCCCGCCGGCGACCCCTCGGTTTGCCTCCCCTGCAATCGCCTTCGCGACGCCCTGACTTCTCCGGCCGCCGCTTCGCCTCCGCAACGCCCAGCGCCGCCAGCCTCTTCACCTTCAACTTCCCTAACCCGCCGGCCGACGGCCCGACTTCCCCCGCTACCTATATAAACCTTCGCCCAACCCCCTTCCCCGGCCGCCTCGACCCAGCCGCTTCCGGCGAGCCCGACGACACGCAGCAGCAGAACCCTCCACCCCCAGCCGACTCGCCGCCACCGAGACCAGCACCTCTCCGCCCTGAGTCTCCGACCAGAACCCTGCTCCTCCTCCGGCGATGCACCACCTCCCCAGAGTGCTGCCATGCCCCTCGCCGGAGCCCCAGTCGCAGCGCAGTGCAGGAAACCCTAGCCCCGTCGCCGTGTCGCGTCGCCTCGCGGACACGAGGAATCCCGGTTTCTGCGGAGCCCTGTTCAGGTAGCCTTTTCTCTCTTCTTGTTGCCCCATTTTCCATTCCGTCTATTGTGACGCGTAGACTGCATAACCCTCTCGATGCCCGTACAACCCGCTCGGTGTATCGCGTCCTGTGGCGATCGCGAACTGCGATCCAAAATCAGAAAAATAATACCCTATTTTTCCCCGGAACTGAGTGCGCCCCGCCAAACGGGACGACTTGGTCGCGTGCGGACTTCACCAAAAGGTGCGCACCGTTGATACAGATGTGTAAAATTTTGCAGAAGTTAATTTGGATGTGCGTGCACACCGAAATCAACGCGTATCCGTCGACAATGCCCTGTATCGGCCCTGTTCCAGAACACGTTATAACTTTGTGTACACATGTCGGATTGAAACAAAATTTATGCCATCGGACTCGTAGTAATACGCTGGTCCTGTGATCCAAGTTTGGTTCAATTCTGAGAATGTTGACAAAATCGCGTATCGTGGACCCCGCGGTTCCACTTGATGGGCGGTTTTGTGATCGGCTCATCGGAATCCAGTTCTGGAAGTTTCGTTGAGTTCGTATCATCGTTCTGGACTTGTTGACACTAAGTTTGACAAATTTGGAGAATATTGTCTCTAACATATTTTTCGGTGCGAAGCGGCCCACATGTGGACCTCGCTTTGACCAAGAACTGTCATTTTTGCCCCTGTGTCCAAATTGGACTCAAGGACATGCATTTCTAGCTATTTGATATTTTCTGAACCTGATGGTGATGTTTATTACTGCTTTTAGAGGAGTACCTGCATAATCCATTGATACAGGAATAACTGTTGGTATACAAACCCCAGGCAAGTGTACCTTGCCAACCTTGCAGTTCTTATTACATCTTATTTCCTTAATATATTTATGTTGTACATGCTTAACTTAGGACCGTGTGACTTTACTTAGAGTCCAATTAATATTTGGGTGCCAACACCGTACGCGGAGTTGTGTAACGTCAGCTAGAGATGGATATCGAGACCCTTTACATTTTCATGCTTGCAATATCAAGTACGTTATACCTCAGGACACCTGACACTATTCATGAGACAGAATCTTCCTGAAATATTCAAGGTGATTCTGTGTAGATTGCAGGATTTGTGACATAAACATCATATTCATAACTATTATATGACTTGTTGTATTAGTTATGATCTTGCGTGACATGGACATGAGACATCGTGAACCTGTGACGTATGATTACATTGGGTGGGGAGAGATTTACCATACAAAAGGATGATTATATATATATATATTACTTTACTGGAGGTGACTTAGACTCTGACACAGAGCTTTGGTATATTACTGGCCCTTCGAGAGAATACTGCTATAGGTTTTCCCGACACAGATCCTATAGTAGTCTCAGCCCGAGTATGACTAAAACTCTCACTTGCATATCACTTAGCTGGTTATATAGTTTATCCTATTGTTTTATTTATTGATGCACTGTATTTATTTTGGCATGAGTTATTTTGTACCTTGCTATGTCCCCTGAGGACCTGGATCTGGATTATGTCCCCAGGGTTAGCAGAGGATATCTATCATGAGGTGTACGAAACAGGAGCACTTCTCGGAGCAGTACCAGAACCTGAGGACGAGGTGATCGTTGAGGATTTATCCTGAATATCTGCTTCTTCTATGCTCAGTCTTGATGCTATTAAACTCTTTTAATTCTTGTTTAATGAACAATTATAACAGACTTATTATCGGGTTGTTCCCCGATTTATTTACTTGTGACTTGATGATGTTTATATTTTCTTTTGTTGATATTGATGTATTCATTATGTGGATGAGATTAGTAGACCCTTATTATTGTATTACAGCGTAAGTACGCCCCGATGGATCCATTAAATTGGGTTTGTCCATCGATGTGTACTGCTGGCCATTGCCACGTGTCTAGTCCCTCGATATTTTGGGACTGGGGCATGATACTGACACTAAGATTCATATCTAGCGGTATCTTACAAAATTTATGTTCATTAGCAAATTCAGATTATATGAAACTATAGGTAGCACCCGAATCAAATAGTACATGAGCAAGTATTTCTTTGTAAAGCAGTGTACCTGTTATGACAATATTTGAGGCAAGCTGTCACGCCCCAGTCCCAAAATGTAAGGAACTAGGCCACGTGGTATTAGCCAGCTGACACGTCACTAAGGGTTTAATCCATTTTGATGGACCCAAAGGAACGTGTTACGCTGTCCTAGAATACTACAAGTCTAGTACAGGCAAGTCTATCTCATCCATAGAAAATGTCAGAAAATAGTGCTAAATATATATAATGCTGAGTCTGATAATGTCATATTATACATCTTGTGGGAACAACCCACTGTCAAAATATAATAATAATACAGAAAACAAGATAGACTGAACATCGTCTATATAACAAAACATCTCCATCGCCAAGAGAGCATCTCCTAGAATCAGGTAGATTCTGATGGTGTCTCCTCTAGTTCTTCCTCGGTGGCATGCCTAGTCTCCTGTCCTGGACCATACACCGTGGGGTAGTAGGCCTCGTCTAAATCTGGAAGGGAACCAGGTCCTCAGTGGGACATAACAAGATACAGGAAATAACATGCCAGGTATGAAAATACTGAATAAATAAATACAGGGTGCTAACCATCTAAGTGAAATACAAGTAAAGACCTTGTAGTACGTATGGGAATGTGTAGGTTAGACATATGCTGACTTAATTCACCAATCGTGGTGACTGGCTAGTATATGTGTCATATGCCCCCAGACGCATGGGCACTCTGTAATCGTCCATCTCCGAGGAGTATGGAACGAAGGTAAAACATACAAGAAGGGGGTGTCCCATACGTCTACTAGTTATCTTTTCCGCCCAATATAACTAAATGCCAAGTTGTAATTATTTTTGAGTTTTCCTGATTGTGCTAAGCCGTGATGCGTGTCACACGTACTGATAGCTAATCAAATACGCAGCTCGCATCCCAATATGTATGGCAACCATGTTGCGTGTTCCCGTGGTAGGGTCTAGGAGGATATTAAGATACCCTCACAGATGTTGGTAGGTCTGAAAAGACTAAGTTAATTAAGTTACAAGTCAACGTATCTGTTGACTGTACCCGAGGCAATCTCAGGTATTCATAGTTATCTGGTAATTCAGGAAACATAATATAAGGCAATATTTGAGTTTAAACAGTAACTTGGCAAGGTATACTTGCCTACTTCCTGATAGTGTTGGACACCTGATCCCACTGTCAAGACTGAGGGTCCTTGTGACAGGGGGTCACTGACTGTGCTGGAGATGTTTTCTGTTTAAAAAGTACAGGTCTTGTAAATATCATGGGTAAAATATAAAGTATAATCATATATATACTTATATACATATATGATAATATATATATAATATAGGATATACATATATATATAGAGTATATATATATTTAGATATATATAATATATATTATATATGTATATATATATAAATGAACAGGCAGTGCAGAAATAAAAGTATATATATATATATATACTGTACTATCCAGTAGTATATTATATAGTACATATCTATATAGATTATATATATATATAACATATATATATATAATAGAGAAAGACTGTGCAGAAAATAAAATATATACATAAATATAGGCTGTATTATCCAGCACTATGGTATATATTAGATAGGTATATATATATATATAGATATATATATATATATATATATATATATATATATATATATATATATATATATATATATATATATATATACATATATATATAATAAATTGAAAAGACATTGCAGGAAATATAAATATATATATATATATAAATACATATGTACTGTATTATCCAGTACTAATTTATATAGTATATAATATTTAATATATATAAGAGAAAAGTAAAATGCAGGAATTTAAATAATAATAATTGAAAAGCATGCATATATATACATATATATATATTATATATGTATATATATATAATTATACTATATATAAATAAATATATATATATATATATCTAGATATATATATATATATATATATATATATATATATATATATATATATATATATATAAGAAAGAAAAAAATAAAGATATATAAATAATAATAATATATATATACACTGTATATATATATATTCTTGTATTTAATAATAATAGTAATAATAATACTATTTTTTATATATATATATATATATAGAATATATATATATATATAAATATATATACATATGTATATATACTTCATATATATAATAATATATATATAAAAAAGAAATAAATAAAAACAGAAATTAAAAGGTGCATATAATATACATATATATACATATATACTATATTTAATATATATATAGTAATATATATATATATAATTATATAATTATATATATATATACTTAAATATATACATAGATATATTTATATATATATTTAAATAAAAAAATAAAAAATGCAGAAATGAATACATATGTATATACTGTATATTTACAGTATTTAATAATATTAATACATATAATTAATATATATTAATATATATATATATATATATTAATATATATATCAATATATACATATATACATATATATTATATACATATATACATATATATTATATACATATATACATGTATATAGGAATATTACGTATTTTCGTATAGTATAGGTATATTATACCTGACAGGTGGCAGGGGGGTCCACGGCGGGTCGCCGGCGGGAGGACGGCGGCGGAGGCGGTGGCGGCTGGCCGGAGGAGCGGCAGCAGCAGCAGTTGCTGCCAGTAGCAGTAGCAGCAACAACAGCTGCGAGGGCTGCCGGCGGCGGAGCGGTGGCGGAGACGGCGGTGCAGGGTGATGGGTGGACGGAGGGAAAGGTGGTGAGCAGACTAGTGGTGGTGGTGGAGGTCAGGGGTGGCGGTGGTGGTGGTTGGAGGCGGTCGGGATGGGGGTGGTGGTACAGTCGGGGAGAGGGGTCGGGGTTCTGTGGAGGTGAGGGCGGCGGCTGGAGGCGTCGTGGGCCGGAGGGAGGGTGGTCGTCGGGTGGAGGGGGTCAAGGCGAGTCGAACGGTGGTGGTGGTGGTGGTTCACGGTGGTCGGGGGCGGTGGTGGAAGTGGTTGGGAGTGGTGGTGTTGGCTGTGGTGTTGGTGGCGGATGGTTGCTGTGGGAGTTCTGGGCGGCGGAGGCGGTGGCCGGAGGGGGGTGGCGGTGGTTGGAGGGAAGGGCAGGGGAGTGGCGACGGATTCGGCGGTGGTCCGGTGGGCGGAGGGTGGCCGTGGTGGTGGTGGTGTGAGTTTGCATGGGGGGGTGCTCAGGTTTATATAGGGTTGGGGTGAGTGGCATAGGGTGTAAATAGAGGGAAGTCTAGGGGTGTTTAGGTCTTTTTGGGTTTTTGGGATATTTATGCAGCCATTTGTGGGTCCCACATGACACGTGTGCGGTCCACATTCACCAGCCAATGAGGTGATACCACCTCACACTGGAAATTTGCATAAAAACCCCTAAAATTTCATAAATTGCAAATAGGTCCCTAAATTGGTATTTTACGTAATTACGCAAATTGTCTGATAAAATTATCCAATTCCCAGAAAATACTAAAATGCTCAGAATTGAGAGGGAAAAGCTGTGGGAGGGTCCTGAGGGGGTGGGGGTGATTCTGGGCAGGGCAGGGCCTGGTTTCTTGGTGATACGGGTCATCGTATTTATTATTTAATAAATACTGCGCACGGTGTTCTATAATTATTTAGAGGCAGGTAGGGCCATAATTTTACTACGGTGCCAATATAATAATTGTAGTATATTCAAAGTAGAATATTATCGTATTTTTGTTTGGACAAATCTGGTGCTTGTTGGTCCTCAATCTTTAAGGGTACAGAGATGGGTAAAGAGCAAGAAATAAAATAGGAAATAAATACAAACTTTTGTAACGATATTTGTGCGTCTCAGACGAAGCTTAAAATAAAGCATCTGAGAGTTGCACAAAATTCAGGAAAATAGTTTAACAAGTCTAGGGCAGGTATGTGAATTTTGTTTGGGCATTACAGCTAGTGTAATATCCTAAATAATTGTGTGAAGTATAGGTGCACAATCAATAGGATATGTAAACAAAATAAATTTTAAAAAGTTACAGAAATTCTAATTAGTTAAAAAATTAATCCTAAATTACTGAAATCTGGTCATACACTCTATCATGTGCTGCAGGAAGAGGGTTTGGAACATTTGCAGGTGTTATCGGAGGAGCTCACGGTGCTTGCCCATAATTTTGATTGTACTATTGATCATGATGAGGGTTCTGATTTCCCCCTACTGTTTTACTATGTCGCCTTATGATCCAGGCTGCCACATTTAAAACATCCCGCACGATATTCCTCTTGGCGGTATCCAACCCGCTTATAGTTATTATAGTACGATCGCTGATATGGTCCCCGATTGTCATTTGTGTTCTGGCGCTTGGAAGCATCAGATCCGCTTGCTGCCATGGGTCATTTATAGTTATTCCTAAGACTGCTCCGTGTCGTCCCTCGAGGATAAATTTTTTGTATCTCGAGAGCTGCTTAATAGGCCTCCTTGTAGGTTGTACACTTCCGATTGAGCACATCACGTTGCATGCCTTCGTTCAGGCCCTCAATGAACCGTAGTCATTTCGCTTCATCATTCAATATCATGTAGCCGCCAAATTTGGCTTTCTTTACGAACTCTGCTTTGTAGTCGTCGACGGATATATTATCCTGCACAAGCGCTACGAACTTCTTTTCTTTCTTGTGACGGACGACTGGTGGGATGAATTGTGCGATAAAAGCCTATTTGAATATCTTCTAAGAGACTTTGGCTTCTTGCTTGGTACCATAAAGCGCTCGTCTCTTAGATTCCCACCAATCTTATGTTTTCAGACGAAGCTGCACCGCCGTATAGTCTACTCTCTTGGTGCCTTGGACATCCAACATACTGAAGATTCATTCCAAGGTCTTTAGGAATCTCATTACTTCCTCTAGTTCTGCCATGCCATTGAACTCAGGTGGATTGCAGCTTTTGAACTTAGAAAACTTGAACATAGATATCTTCCTTGTAGGCTTTTTAGTTTCCTCTACCTCTGCTATAACTGTTTCTCTGCAGTTACTATGGTCACCTCATGGTTGTCGGTCAGAGAAGTGACCAGTTGACTCAAGTTATCAACTTGCTGCTGTCATACCCCGATTTCGTAGAATTGATAGTCGTCCCCCGGGCGTGATGTCGTGCTTGCCTAGGTTGCACAACGCATAATGCCAAGGTATTTTATATAATGAGCATATATTCAGAGTACACAGATAATTGAACACAATATTGAAATATGAAAAGTTCTCTTTATTTATAATGAACATCTTTTACAAACTCTTGAACGAGTCAGATAGTTGCCATACGGGCTTACAAAAGTGGATGCAAAATGAGATAATCGTCCGTTATATTATATCATTTTATTAAAACTTCAAAGCTATAGACACCTTTGGGCGAAGCTATCGCCTTTCCATGGAGCTGCATAATGTATGTGCATGGGCTCCTGGAAACTTTAAAACACGCTTCAAGGGCACGAACTGGACGTGCCGGTAAGTGGACTGAATTGAAAAGTCGCTCTAGCTTCTTGCAGGATCTCCTTGGTGCGGGAAACATGTTGCAACGAGGGTCAGTATATCGAATTTCACTGGTGAAGGTGAGCTAACCCAACTATACCAATCAATACGTTGTTTATATAGAGCATACAAGTTATTATATGGTCTTTCTATCTTTCCTTAGTTCAATTTAAGCAAGCAATAAATATAGAAATTTACTGAAATAAATATGCCATCGTTCGGTGACTTTTACCTGCTCGTCAGAACCACCTGTACAATACTTACCATGACCTTCCCTGCTATGAAGACATAGTTAGCTTGCACAATTTAAATATACGAGGGGATCACTGGCATGATGCCATAATGGGCAATTTATAGTCTTGGATGAGAATGGTATGCAACGAAGATTCATGAGGCGCTACAAACCATCACATCCAGTACATGAGACTATTATAAAGTTCTGTCTGGATCGGATCGGTGTCAGTGCCCCAGTGACCTTCCGAAGGAAAAAAGATCTCGTACACAAGTTGTTCGTGATCAAACCGCGTCTATACTAAGTTATCAAATGATGTAGTTCAAGGTAACACGAGCACGAGACAAGTAACATGGCATGATCTGTTTTGGATAGTCTTTCTGATCAGTTTATTGTATAGCAAGGTGTGTTCTATACATAGCACAATTAAAGAAGAAGTATATATTCTAACTAGAATTGAAACATGATGAAAGAACATTCTAAGCGAACTAGCAAGCAATAAGGTAACCGTTCACAAGTTGGTTGATAAGCACAAGTAATCCAAGTTTATTCCTTTTTATCTTGACATCTTTTAGTTATTATGGTATCGTTTGATCGTAATAATCAAGAAGGCAATATTTTAGATGTGACGACTTGGAAGAAGGGTCAACTAAATTGAATTATAACCACTCACAAGTTGGTTGGAGAGAGAAAAGGAAAGAGGTGCTTCAAGACTCCGCTCGTGCGACGTCTACTGCACGATCACCTGCATTGCCACAAACAGATGATCAATACCTCTTCTACTCTTTCTAAGTTTGGAATAAAAATCTAGTTCAACGAACGAAAGCAATGAAATCCATCGAAACCATTCAAGAAAACATAAATTCGAAAACTAACTCAAAAGCACGAAAGCAACAAGGCGGCAACGAAAACTAGGCAAGAAAACTTACAGCGGAGAGGTCCCTATTGACTCTACCGCTAAGTCCATCCTTGGACATGGTCCACTGAATATGGAAATTGATTTCAAAGAAGCAAATCCATAATAAGAAAAAGATCTTGATTCAATCTATCCCGATCAAACGATACCGAAAGTATTTCTTAGCCTTTCTCCCCGAAAAGGGGGAACGGGGCACCACAGCTGCTGTTGCGTATCAAATTATAGCTGAAACTGAGTTATTAGTTGCGCTTGAAGTTCATGATGTTGGGCCTCAATCATTTTGTGATGAGAATTGCTCTGCTTCTTTTGTGCCTCTAAATTTTTTATTATTTTTTCCATTGGGTCAGACGACTATGTCGCCTTAGAGCTATCCCCTTTTGTCATCTGCAAACGAAATAACTTCCATTAACACTAATAAAATATTTATGGGCTTATTGTATGGAATATTATTTGATGCAGCGCTATCGAAAAGCAAATCATCTGAGAAAATTGTTTGAAAACTTCTAATTAAAAATTGATTTTAAAATCTGATGAAATTTAACCGTGCTTTGATACCAACTTGTCACGCCCTGGTTTCGCAGAACCGATCATTCTCGCATTTGGTTCCGCAAAACCGTTCATCCTCTCTAGGCATAATGTCATTCAAGTCTGGGGTTCCACTTGTATAAGCAAGAATGTGAACATGTGTCCAAATCTTTTTTAAATATCTCAGCAACACAACATCAGAATATTAAACACACATTGTATAGGAAGACAAATATTACTTTTTTTGATTTATTGCAACCGAGTACAAATTTTTTAGTACTGGAATGGAAATGCCTAAACGGCTTACATAGCTTTTCATAAAAATGAAATACTGATAGGATGACATAAAATAATGTTCTTATCCCAAACATTACGCCTCTTTATTACATTATTGAAACTAGAAAACAACAACTTAAAATCTTGGACTACTTTGAAAATAGAAAGAAGCTTTGAAAATAACTACAGTAAAAGCTTTATCTCCCTTGAGCTCTTGCGGTACCTCATTTACCTGGGTTGCCCACAGAGATGTAGGTCAGTACTTAACATGTACTGGTGAGCAGAACTAGTCCACTCACCTAAACCAACACTTCTGAATTAAGACAAGCAGTTTAATAGGCAACACCCCGACCAATGGTCGTTCCTGTATAATTTACAGGATCGTTCTCACCACCCACGCATAAGAAATTGTTAGCCTGGATCATTCTCACTGGGTCATTTTTGGTGTAGCACCACGATAGACATGTCGTATAGGACTTCGATAGACGTACAAAGCGCCATTCAAAGCAGGTAGCAAGCCTTAATGAATGTCTCGCTTATACCCTCCGCTACCAAAGCACTACTATTTATCGATCATTGGACTGAGCAAGGTAACAAGAAAATTTAATAATTATTGGCATGAAGGAGTAGAGAAGAAGGGACGGATCTGCTCACTAAATAGAGAATGCCGAAAGAAGAAGAACGCTCGCTCGATCAGGCTTCGGTCACGTGTCTATCTGTATTGACACCAACATTTGGTAATAATACAATCTTTATCTTCCATTCTTTCATATTTCTTTAGAAAAATGCATATAATAGATGAAAATGGACAAGACAATCAATCATCGAAAATCAATCACGAAAATACATTCATCAAAACCAAGTAGTGAAAATCCAACCACAAAGCCAACGAAAATTCAACGAAAACTATAAGACTCATTCCAACCGAAACTGATCCATTAAATGGAAAGATTCATTGTATTCGTCCGTGATCGATTATGCCAAAAGATTTTCCCAATACTCATTTTCGACTGGGTCAATCGAGCCATAAACCTTATATAGTGAACCGCTAGGAGCAGAATACTACAGAGAGCGGGGGTAAAAAAAGTCATCTATGCATATCATAGTACAAAGGTACCCGAGATACGGTCACGCTGTCTAAATTACAAATATGAGGGCTCTAACATGCTATGACGTCAGTCCTAAGTCCCACAAATCCTAGTATCTCAATCCAACAATAATAAGTAATAAGAGTATATCATACATGAAAGTAAAGAGGCATCCTAAAATACATATCATATAAGTTCATGAAACTATTGAATACAAAATATTGTACTAGCAAAGTACAAATATACATGATCAATATACCAGTCAAGGTCTAATATATATATCAAATTGACCGAAGTTAGATAAAAAGTCTCAAAATAAAGGGCTAATACTGGCCCTAGCTAAACACCAACCAAAATAAAGTAGATTGAGAGTGGTAAAGAAAAGAAAACCCAATTGCGTGCCGGGACCGCTGAACTATGGGTGCGGGCCATCCAACGAAAGATAAGGAGTATCCCTAGGCTCCACCGGTAAATCTGGCCAAACAAAACCAGTTGGGTCAGACCCCAAATAGTAAGTACCATAAGGAAGCCCAAGATGAACAACAAAACCCATAACAAACAATAATGACAATAAATAAAAATGCATCGAGACTCGTGCGGTACCAATTCACTCATCTCAAAAAATAAAAAAGACAGAATAAAAGCTGAACAATAGCTATAGAGAAATATAAGCCGACGAGTAATAAGGAGACTTAGGAACTACTCGAATTCGGAGCCACAACCCTTAAACCAAATAAGGACCGGGATTGCAGATCTTTTTCCAAGCAAAACTTAGTCTCTGGCCACTCATCGATGCATAGAACAAAGCACGAGCATATAAGTACGCACAACCAAAAGAGCACGATTGTCATACCCCAGTACCGGAATACGGAGACGGATATGGCCAGCTATCTCGTACAAGATATTATGCGTCGTATGGCGATCATGGCTGTAAAAGACAAAGGGGTGCATGCTACAATCAAGTCTCCTATGGTCAAGAACTTCTATGTCTCAATCATTCAAACGCTTTCTTAAAATGTTCTAGAGTCCAACTGTGCAAAATAAGAAGCTAGAAGAGTAACATATGTACATAACAGTGATCAACTGCAGTATGATTTAAAACAATCATGTAAGAAAACTAATATCCAGACTATCCAGCTAGCAGGTGCCAGTGACTAAATGCCAAAAAAAAAGTAAATGTGCAAGACGAGCAGGGAAGAAGAAAACTCACTCGCTATCCCCTGTAACCATATTCCTGGTGCGCACCATGTGTTTGGGGAAAGAACACTGGATCCTCAGTTGCTGGCTCAAAACCTGGTCATGCAAAACCAGTGGGATTAGACCCCAAATAGCAAGTACCACAAAAGAAGCATAAAATAGAGAAACAAAAACCCAAAAAAATATAATATTACATAGGTTCAGTGTCGTAACTTAGGTCCATGACATATCCTAGTGCTAAGGCTCAACCCTACAACCAAACAAGGATAAGGGTTGAACCCTCATACTATGATAGTCCATTTTTCTAGGTTACTAGCTGAATAATACAATCACAAATAATTTCATTTCTTATATCCGTCAATTATTTTATACGGCTTGCTATTTTGTGGAGTCTGAGGTTATCTCATAGTAATGCATAATAAGTATCCTCAAATTATGCCAGTGCCGAACATGAGCTAACCAAACCAATATAATAAAATATGCACTTATGGGATGCACTAGTCCTCGTAGGGCCACTGCGCTAAAAATATGGTATTAGCGATTCTAGTGTTCCTATATTAAAATAGTGGCTCGGCATAATAATAAGTCAGATACTGCACTCCACTAAGGCGGATGATATACAGTATCTGTGGTGGCCAGCTCACAGCGCACTTAGAATGAATCTCTGTCACGACCCGCACCCGATGTAAGGATGCAAGTCAAAAATAACGCCCAGCCTATGCCGCAGAATCGGTGGTAGAACGTTGTCTGGGTAATCTATCTAGCAATATAATGAACCACCAACAATAATAATATACTCAATTACAGAACTAAGATGGAAATAACCACGAGTCAGATAAAAGAATAAAAATAGTCACATACAACTCATGAGTCTAAAATAGTACATCAATGAGTCTGAAAGAATGCTAACAAATAAGCTGGAGACAAATCAAGTACAAGAAATACTAAGAATGTACTAATCCTGGGTCATCTGTCTCAGTCGGGATAAGTCCCTCCTGAGCCAGGGTCTCTGACTCTAAACCCGCAACATCCTGGGGTCCATAATGTGTAGGGTACCACTCCTCAGTGTCATCTGGAAAAAAAATCCAATCAGGAAAGGAGCAGAGTACATCTCTAACAACAGTTCTAATCAATGATAAAAACTATATAACAGTAAATAGATGTGAATATACAAGATGCACAATAGATACGAGAGATATATAATAAGAAAATACTGGAATGAATACAATATGTCAATGAACAAGAATACTAATGACTAAGTGTGTGAGTACAAGCTTTAATATGTGATCGACTTGGGAACATGATACAATATATATGGCCTGGCTAATCATACGTGCGGTGTATGATTAACACTATTCAATAACAATACTTGATATAATAAGGGTATGATCACATATCTACACTAAATTACTCTCCACCCTCGACTGGTATAATAGATCCAACCACGGTATGCTATGGCACGAGATTCTCCATGAAGATAACGACTCTTTCCGAGAATCAGTGTCTGTAGATGTACAAGATAATCAATGATACAATACTTGCACAAGATACACCATATACCAAAAAAAATATCTCATGACGAGATCCGGATATACCAATCCGTGTAACCATAGTATCAAGAGAACATGGATATCTATACTAGATACAATGAACATAGAGGATATCATAAATAAGAAACTATCAGAGAATGTACTCGCCTGAAGTCCAAAGAATAGTCTCACAGATATCTGATACGGTGCATCGAAGACCTATATATGGAATACAACATCAATACAAGGTTCCGGAAAGAAAATAAGTTAAACTAGTCAACTTCTTGGTCAATAAGTCAATTCTAAGTCAAAAGTCAACCCGGTCAACTCTAAGTCAACTTTGGTCAACTATGGTCAAACTATGGTCAACTACCTATTTCTAGCTTGCATTAGTCTAAGACAAGGATATTGGGTTCAAATACTAAAGTCTAGGTCATAAAAACTATATCTTAGGATACTAAGATACCGTATCTCTAGATACGTAAATCAATAGGTAAAATACCACATAAAAATATCAAACAATTATTAATTATATAAAATCCTAATTACAAACATTAAATAGATATCTTGGTTTGAACCAACTTTGTATCTCAACACTAAACCATAAATTGATACCCAAACCCAATACCTTGGGTATTCCCAATTACCTTGGTACTTATCTTGGTATCTCAAGGTAATACTCAATACCTTGCTTATATTAACTACCCGTAACTATATACTAACAAACATAAATATTATACGTATAGTATACTAAACAAAATTAGAATTTAGGAACATATATATATATATATATAATCTCAATAATACCGCAAAAGTGTCGCTATAGGGCTGTTGTCGCTGTCGCCAAAGCTGTAGTGTTGGCGGGAACTGATGCTACTGCGACGGTTCTCTTGTTGCCGTCGCTGAAGGTGCTGGTACTACTGCGGTTACTGCTGCTTTCTGCGATACTTTCTGCTGCTGTCGCTATACTACTGCCGCTGCTGCTATTACTGTTGCTGCTGTATTAGCGACACTGCTGCTGCTATATGCTATTGCTGCTGCTGCTGCTGCTGCTGTTTTTAGTGACACTGTTGTCGCTATTGCTCCTTGTTCTTCCCCTCTCTCTCTCTCTCTATATATATAATATATATACTAAACATATGAATATAATAACAAATAAATATACATACACACATACTCCTCACATACATATATATATGCATAATAACTGTATAGTAATATACATACACATATATAGTAATATATGTATAACAATACACATACGTATACGTACATATAATCATACACAATATAAATACCTAACAATATAATATAACTATATATATAATAACATATACATATCTATACATACTACAATATATAAATATACTTATATGTAGAAGAATAGCTACATAACAATATATCCACATATAGTATATACATAGATACATAGATCCAAGACACAATATTACATAAATATATACACACAACAATATATATATATATATATATATATATATATATATATATATATATATATATATAATCATACCTCCCCATGAATAAGAATACAAGAGAAATAGATCTACAATTAAATTATACAACACATGGAACGTATCACCCGTATCCCACTAGATCTAGGACGCGTATGCGACATGAGTCCACCATACATCTAAACGTACCCCGAAGGACACGAGCAAGTCTAAAAATATTATTTATGAATAATACGAAGAGTCAAACACAATTCTACGTGTCTGTGTCAAAATATAACATGCTCAAAGTTTCGTGTCGGAGAAAAACTCCAAAATCAACACGTATCACTAAATTATTGGGATACGACCTACACGTACCCAATTGTGGATACGACACTAGTTCCAAACACACAAACACATGCCAAAATGATCTATAGGACCAATTGACACACACAACAATTGTCAATCTTGAAATTCTTCCAAAATTGACATACCATAACTTTCTCAATAGGTCTCCTATGAACACAAAACCAAATCTTATGGGTAGCCTATGCATATGGGTTAATTTTTTATGGTTAAATCTCAGATTTAGAACCTAATTTAAGGGAAGAAAACTAAATTGTACCTATTGGAAGATGGATTTCCAATGTAACCTCCAAATATGATAAAATTGGCCTCCAACTTGTAGATCCTTGCTCCTCTTTGTAGATCCTTACTTCTTCTTTCTAGATTCTTGCTCTACTAGTCTCCAATGGTGATTTGGGAAGGAATTAGGATAAAATTTGGTAGGAAAATAAAGTGGGAATGAAGTAATTTGGTTGAGGAAAATTCTAGATCTAGTTTTCAAATAAAAAAGGAGAGAGAAATTAATTCCCCCCTCTTTAATAGGCTGGCCCCCCCTTTCCCCTTCCTCAAGTCACTATATAATGTCCATTATAGCCCTTGGGGCCTCTCATAAAGAAATAATTAAGGAGAGAATCTTCTAGTCTAATAGTTTAATTAATTTAATCATCCTCCTAACCAATGGGCTTTCTAAATGGGCTCAAAGCTAACAATTAATACATATTGGCCCATGAGTCTAACTAAACTAGTTAGGTCCACTAACACAAGTCCAAAATAAATAACTAACTGTAGAAGCATGAAAAATAAGCTGGAGAATTATACGCGTAAAATCCAACATGCACTGGGTAGCGTAAAATATGACTTCAGAGCCATTAGCGTACAACAGAGCTTCAACGCTGTTCAGCATAAAATAGAGCTCCAGAACAACCGGCATAAAGCAGTATTTCCAAACTGCTTTGGCGTAAAAAGGTTGCCACATCGCCACTTCGGCATAAAAAACCTGTCTGTTTTTAATGTAACGGAAAGTTGTACAAGAAACTCTTCGTATTCCTCGAATGAACCTTTCAGACGAAGCAGTGAACCTGACTCCTGATAAAGAGTACTATACGACGATCAAGAGGACATCGGTAATAATGATTCTGTACAGAACCCCAGACTGTCGTTTAGTGACATAATCCTTGACATAAGACGTCGTTTACGCATTCAAGGAATACGCTGCCTATTTTACACAGGCAGAGATGAGCTTTTACGCTCAGGATAAGACGAAACCAGATGCCACGTCAAAAGCTATTTTCGTACAGAACTCGAGGCACGTCTCTGCAGTTAATGCGCGAGATGGGGGCAGATCTCTGCATTTAATGCACGAGATTTGGTTCTACTTTTAATGACTGGGAGAGTTATAATTAGGACTAATACGCTCACATCATCATCCCTGCACATTACGCCAACCAGGCTATTTTCAGCTATAGGAGTACGCCGTATGCTATCTCCTCGAAATACGCCGACCTGGCTATTTTTAACTATAGGAGTACGCTGTATGCTATTTCCTCAAAATACGCCAACTCAGGCCATATTTGCAAAGGTGCGTGATAAGGCTATTTGGCCCAGAATACGCTCAAGACCTCAGTCAAAGAAGGATAATTGGCTATCTTTACGCTGGTTACCTATCCATGCGGCATCAAGCTTTACGCTATTTGGCTTCTACGCCAACAAGACAGCTATTTGGCTTCTATGCCAACAAGACAGCTATTTGGCTTCTACGCCAACAAGACAGCTATTTGGCTTCTACGCCAACATGACAGCTATTTGGCTTCTACGCCAACTCGATAACTATTCGGCTTCTATGCCTACTTGGCTTTTACGCCATCAGGATAACTATTTGGCTTTTATGCCAACGTGACAGTTATTTGGCTTTTATGCCAACCTTCTCTATGCGAGGGGCAGTTACCTACGTGGCTTGCATGTCGTGATCTTCGATAAGCGATTATATGCGTTACCTCATAATGGGACACGCGTCACACGCAGATTCAGAAGATCATTCATACATGGGTAGCAGTTATTATAACCGTCGGGTAAAAGGTGCAGCTCTCTCCGCTGTTCAATTTCTACGCCGACTATGACCAAACCCTATAAATAGAGACCTCCGGCCATGGAGGTCCAAGGTCGAAAGGTCAAAAATAGGGTGGAGAAAAGGGTTAAATCCGAAGAGGAGAGAATTCAAGAGCCACAGACAGAGGTTAAGGCCAAGTGAGCACACATAGAGAGCTTTGACAACGAGAGTTCAACCTCTCCTGCAGTCTTTGAAGCTTCTTTTTCGTCTTCTACAGCACTTCTTCTTCATCGTGTGGTCCAAGGGACAAAGTGATCGACCGCAGATCAGACTCCTATAGCAATATTTCTCCAGAATCAAATTTTTGTACTTAACATCCTCGTATAGGATTAATTGTACTTCTGTTTCTTGTTTGTAAACAAAGAAAGGATTTCGTATAAACCTAGTTTTAATTTCTTTCGTTTATTATCAAACACAAGATGGCGACTCTGCTGGGGAGTACTTTCTCATCTGACGAGAAAGCCATTGCTCAACACGATGCTGTATCCGTCAGATCAACGAAGAAGACTCTGGTCGTCCAATTCGACCAATCTGCTTAGGAAGACATGCTTCACGCAGGGGGTAGCTCTCGTTCCCTCTCTGTCAAGGACAACAGAAAGTTACGTAAAGTATGGATGCCCCGGATATCCTCTACCCTTCCTGCAGGCTCTCTCTCTCCGACCAGCAAGGTTGTAATATCGCAACCTGTGCACCCCGTGCGTAAAACTTTGTCTCCCGTCTGTGACATGGCAGACAAAGCTTCTGGCAATGTCTTAGCGCCAATCCAGAAGTCTACTGTGCATTCAGTGCGTAAAACTTTGTCTCCCGTCTGTGACGTGGCAGACAAAGCTTCTGGCAGTGCCTCAGTGCCAACCCAGAAGTCTACTCCGTGCCCTGCGCGTAAAACTTTGTCTTCCGTCTGTGACATGGCAGACAAAGCTTCTGATAGTGCCTTAGTGCCAACCCAGAAGTCTACTCCGCGCCCTGTGCGTAAAACTTTGTCTCCCGTCTGTGACGTGGCAGACAAAGCTTCTGGCAGTGCCTTAGCGCCAATCCAGAAGTCTACACCGCGCCCCGCGCGTAAAAATACATCTCCTACCTATAAGGAGGCAGATGGTCCCTACAATCACCGTAAGGGAAAACAAGTGGCAGATTTCTCGACCTCTCGGCTTTTACGCCATTAAGAGATGAATTTGCCCGCTCTTCAGATTACGCAGAATACTGACGGCCGATTGAGGACTTCCTCAGTTTTACGCCAACCTGTGCAAAGCTCCAGATTACGCCATGACAAGCCCCTCAGCGTAAAGAAGACCCGGTTCACGGGAACATACGCTACTCAGATGGATGACGGAGAGTAAGCTACTCACATGGCTGAACTGTTGTATTCTTATGGTAGGGAGAGAGTTATGATTCCCAATCTCCGTACCCCAACTGATGTAAAAAAGCAAAATAAGCCTTCTTCTTCTCCTGTTAATCTCCCGGATTTGCGTGATTTCTTGATCCAGAAGCGCAAAGATAGGGGATCTTCTAATATGTCTATTACATCTCCTAGCGAGCACTGTTGTAATAGTCATAAAGTTGTAGTTAACTACTGCTGCTCTAACGCAAAATGGTCAGTTTTCGACCGGTTGAACTACTCTTTGCCCTTACAGGAAGAAGAGCCTACATTTGCATCAGTGAATATGGCTTCACACATTCCTAGAGGAAGGTCCAGTTCAAGACGTCATCCCTCTAGAACTCCAAGCCAAAGGAGATTTGACAGACTCCTGGAGAATATTGAAGCAGGTATCTTTTTGAAACACTCGCTTGAGGTCGCGACAATCGGCTTCGTATTCTTCCGATTCCGATACTGGGGGTCGCCAGTTTCCTGAAGGTGATACTGACAGTATAGACTCGATCTCCACAGAGGTCAATACTGATCCCTTGGTAGCACCCAAAGAAATGGGGGTCTATGCCATCGAAGATAAACATGAAGAGGCTTCCCCATCAGGGAGTACTGAGCAACGCATCGCTGTATTGGAGACATCAATGAAAGAGCTGCACTCCATGATAGAGAATATGCACCAGATGATGCTGACTCAGTATGCAGCTGCTATAGCTCAAGCATCGGTTCCTCTGACTCAACTGCGTGTGGGGGTGGACATGCCACCATCCAACACAAACCAGGAGCCTGCTCCAAATCAAGAGTCAACGGCTCCTCCACTTCTGAACCCAGAGAATGTATTACCTCCTGTTGGAGTTACAATACAACCGACCTTTCACCTCTCTGCGGTCCCCTTCCCAGCTGAAGATCCGATCCAGGCAGTTCGGGAATTGAAAGCCCAATTTGATACCTTGAAGCACAAGGATCAGCTCAAGAAGTTGGGCATCAACCAGCCTTACCCAGCTATATGGGACGAGATCCCTTTCCCGCCAAAATATAAACCACAGGCTATAGTTTTGTTTGAGGGAAAGACGTCACCAAGTCAGTACATGAACTACTTCAGTATGATAACGGTGTTGCTGCAAGGGAATGACGCCCTTCTCACTCGAGTATTTAAGGGCTGTCTATCTGGAGTGGCCTACCAATGGTACCGTAGTCTTGCGGATAACTGCACTACTTCCTTTGAAGATTTCAAGACTCTGTTCTTCGCCCGATTCTACGAAGAAGGAATGGACATGTCGATGTCCTCACTCATCGAAGTGAAACAGAAGGAGAAATAGAACGTTCGTACTTTCATTGAACGTTTTCGTCAGGCCACCCTTCGGATGCCTCCCGGAGTTCCGGATTCAGACTTGGTGGACATTTGCAGGAAGAACCTGCTTCCACTGATCTCGGTGTTCATAGAACCATATCAGTTCCATAATTGGCTCTTATTTATCATCTCAGCGGTAGCTGCTGAAGATAACAGTCTGTAAACTTCCTCACCCAAAATAGGTATTTGTGTATATTTTATATTATTATATTTATTATAGATGTTGAATTTATTTAGAGTATTATCTTAGTTAATTAGAAAATAATTTTTTTAGTATATTTACTTATATAAATATTTATTTAGAATTATTTTTAGGCTATTTTAGATTATTGGGATTTTTCCATAATTTTTAGTTAATTAAAAACTAGTAACACTAATTTTTAAGGACTTTAAAGAATTTATTTTATGTTCAAAATTAATTAAAAATATCCCAAAATTTTATTTTAGGTTCTAAATAATAAAATATATTTTCTAGAATTATTTGGGAATTTTTTGATTATTTTTAGTATTTATTTTGAGTTAATTATGAAAAACTGAATTAAAAACTAATTTCTGAAAAAAAACCTAAAAAGTAATTAATTCTGCCCAGTCAGCAAACAGGGGGCCCACCTGTCAGCCTCTAGCAGTGAACAGTGTCGGGCCCGCCTGTCAGTGACCGCTGAGTGGGTGCGAGCCGAGCCGAGCCGAAACCGAGTTCGACTCGGACTCAACTGAGCCGAGCCGCATCGAACTGCGACCGTTCGATCTGGGCGAGGCTGCACGGATGGCTGCCACATGGAACGCTGTGAGCCGCGGCTGCACTTTCTCTCTCCTATATATATATATATATATATATATAATAGTTTAGATATTAATTTCTAGGGTTTTTCTTCAGCCGATTTTTGGAGAATTGTCATCTAAGGTTCCTTCATCTTCCAGAAGCCATTGCGCATAGCTTCGGACTCCAAACGAGGCCTAGTTTTTTTGTTAGAACGATAATGAGGTTAGCTTTCTGATTATATAAATTGTTTTTCTAAATTATTAGTATTAAATTCTGGAAAATTCGTAGAGCACAGCATGTTCGAAAATAGACGTATTTTGATATTTTCGCAATTTCGGGAGAACCCGGAATCAGAATCATGAACCGTTTAAAGTTTCGGAAATCTAATGTCGAGATCATCGACATATATTTTTCCCAGAATTTAATTCTAAGTATTTACATACTGTTAATTCTGTAGAACTTCTAGATTAGAATTTAACCATCGGTGCACAATACAAAATTTGTATGTGCCATAATTCTCAAACGAATTTGAATTCGGACGAGCCATAAATTCCAGCATATTTTTGACGCTAAAATCTACAAAAAATCATGCATGAAAATTGAGTTTGTGTCGGTTGACTTTTCGGTCAACAGATCGTCTCGATTTGCGTGCCATGAGTCTCGAGTTGATAAAATTTATTTTCTTTGGACAAAATTTAGGAATTAACATAAAAATCAGAATAATAAGATTAAAATAGAATTTTAGAGTAATTATTCCAGAATTAAATAAATTAAAATAAATTATCTTTTGACGTGATAAATTTGTAATACATAGGCTATTTGGACTGTGACTTGGACTCTGAATCATACCAGCAGCAGGACCCCAGGCAAGATACCTTGCCAAATTGTTTACAGTACTTTGCATGCTATTTATATTTCTTTTTATTTATTTCATTTCTGTATAGTTCTTGTATGTGTAGTTTTTCTCCAGTCATTACTATGTATTAGATATGTTGACACACACATGGCACCTAGTATCATGGGAGGACAATCATTAGGCGTATGGGCTTTTAACCACTCTGGTAAACCGTAGTATATAGTTCGCACTACGGGCGTGTGTCGCGCTGGTCGCTACCCCAGAGGTATGTCGATTTCTGTAGAGTCGCCCAGAGGTATGTCGATTTCTGATGTTCTAGACGGATGTGTGAGTTGTGAGGCTTAGATCGAGTAGACTACCCTTGCCCATACGTCGAAAAGTTGTCCTTATTTGCATTCATATAGATTGTCTTGTACTGCGTACTTATTTATTTTCAAATTATATGCATGTTTACTGTATTCAAGTTGGCTCATATTTTCTGTATCTTGTTACGTCCCTCTGAGGACCTGGTCCGCCGCCAGGTGTATCTGTTCTTGAGTATTTGCAGGAGCACAGATTTGGATGGTTGTATATGCTTAGTGGATGTCTTCTCTTTGAGTCGTGATCGATAGCTGGTATACTTATATTGGGTTTGATTGTGTTGTACTTATATTGTATTTACCTTTCCTATTCGAGTTGGTAGTGGATTTGTTTCCATCCAACTATCATCCTAGATACTTCTTATTGAGATCTAGTTTCATCGATACTGTTTATTTATTTCTATATGATTTTGGTGGATGAGATTTAGATTTTATCCTGTGACTTGTATTACAGTTATACCACTTGTGGATTTGATATTCATATTACAGCGTACGTGTGGATTTGGTTTCCATATATTAGAGTTGCCATATCCATGCGGCTGGCATGCTTACGTGTCCTAGTCCTACGTATTTTTGGGACTGGGGCGTGACACAGTCGGAAGGCGCGTGACAATGGGATCATGATCTTGACCTCTGATAGAGGGAAGAGATCATCCTCCAATAGCGACCATCCTCGTGGTTCCAAGGGAAAAGAAGCTCTGGCGATCAACACGTCCAGGCAACATACTCCAGGGACTACGCAGACGAACCATGGGTCTTCCAGGCCCAAAGAAGAATATTCTTTTGACGACGATGATATTTCGAGCATATTCGATTGTCTAGTCAAAAGCGGCAAGCTCACCCTCCCCGAGGTAAAGCGGCCTAATGAAGTCGGCAGTACCAATAACCCTAAGTACTGCATTTTCCACATGTACATACATCACCCTACAAAGACGTATTATGTACTAAAAAGGAAAATCCAGGAGTTAATCGATGCCAAGGCCATCACTCTGCGTAATAGCGAGAAGACGGTCACCGCCAACATGATCTCTCTCCAATTCGGCAATCTGCCCCCTCAAGAAGTCTCGGATGGTGTTGTACCTATTTTCCGGACGATGATGAACATTGTTAATCTCCCTCCGGCCAGGGGTCAGAACCGTGACCTGGTACCCCTAACTACCCAGCGTGGTGAGATTATGTGGGTTCATCCTGATCTGGTGTCAGAGATTGAGGAAGAGACTCAAGCTGCTAAGGCTAAGTCCAAAAAGAACTCAAGATACAAACCATGCCATATGGTTGCAATATCTCCCACATCAGAAGAAGAGGCTTTGGCTACCGAAATTTGTTCAGGAAAAGCCTACCTCAAGGACTATAGAGGAAATCAGGGAGAAACGACGGCAGACACTTCAGCTGCCAAACTTCCAGAACCCGAACCTGTCATACCAGAGGCAAGTCCTTCTAGACCGACTTCGGTGGACAAGGGCAAGCAGAAAGAAGTTCGTTTTGATAAATCTTTGAAGAATATTCAAAACAAAGGTTTAGAGAGACCATATAACTTCGACATCCTGGCCCAATTGGCTAATACTCCAGCCAGACTGTCCATTTTCGAGCTGCTTAGGCTATCCAAAGACACTCGTAAAGCCTTGAGCGAAGCTTTGATGCAGGCGGACGTATGCTTGACCCAGCTTAAGTCCCCGGATAAAGAACCTGTGGCATGTCCCTAATGCCATAGCGTAATGGAAGTGGTCCTTAACATCACTTTCACCCAAGAAGATATGTTGCTGAAATATGGCAAGCATGACAGACCCCTCTATTACACCGGATACGTCGGTTCCATGGAGGTAGACCGGATTCACATAGATCCGGGATCGTCGATCAGCATCATCCCTCATAGTCTGCTCAGGCCGTTGAGGATTCCTACAAGCGGACTGGCTTACACCACCACTACAATCGTGGGCTTCAATGCCAGGAAAAGTAAGTCGTTGGGGAAAATTCGTCTGAGGATCCAGATTGGTGACCTTAGATCAGTAGCTACTTGCTATGTCATCGATTCAGAGGTGTCCTACAACATTCTGTTGGGTAGACCATGGATCCACGATCATAATATTGTTCCTTCCACTCTACATCAATGCTTCAAATATGTAGAAGCCCAAGGGACAGTAAAAACGGAGTTTGTTGACCTTAACCCATTCAAAGGAGTTGAGTCCTACTATTCCGATGCCATGTTGTACACCCAAGACTACATGAAGGAGGTGTCAGGCAAGACGGAGGAGGAATCCCATCGGAAGCCAGGAGAGCCATCTGCTGAGCAACCTCTGTCAATTCAGGTGAAAGGGCGGACTACCCGTCCGAAAGTCATGGAACCCATGGCTATCCACTTGGACAAAACCAAATCAGGAGGAGGAAGTGATCCCCTAGTGATCACTCTGAACCAGAAGTCTTCACCTTTGGTCATCAACCTTAGGCGCAGCATGCAGCCGACTGATGTAAATACAACCGAGAACATGGTTTCTAACGATAATAAAGATTCTCTTTTCCAATATACTGATGCTCAATTTCCAAATCAGGAATCCTCCCCTCATAACGATTTAGGGCCTATAGCACAAAAATTCTTAGAAGTTATAGACTCCTATCATCCGTATGTATGAAAAGCAACATCAACATCTAATATCATCACGACATACGGGCCACATGAAGATTCTATCTTTATTATCCCGCCTACTCGCAACAATCAGCCTCCAATAGTCTTCGGTCGCATGCGAAATAGACCGATTGTACAAGACGATTCTCACGAGTCCGATGCTGGAAAAATACAGGTTCACAGATATAGCCCACAAGCTTTGAAGATTATGCAAAGCATGGATTATGATCTGAAATCAGAGCCAGGCCTCAACTATGGGAAAGGAAGGCGAATGTCGTTGCATGGTAATCCCTACCGTCAACGAACTCACTTCGGGTTAGGGTATACCACGTCTCTTGCAACTTCTGAGTCAAATAAGGATGCCTTTTCCTCTTCTCAGGATGGTTCGTCGTCCTCCGACTCATATGATTATCTTGAACGAGCATTTTCAGTAAATATGGTATTGACAGATTCTCTCGAAACAGAGGAACAAGAATCTGAACCGTTTGAAAATGACTCTTGGGCGCAACAAATGGATATACAATAGAAACTCCAGTTCGAGCAGAGAGAACCGTCCACTGAAGATAAAGTTATCCAAATCGATGTTGGAGATGAATTTTCACCAAGGCCGATATTTATCAGTAACAATCTTTCCGAAGAAGAAAGGAAAGAAATAATCCAGCTGATAAGAGAATATATCGATGTCTTTGCGTAGAATTATGAGGATATACCAGGTCTTGATCCAAAAGTGGCTACCCATAAGCTCAATATATTGCCCAATTCGAATCCCGTAAAGCAGCACCAACGCCGGTTCCGCCCGGATATGATGGATGCCATCGAAGCTGAAATCAAGAAGTTGATAGCCTGCGGGTTCATCCGGGAAGAACAATATCCTGATTGGGTCACCAATGTTGTCCCAGTCATGAAGAAAAGCGGGAAAGTTTGCATTTGTATCGACTTCCGATATCTCAATGCGGCTTGCCCCAAGGATGAGTTCCCTCTTTCCATCACAGACGTCATGATCGACAACACATGCGGTTTTGAATGCATGTCTTTCATGGACGGATTCTCAGGATACAATCAAATCAAGATGCATCCTGAAGATGATAAGCATACTGCCTTCCATACACCACTGGGGGTATATTGCTACACAGTCATGCCCTTTGGATTAAAGAATGCTGGGGCTACATATCAGCGAGCTATGAGTAACATATTCCATGAGCATCTATGTAAAATGATGGAATATTACGTAGACGACATCGCTGTCAAAAGCTGCCTCAAGGGTACTCACATCCAAGACTTGAAGACAGTGTTCGAGTTGATGCGCCAACACCAACTCAAAATGAACCCTACAAAACCCTTTCTCGGTGTATCCAGTGGCAAATTCTTGGGATTTATCATTACCGCCAAAGGCATTCAAGTTGACCCTGATAAAGTAAAGGCTATCCTAGAAATGCGACTGCCCCGTAATATGAGAGAACTCAGGGGATTTCAAGGTCGTCTAGCTTATATCAGGAGATTCATATCCAACCTTTCTGGAAGATGTCAACCTTTCTCCCGCCTGATGAAGAAAGGTGTGTCCTTTGTATGGGACGAAGCTTGTCAGCAAGCGTTTAATGATATCAAACGCTATCTTACTAATCCTCCAGTTCTGGTGCCTCCCGTCATAGGAAGACCATTTTTGTTGTATGTTCGAGCAACAGATCATTCTTTGGGAGCTCTCCTCGTACAGAAGAATAATGAGGGTCATGAACATGCTATCTACTACCTACGCAGGATGATGGTAGGAGCTGAACACCGGTACAATCCAGTAGAAAAAGAATGCTTGGCCCTAATGTTTGCCATTCAGAAGACGCGATATTACGTCACAGGCCAAACTATTCATATCATCTCCAGAATCGATCCTCTTCGGGTATTGATGAACAAGCCGAGTTTCCTTAATTCCCGACTCACAACTTGGGCGATGTTATTAACACCGTACGATATGGTGTATGTCCCTCAGAAGTCCATAAAGGGTCAAGCCTTGGCTGATTTCTTAGCTGCTCATCCGATTCCGAAAACTTCCAAACTATACGAGGACATTCCCGATGAAGTTGCAGAATGTAACTCTGCAATAGAAGGTGATACATGGCAGCTATTCTTCGATGGCGCCTCCAGAACTAATCCCAAGGGAAACATGGTTTCAGGAGTAGGAATTGTCCTGGTAACTCCTGATAAACTCGTCATCTATCGAGCATATTCTCTTAGCAAACCCTGCTCTAATAATGTGGCAGAGTATAATGCTCTACTAATCGGGCTTCAAGTCGCTAAAGAATTGGAGGTCAAATACCTGGAAGCTTTTGTGATTCTCAGCTGATCGTCAATCAGGTCAGAGGAATATATGAAGTCCGCAATCCAGACCTCATTCCATATCACCAAGCAACGATCGAGATAGACATATCTTTTAAAGGATTTTTTCTAGAACATGTGCCTCAATCTCAAAATTTGGAAGCTGATGCTCTGGCCAGTATAGCTGCAGATCTAGCCATTCCTATAAGGAGGCAGAATTCGGTGATCCTTCTCAACAGAGATATGTTCTGCGTAAAAAATAACTTTCACATAGAACGCAGCTACGCGATAAACACGATTCCTCCTAAGAGAGACCGGAGAAGTCCCTTTATAGATTTCGTGGCATACGGAATCTTGCCAGAGGATCCTAAAGAAGCAGTGTCTATCAAAAGACGATCATTACGCTTCTATTTTGATGCTTCTTCACAAAGTCTATATCGTCGAACATACGATGGACTACTGCTTCGATGTCTCTCCGATGATGACGCAAAGCAGGTTATTCGTGAAGCTCACGACGGTGTATGTGGTACATATCAACCCAGTCCTAAGTTACAGGATCGTATCAGGAGGATGGGCTACTACTGGCCTACTATGATTGCAGATGCAGTGAAGTATGCAAGACACAGCAAAGCCTGTCAGGTTCATGCGGATTTTATACATCAGCCTTCTGAGTATCTACATCCTACCATTGCATCATGGCCCTTTGAAGCATGGGGTATGGATATCATTGGTCCGATTCACCCGTCATCTTCTAGAGGACATCGGTTCATATTGTCTATCACCGATTATTTCTCTAAATGGGCGGAGGCGATCCCCCTTGCTGAGGTACAGACATCCAACGTGATCAGCTTTATCAAGCACCATGTCATTTATCATTTTGGGTTACCCCGAAGGATAATTTATGACAACGGGCCTCAATTCATCAGCCAAATATTTCACCGATTTTGCGATAAGAATCGGATACAAAATATGGCCTCTACGGCATATAATTCGGCTGCTAATGGTTTGGCGGAAGCCTTCAACAAAACCATTATCAAACTTCTGAAGAAGTTTGTCTCTTCGAATAAAAGAGATTGGAATGAGAAGCTGAGAGAATGCCTCTGGGCATACCGCACAACGGTACGAACACCAACGGGGTCTATCCCATTCTCATTAGTCTACGGGTGTGAAGCAGTTCTCCCCATTGAAATCCAAATCCCATCACTCAGAATAGCAGTGGCTAATGAGTTGACTCGGGAAAATAATGATCGACTACGGCTTCAAGAGCTAGAAGGATTATACGAGAAACGCCTTCAAGCCCAACAGCGCATTGCGTTCTACCAGGCACGTATTTCCAAAGCTTTTAATCAAAAGGTGAAGGAAAGAGTGTTCAAAGTTAGTGAGCTAGTTTTAGCTGTGAAGAGGCCAATGATCATTACGCACAAGAGTAAGGGTAAATTCCAGCCCAAATGGGAGGGCCCTTATGTGATTGAAACGATATTTTCAAACGGCGCTTACAGATTAGCCAAGCCTAACGGAGATCTGATAATGGATCCTATCAACGGCAAATTCCTGAAGAGGTACTACGCTTAATCTCCCTTGTTTAAACGGAGTATGGTGAAGATCTCATTCTGACGATACTACGTACAAATTTTGGTTGGATCATATTCTATCATGTTCTTACGACCTCTGAATAGATATATTTAACTAATTTGAAACTTCAAAACCTATCACGTTCTAAACCCCCTGATTTTTCAAAATTTTAAAAAACTGGATTTTTCACAATTTTTTGGAATTTTTTGGGAATTTTCTGTAATTTAAAAATAGGGTTTTAATTATTCAATAATTTTTAAATAATAATAAATAGTATTAAAATATTATAAAAATAATATTTTTGGGTGTAAAACGAAAAACTGGACTTAGGGCAATTTTTCTAGAATTTATTGGGCCCCGGACCTATTTTTAAAACACCTAAATTTATTTATTTATTTATTTATTTATTAATTAATTACTGTTTATTATTATTGTTATTATTATTTATTTATTTATTTTATATAAATTTTTACCCAGCCCAACCCCTAGCCCATGGCCCAGCCCGGCCCAACCTCACCGCGGCCCAGCCCACCCGTGGCTAGCGGGTCGGGTCGGGTCGGTCAGACCCGAACCCTCTCCGCCCGACCCGCGACCCAGTCTCCCCACTTCCCCCGCTTCCCGCGCCGCTCCCGCCGGCCACGCCGCCCGCCGCTCCGCCCGGCCCACGCCCCCGCACCCCGCGGCCACGACGCCCACTCCGCCCGCCTCTCTCGGCCCCCCCAGCCTTCTCCACCACCTATAAAACCCCCCTCCGGCCGGATCTCCCTCTCCGGTCACCCGCTCCGTCCCCGCCCCCTCGCTGAGCCGCCGTGACGCCCCGCCGTGCAGGCCCCCAGCTCCGCCCGGCTCCTCCCTCCTCTCTCCTCCCCTCCGGCGCCCCGCTCCGCCGTCCCCGGCCGCCGCAGCAACAGCAGCAGCAGCTCGGGCTGCCCCTGAGCCGCCTCCGGCCGCCCCCGCGTTCTCTCCGCCTCCGCCCGGACCGCCCCGGCGCGCCGCCACCTCGCCGCGCTGCCCCTCCGCCTCAGCCAGCCGCCGTCCCGCCGGAGCTCGGCCACCAGTTCCCCTGAACCCTAACCCTAGATTCGAATTCCCGAATCCGACACGTGTCGGACACGTGTCGGACACGATTCGCCCCCGGTTTTTGAGTCCCCTTCAGGTGCGTGTAACTTTTTGTTCGTAGCTCTGTTTTTGTTTTCGCAAATTGCGTTGCGAAGCCTGTATGACCCTCTTGGTGCCCGGATAAACCGTTCGGGGCATCGAGTCCTGTGGTGATCGCACACCGCGATCCAAAAACAGGAAAAACCAGACCCTGTTTCACCCCGGAACTGAGTACGCCCCGCCAAACGGGACGACTTGGTCGTGCACGGTCTTCACAGATACGTGTGCGTTGTCGATACGGACGTGTGAGATTTTGCGGAAGCTGATTCGGGTGTGCGTGCACACCGAAATCAACGCGTATCCGCGGACATCGCCCCGTATCCAACTTTTCTGCAATTCGCCCTAATTTTGTGTACATACGTCGGATCGAGACGAAACTTGCGCCATCGGACTCGTAGCAATACGCTGGTCCTGTGGGTCAAGTTTGGTTCGATTCTGAGAATGTTGACGAAATCGCGTGTCGTGGCCCCACAGGCCCCGCTCGACGGGCGATTTTATGATCGGCTCATCGGAATCCAATTCTGGAAGTTCCGTTGGGTTCGTATCATCGTTCCTGACCTGTTGACACTAAGTTTGGTGAATTTGAAGACCTTTGACCCGGACACATTTTTCGGTGCAAAGCGGGCCCACATGTGGACCCCGTCTTGACCCGAAATTGCCGTTTTTGCTCTTGTCTCCAAATTGGACTCAAGGACAGGCGTTTCTAGCTGATTGATATTTTTTGGATCTGATGGTGATATTTATTTCAGCAACCGGAGTACCGCCTGCAAATCCAACTGAAGTCAGAGCCGAAATCAGAGCCGGAACCACAGGCAAGTGTACCTTGCCAAACCCTGCAGCTTGCTACTTATTTTCCTTGACTTGTTTATCCATCAGTGGGCAAGTAAAGTTTGCCAAATTGTAGTAATTCTTGTTATAGAACTTGTCTGAATTCTTGTTTAAATGCATATAAACCTGTTTAACTGATAAAACCCAGGACCGAGTGGCGTACTTAGCGTCCGATTACCAGTCGGGTGCCAATTCCGTACGCGGAGTTGTGTAACGTCACATAGAGATGGATATCGAGACCCGATAATTCTCGCACTTGTCTTATCAAGTACTCCAGAACCCAGGACACTTGATACTATTCATGAGACAGAGTCTTCCTGAGACATTCATGGTGATTCTGTATAGGATACAGGACTTGACATTAACATATGTTCCTAGATACTTTATGACTTGTTGCATTAGCTATGATCCCGCTTGACATGGACATGAGACGTTATGGTCATGATATGCGTGATTACATTGGGTGGGGAGAGTTATACAGGCTACAGGTTGATTTTATATTATGCCGGCGTCGTAGTATCCCATTGAGCTAGACAACTACATGATATCACTGCTACCGGCTCCCCGACACAGAGCTTGTAGCAGCTTCAGCCTAAGTTCTAGTGATGCTCTCAACTTGCATTTATCACTTAGCTAGTTACATAGTTTACCCTGCTGTTTCATTTATTTTCTGCACTGCTTATATTTTGGCTTGTATTATCTGTACCTTATTATGTCCCCTGAGGACTTCCACTTCAGCAACAGCAGCAGTAGCTCGGGCAGCCCCCGAGCCACCTCCGGCCGCCCCCGCGTTCTTTCCGCCTCCGCCCGGACCGCCCCGGCGCGCCGCCACCTCGCCGCGCTGCCCCTCCGCCTCAACCAGCCGCCGTCCCGCCGGAGCTCGGCCACCAGTTCCCCTGAACCCTAACCCTAACCCTAACCCTAGATTCGAATTCCCGAATCCGACACGTGTCGGACACGTGTCGGACACGAATCGCCCCCGGTTTTCGGGTCCCCTTCAGGTGCGTGTAACTTTTTGTTCGTAGCTCTGTTTTCGTTTTCGTAAATTACGTTGCGAAGCCTGTATGACCCTCTCGGTGCCCGGACAAACCGTTCGGGGCATCGTGTCCTGTGGTGATCGCACACCGCGATCCAAAAACAGGAAAAACCAGAACCTGTTTCACCCCGGAACTGAGTATGCCCCGCCAAACGGGACGACTTGGTCGCGCACGGTCTTCACAGATACATGCGCGTTGTCGATACGGACGTGTGGGATTTCGCGAAAGCTGGTTCGGGTGTGCGTGCACACCGAAATCAACGCGTATCCGCGGACATCGCCCCGTATCCGACTTTTCTGCAATTTGTCCTAATTTTGTGTACACATGTCGGATCGAGACGAAACTTGCGCCATCGGACTCATAGCAATACGCTGGTCCTGTGGGTCAAGTTTGGTTCGATTCTGAGAATGTTGACGAAATCGCGTGTCGTGGGCCCCATAGGCCCCGCTCGACGGGCGATTTTGTGATCGGCTCATCGGAATCCAATTCTGGAAGTTCTATTGGGTTCGTATCATCGTTCCTGACCTGTTGACACTAAGTTTGGTGAATTTGGAGATCTTTGACCCAGACACATTTTTCGGTGCAAAGCGGGCCCACATGTGGACCCCGTCTTGACCTGAAACTGCCATTTTTGCTCTTGTCTCCAAATTGGACTCAAGGACAGGCGTTTTTAGCTGATTGATATTTTCTGGATCTGATGATGATGTTTATTTCAGCAACCGGAGTACCGTCTGCAAATCCAACTGAAGTCAGAGCCGAAATCAGAGCCGGAACCACAGGCAAGTGTACCTTGCCAAACCCTGCAGCTTGCTACTTATTTTTCTTGACTTGTTTATCCATCAGTGGGCAAGTAAATCTTGCCAAATTGTAGTAATTCTTGTTATAGAACTTGCCTGAATTCTTGTTTAAATGCATATAAACCTGTTTAACTGATAAAACCCAGGACCGAGTGGCGTACTTAGCGTCCGATTACCAGTCGGGTGCTAATTCCGTACGCGGAGTTGTGTAACGTCACATAGAGATGGATATCGAGACCCGATAATTCTCGCACTTGTCTTATCAAGTACTCCAGAACCCAGGACACTTAACACTATTCATGAGACAGAGTCTTCCTGAGACATTCATGGTGATTCTGTATAGGATACAGGACTTGACATTGACATATGTTCCTAGATACTTTATGACTTGTTGCATTAGCTATGTCCCGCTTGATATGGATATGAGATGTTATGGTCATGATATGCGTGATTACATTGGGTGGGGAGAGTTATACAGGCTACAGGTTGATTTTATATTATGCCGGCGTCGTAGTCTCCCATTGAGCTAGACAACTACATGATATCACTGCTACCGGCTCCCCGACACAGAGCTTGTAGCAGCTTCAGCCTGAGTTCTAGTGATGCTCTCAACTTGCATTTATCACTTAGCTGGTTACATAGTTTACCCTGCTGTTTCATTTATTTCCTGCACTGCTTATATTTTGGCTTGTATTATCTGTACCTTGTTATGTCCCCTGAGGACCTGGAATGGACTATGTCCCCAGGTATAGCTGAAGAGATCCATCCAGAGATACCCCGTACCAGAGTACTTCCAGGAGCTGTACCAGGACCTGAAGACGAGCTCGCACCAGAGGACTTCTCCTGAGCATTGGCCGTATGTAGTCATTTATTTCTATTTCCAGTTGATTATTTCCTGTCCATTTGTATCTGTTGTACCAGACACATTCTCGGATTGTTTCCCGAGATATTTATTGAGATTTGCTTATTTATTCTATTTCATTATTTCTGGCAGTTATTCTGTGTTTATCTGTTGTGGATGAGATTAGATTAGTCTGTGACCTGTAATAATTGCTCTAATTCCTGTTAGACTACAGCTTAAGCATGCCCTGATGGATCCGTTAAATTGGGTTGTCCATCGGTGCGTACTGCTGGCCATTGCGCACGTGTCCAGTCCCTCGGTATTTTGGGACTGGGGCGTGACACACGTCCATATTACCTGTGATTGTGTTTTGTATACAAATTTAGTTGGATCATATTCTATCATGTCCATATAACCTCTGAATAGATATATCCAGCTGAAGCTTACAGAAAGTATATCACGTCCATATTACCTCTGATATCACTTTCACCCTAGCCTATCATTCATATTCAAAAAAGATGGGTCCACAAAGTCAGATAAAGCTTCTTTATTATCTCCGGAAAGAGCGAGTTATAAAAAGAAGCAAAAAGTACATCATTGGGGAGGAGAGTCAAATCACGAATCTGTTGCGCCAAAGCGGCCATCCTCTCATTCCGGGAGTCCAAGATGTTAGCGCAAGCCCGCTCCAGTCGTGCCTCGTCATCACTCAGGAGGGATAGTTTGGACCGAGCATGAACAAAACTGGCACGGATGACACCCGCATGTGCCAAGTTCTGCTGAGCTGTATCTATTCGGCCCTTCAGCACATCTTGAGCTGCCCATGACTGGAGAACCCACTTCTTTGCCTGAGCGAGTTTGGCTTCCAATTTACGGACCCTCGCATCATTTCCCTCACATTCGGCCTCACACTTGGTTAGCTGAGGAATAACTTCCGCTAAGACAGCCTGCTCTTCATCCATCTCTTGCTGCTGTGTCTGGATGGATTTGTTCAGAGATTCCATCTACTCAGCAAGCCTCACAGTCAAGGAGTCGTACTCAGCCTGAATCATATCATCGACGCTGCCTCGAGATAATTGCAAATATTCGTTAATAGGTTATTCTAAACCATTAACTATTTGCTCCAGAACATCAGCTCGTCCAGCATCGTTGAAATTTCTGATCGGCGCTATCGCAAGCTGGGAAGACATCTGCAGATTATCAAAGCTCAGGTTCTTCTCCAGCACCATGGATATCAACTCCTTCAAACTGAGGTAGAATAGGCTGGTATATTGTTCAATCAGCATATCAAAGACCGGATGCACGCTGGGAGTGGCTGCGATACTGAGAAATCTCCTTTCAGGAATGACCGCGAAGGATGTTGCCACGGCCGTCGATTCAACAGATGGCGCAACAAAAGAAAGAACACCAGCAATGGCTGAAGTTGCTGGCGTACTCAACGAAGGAGGCGCAGTCGCGATGATAGGCTCATCCTCCTCTGATGATATCTGGACTGCTATGGGCGAGACGGCACCCGAAAATATTGCAGACGAAGGATCGGCAGCTTCAAAGCATGCCTCTTCGGTATCAAACACCGCCATTTCATCGGAAGGATCCGCAACAAAATCAAAGGTTGTGTCGACTCCGCACTCTCCAGAGATGTCATCACCTGAAAAAGATAAGAGAAAGTTAATATCAATTTGATGTTAATTTTCCTAAAGGAGGCATAAAGACAATATTTATCCATGGCCGATGGTATGTATGTTGCGTCTGCAGCCTGTACAGCTAAATCATTTCTTAATGATGCTAAGCGAGCTATCATACCTGGAGAAAAGGGTGCACCAACTGACGTTGAAGGATAGTCTTCCCAGTCATCACCAAGATCCACTCGAGGTTCATCGGGTGGAATCTCGCTGGAAATACTTACAGACGAAGAAGGGGTGACTCCCATTATTTGTCTGGATAAAGGTATTCTTAATATGCTCGGCCTCGAAGGTGATCTCGTAGCACTACTAGAAGCGGTAGTAGCAGCAGCGATCTCGAGCAAAGAATCTCCGGCACTGCCAGCCGGAACTATAGAGGTTCCCTCTCTAAAAGGTGAAGGACCTCTGATCAACGAATCATCCCCAACCGGGGAAACAACAGGCTCACTCCTAGAAGCCCCCTGGTGTAAGCCCTTTTCGGACCTCTAACAATCCTCTTCTTGCGGGGGGGAGGCTCTTTCAGACCAGAAGCCTTTCGTTTATTGGGGATAACGAGAGGCTCTGCTGGCGGAGCTATTACGCCTCTCGGTATTATTAGCAAAAATTCGTCTGCTCCGGTGGTGTCTTCATTCTTATTCGAGGAAACAGACGGAACATCCTCCCTTCCAATGGACCTATGGGAGGGCATCCTAAAACTTCCATGCACATCAAAATCTCGATGGAAGGTATTGATGGACGCATAGAACTGCGCGTACGAATGAAGGATGCGCAACTCCATAGAGAGAGAAGTCACGGACACTGAAAAAGTTGTACCAGTACAGCCCGTGATGAAGTACCGCCATCCTCGGGCTCCATCAATAAGTTCACCTTTGGACTTAAAGCTGGTAATGGGATTCCCCACATGCAACTGGTCATACCTGTCACTACCGTATTTTCTAGAAAAGGGTATTTTGGTTATTTTATAATTAATTAAATATTGTGCATGTTAAATATTTATTTATTATTAGCATGATAGATTTATTTTTTTGGACTTGTGTTAGTGGACCTAACTAGTTTAGTTTAGACTCATGGACCAACATGTATAATTGTTAGAATTGAGCCCAACTAGAAAGCCCGATAATTAGGAGGATAATTAAATTAATTAAACTATTGGACTAGAAGCTTCCCTCCTTAATTAATTTCTTCATGAGAGGCCCCAAGGGGTATTTTAGACTTTACATAGTAGCTTGAGGGAGGGGGCAAGTGAGGCCTATATAAAGGGGATGAAAACTTTCTCTCTCTTCATTTTTTTATTCCAAATCTAGATCTAGAATTTCTCTCAACCAAATTTCATCAAATCTTTACCAAATTTCTATCCAATTCCTTCCCAAATCACCATTGGAGACTAGAAGAGCAAGGATCTAGAAGGAGGAAGCAAGGATCTACAAAGAGGAGCAATGATCTACAAGATGGAAGCTAATTTCACCAATTTTGGAGGTTTTATTGGGAATCCATCTCCCAATAGGTATAATTCAGTTTTTTCCCTTAAAATAGCTTCTAAATCTGAGATTTAATCATGAATAATCAACCCATATATATGTACTACCCATAGAATTTGGTTTTGTGTTCATAGAAGACCTATGGAGAAAGTTATGGTACTTTTTGTGTCAATTTTGGGAGAATTCCGAAAATAACTTTTGTTGTGTGTGTCAATTGATCCTATAGATCAATTTGGCATATGTTTATGTGTTTGGGGCTAGTGTCGTGTCCACAATTGGGTATGTGTAGGTCGTATCCCAATAATTTGGTGATACGTGTTATTTTGGAGATTTTTCCTCCGACACGGGACTTTGTACATGTCGTATTTTGACACGGACACATAGATCCATATTTGACACTTTGTTTTGTGTCACGACCCGCACCCGGAAATTCGGGCGCGAGTGCGTGGGTACGTCCAGCCTACGCCGCAGAGTCGGCGGTAGTACGCTGTCTAGGTCATATCCACAGTTGAACATCTAGCTCATTCACGAATAATGAAATAGACAAAGATAATAACAGGAAAAGAATGCTGAGATTTTAATGAAATAAATGTGACAACAGCTCAAATATTTAGTACAGAATCCAGAAATAAAATCGGGGACAAACCCGATTACTAAGATAAAAGAGCATAAATAAAAGCTACTGCTAACTACTCTGCAGAAGTAGTCTCCTGGGTGGGAACTGGCTCCTCATATATGTCATCTGTTCCCTCATAGGGGCCATAATAGGTAGGGGCAAAGTCCTCATCATCGCCTAAATCAACGGATCCAGTCAGGAAAGGAGCAAAGTACACAATGCACAACAAGATTAAACTAAATATTTATGACAATTAGAAAAGAAAATGACTGAGTATCATATTGAGAATATGCATGGAAGAAACAATAATAACTAAAAGTTAAGACTATAAACAGGAATATGAGTAAACAGGAATAATATGAGACAGGAAATGAAACTACAATAAGACAACAGGAGCTACAACAAGACAAGAAGCTATGTGTGTGAACTTGTGTTTAGTTTAGAATACATAGTTGGCATGCAGGGGTTTATAAGGCTAATCTGGCCGTCATAGACGGCTATTAAACATGAATAATCGAGATCCGGCTGAGGGTACAGTCGCGTACCAACAGCTATTAAACACGGCAGGAGGAAGGGTAAACTACATGCCTTCTAGTATTCTCCCACCCGACACGAAAACAAGACATGAACTCCAGTATTCAAGATATGAAATCCAGTATTCTAACACTACGTGTAATCATCAATGGTACTAGTAAAGCAGGGAATTAATTCTCACAATATAAAGATTAAACTTTGAAGTGCAGGTACTTGCCTGTTGTTTGGATCCAATTATAGTTTGTATCTCGGGGAAATTTTTAGAAATGTGTCCAGATGCTGAAATAAACATTACCATCATGCTCAGAAGATATCAAATAGCTAGAAACGCCTGTCCTTGGGTCCAATTCGGAGACAAGGGCAAAATGGCAATTTCGGGTCAAAACAGGGTCCGCATGTGGGCCCACTTTGTACCGAAAAATGTGTCAGGGTCAAAGGTCTCCAAATTTACCAAACTTAGTGTCAACAGGTCAGGAACGATGATACGAACCCAACAGAACTTCCAAAATTGGATTCCGATGAGTCGATCACGAAATCGCCCGTCGAGCGGGGCCTGTGGGGCCCACGACACGCGATTTCGTCAACGTTCTCAGAATCGAACCAAACTTGACCCACAGGACCAGCGTATCGCTACGAGTCCGATGGCGCAAGTTTTGTTTCGATCCGACGTGTGTGCAAGAAGTTAGGACGAATTGCAGAAAAGTCGGATACGGGGCGATGTCCGCGGATACGCGTTGATTTCGGGGTGCACGCACACCCGAATCAGCTTCCGCGAAATCTCACACGTCCGTATCGACGGCGCGCACGTATCTGTGAAGACCGTACGTGACCAAGTCATCCCGTTTGGTGGGGCATACTCAGTTCCGGGGTAAAACAGGGTCTGGTTTTTCCTGTTTTTGGATCGCGGTGTGCGATCACCACAGGACGCGATGCCCCGAGCGGTTTGTCCGGGCACTGAGAGGGTCATACAGGCTTCGCAACATAATTTACGGAATTGAAATCGGAGATACATGGTGCAAGATACGAGTACCTGAACGAGGCTCAAAAAACCGAAAATTTCCTTGTCCGTGTCGTGTCCGACACGACACGAAGAATTGGGATTAGGGTTAGGGTTTCGTTCTAGACGGCGGGGGCCGGCCGGAGGCGCGCCGGAGAGGGCCGGGGAGGGTTCGCCGGGGCGAGGCGTAGGCGAGCGGAGGCGAGCGGTGCCAGATTCCGGCGGAGGCGGCTGCTGCGGCTGCTGTCGTGGAAAGGGAGAGGAGAGGGAGGAGCAGGTCGGGGCAGCACGACGGTGGACGGCGGCGAGGGGGTTCTGCGACGGCGGCGACGAGGCGCTGGTCGGAGAGCGGCGGAGGAGCTCGGGGGTTAGGGTGGTGGCCGATTGTGATGGCCGGAGGGGGGGTTTATATAGGGAAGAGGGCGCTGGGTCGGCCGGGGATGGCGGCGGGAAGAGGGGATCGACGCCGGGAGGAGCGGGACGTCGTGGCAGGTCGTGGCGCGGTGGGGCACCGCGTGGCCGGCCGGGGCGGCGGAGAATGCGGGCAACCGGGTCGTGGGGAGGGGGTGCTGGTAGCGGGCGGAGGCGGCGGGTCGGGTCTGGGCAGACCCGACCCGACCCGGTAGGGGAGCGGGTTGGGCTGGTTGGCGGCTGGACTGCTAGGCCGGTCCACTGGGCCGGGCCGGCCTAAAACAATAATAATAGTAATAATAAAATAATAATAATAATAATTAATAAATCAGTTAATTAAATAAATAATTAATTAAATAGTTTTTAGGCATTTAAAAATAGGTCCGAGGCCCAATAAATTCCAGAAAAATTACCCTAAGTCCAGTTTTTCATTTTACACCTAAAAATATTATCTCCATGATATTTTAATATTATTTATTATCAATTAAAAATCATTTAATAATTTAAAACCTTGATTTTAATTACAAAAAATTCCCAGAAAATTCCAGAAAATTATGAAAAATCCAAGTTTAATAATTTTGAAAATTCAGGGAGTTTACAATCTACCCAACTTATAAAAATTTCGTCCTCAAAATTTAAAAATAACAATGGCACGAAAGGAAGGGCCGAGAGTTAAAATATACCCCAGGGTTCAAAAAGATAAGGGTAACGCTCTCTAATCTCGTCTTCTCGCTCCCAGGTGGATTCGCCGGGAGAGTGGTGCTTCCAAGCTACACGAACGAGGGAAATAACCTGGTTCCTTAGAACTTTCTCCGATCGGTCCAGTATCTCCACGGGTTGCTCTTGGTAAGTCAAGCTTGGACCTACTTCGAGCTCTGAGTGATCCAAAATATGGCTGGGATTTGACACGTATTTTCTCAGCTGCGACACGTGGAAAACGTTATGGACTCCATCCAGCGAGGGTGGCAATGCCAGATGGTATGCCACTTCTCCGATTCTCTCATGTATGCCAAAAGGTCCAATAAATCTTGGGCTGAGTTTTCCACTTCTTCCGAACCTAATGGTGCCACGTGTCGGAAGAATCTTCAGGAATACCAGTTCTCTAACCTTTAATAAAGTCATAATCAAGTCTTAGTTCCATAATCATAATGTTTAAATTAACTTGAATTTCATAAATTTGATTACCTCAAATTCCAAGGGCCTTCGGTGGCTATTTGCCCAATGTCGTTGTCTGTCTTGAGCCACCCGAAGTCTTTCCCTTATTTGTTTTACCTTCTCAGTTGAATCGATCACCATCTCAGGTCCCAGTAAGGCTCTTTCTCCTACGTCGTCCCATGATAGCGGGGTACGACATCTTCGTCCATACAAAGCTTCAAATGGAGTTATCTCAATACTTGCTTGGTAACTGTTATTATAAGAGAACTCCACAAGATGTAGATAGTCTTCCCACGATCCTCCAAAATCCAGAACACATGTACGGAGCATATCTTCAAGGGTCTGGATTGTACGTTCCGATGATCTATCTGTTTGGGGATGATAAGCTGTGCTGAATTTGAGTTGAGTCCCCAAGCTGGCTTGTAAGCTCTTCCAGAAGTGAGAGGTGAATCTTGAATCTCGGTCGGAGACAATACTTACTAGAACCCCATACAATTTAACAATATGTCTGATATATAAATCTGCCAACTTTTCTGTAGATAGCCCTACTTTGAAGGATAGAAAATGTGCAGACTTGGTCAGTCTATCCACTATCACCCAAATTGCATCTTTTCTACTAGGTGTCCTTGGAAGCCCAGAAACAAAATCTATTGTAATATGTTCCCACTTCCACTCCGGAATGGGTAGTGGTTGAAGCAATCCTCCAGGTCTTTGTCTTTCAGCCTTGACTTGTTGGCACACTAAGCAACGAGATACAAACCTGGCTACTTCTCTTTTCATGCCATGCCACCAAATATGCGTCCTCAGGTCTTTGTACATTTTGTTGGCTCCTGGATGTATAGAGTATTGCGATCTGTGCGCCTCTTGCATAATTTCTTCTCTTATGTCTCCTTGAGGTACACATAATCTATCTCCATGCCTCAGTGATCCATCTTCATGAATTTTGAAGTCCTCCACTAATCCAGCTTGCACTTGACCTCGAATGCTTCGCAGGCCTTCGTCTTGAGACTGAGTCTCCTTGATCTTATCTATTAAGGTAGATTGAATATGCAAGTTCATCATTTGGCCTTCTTTTCCTGGGATAATTACCTCAATACCTAAACTTTCCAAGTCCCCGAGCAAGTGTCGGTCCATAGTCAAGTACATCGCCATAGGATATCTGCTTAGAGCATCAGCAACTACATTGGCCTTCCCAGGATGATATTGAAGGGTGATATCAAAATCTTTCATTAGCTCCAGCCACATTCTTTGCCTCATGTTCAGCTCTTTCTGAGTGAAGATATATTTTAGACTTTTATGGTCTGTAAATATTTCCACATTTTCTCCATAAAGATAATGCTTCCATAGCTTAAGAGCAAAGATAACAGCTGCCAATTCTAAATCATGGGTTGGATAGTTCTTTTCATGAGGTCGAAGATGTCTAGAGGCATATGCTATTACCTTCTTGTTCTGCTCTAATACACAACCTAGACTTTTTTCAGAAGCATCACTATATATAGCGAATCCTCCGGTTCCAGATGGTAAGGTCAGGATAGGGGCAGTAGTCAGCCTTTTCTTCAATTCTTCAAAAGCATGCTGACATTCATGAGTCCAGGTGAACTCTTCATCCTTCCTTGTTAATTTTGTCATGGGCTCGGCAATTCTAGCAAAGTCTTTCACAAACTTCCGATAGTAGCCAGCTAGTCCCAGGAAGCTTCTAATTTCTGCTACAGAGTCTGGAGTGGGCCATGATTCTACTGCCGCTATCTTCTTGGAATCTACTGCTATTCCATCTCCAGTCACAACATGTCCCAAGAATTCTACTTTGTCTAGGAAGAATGCACATTTAGATAATTTTTCATAAAGTTTTTCCTTCCTCAAAGTCTCCAATGCTAGCCTCAAGTGTTTTTCATGTTCTTCGGGAGTCTTGGAATAGATCAAAATATCATCAATAAAGACCACTACAAATTTGTCTAGATATTTCTGGAAGACTCTGTTCATTAAGTTCATAAAAACTGCGGGAGCATTCATCAACCCGAACGGCATTACTAAGAATTCGTAGTGTCCGTTCCGGGTATTGAAAGCAGTTTTAGGGATGTCTTCCTTCCTCACCCTTACTTGGTGGTAACCAGACCTCAAGTCAATCTTTGAAAATACTCGAGCTCCACTTAATTGATCAAATAAGTCATCTATCCTGGGTAGGGAATACTTATTCTTAATTGTTAAGGCATTCAAGGCCCTATAGTCAATACACATTCGGGATGTTCCGTCCTTCTTGGGCACAAATAATACTGGAGCTCCCCAGGGTGAGACACTAGACCTAATGAAGCATTTGTCTTCTAACTCTTTTATCTGCTCATTTAGCTCTATTATCTCTTTCTTGTTGATTCTGTAGGGATTTTGAGATACTGGCGCTGCTCCTGGCACTAAGTCAATAGAGAATTCAACTTTTTGGTCTGGGGGTAAACCTGGGAGATCCTCAGGGAAGACATCAAGATATTCAGAGATGATAGGTAGTGGCAATTCTTCTGGTGTTAGGGCTCCACAAATTTTGTTACTACCCATTTCTCTAGAACCTCTAGCGAATTCAAATTCTGGCTTGTCAGGGGGCCTGAAGATTACACTACCTCTGTGACAGTATATAGTGGCATGATGTTGACTCAACCAATCCATACCCAGTATAATGTCAAAACTGGGAACTGGCATTACGAGTAGCCTAGCATATAGTTCTCTTCCACATAATGTAATAGGACAATTATTACATGCATCACTAACCGGGATAATTCCTCCACCGGTAATGATCTTATAACAATTCCTAAGGGGTTTAGTGATTAAGCTATGCTTCATAAGGAAATCTACTGACATGAATGAATATGAAGCTCCAGAATTAAATAAAGTAATGGCTGGTATTAAATTTATAAGCACGGAACCTGTGATCACGTCTGCTGTGGCTTCAGCTTCTTCTAGAGTCGTTGCAAAAGCACGGCCTTGCTGAGGTGCACCCCTCTGTTGCTGCTGTTGGTGCTGAGCAAAGCGTTGTTTTTGAGTTGGAAGCGGGGGTCCCCTCTGTTGTGCTGTTGGGGGCCTGGCCTGGCCTGGAGCCTTTGGTGCAGCTGGGCGTCCTGGAGCAGCAGGACAGTCCCTCATTTGATGTGCTGCTGAGCCGCAGTAGAGGCAGGCACCTAGCCTCTTCCTGCAGACTTGCCAAGTGTGACCTGGTTTTTGGCAAAAGTTACAAGCGGCAGCTTGTTGGTTCTGTCCTTGAGCTTGGTGTTGGGGTACTGGGGCTCGAGGGAGAGGACGCTGAGTTTGCTGCGGGGTTCTCTGCTGTGGTTGTTGTTGAAATGGGCGTTTGTGGGGTCCCATACTTCCAGTATCTCTCTCCCGCTTTAGTTTATGCCCCATGTCTCTCTCAACGCCTTGTGCCACGCTCAAGATTTCCTCGTATGTGCGAGCTCGGCTAGTGGTGACAGCAAGGCGAATATCCGGAGACAACCCCTTCTTGAATCTACGGGCTCTGTCCTCCGGGGTACGAACTATGTACTCTGCAAAGTGGCTCAACCTGCTAAATTCAGCAGTGTACTCATCAACAGATAGGTTACCTTGTTCCAGTCTCTCGAATTGGCTTTCGAGAGCTTTCCGAGCCACATTGGGATAGAATTTCTCCTTGAATAGCCTCTTGAAGTCCTCCCAGGTGAGGTCAGGGGCAGATAGTTGGGGTTCATCTCTAAACCAGGTCTGAGCTATGTCGAACAGTTGCAGGCTTGCAGACTCCACTTTGAGATCATCAGGGACCCAAGCAGTCTTCAGGAGTCGCTCTACATTCTCTATCCATTCATCGGCACAGAGAATGCCCTCAGTTCCATAGAATTCTAGGGGTTTGAGGTTCTTGAAGTCTTTGGCACTTCCTGGCCTCTTTAGTGGTGACTCCTGGGACCGAAGAGCTTCTGAGAGGCTGGTTCGTAGAAGTGCAGTCTGTTCTTTCTGGGATTCTACAAGTCCCTGGAACACTCCGAGTAGCTGTGCCCCATCTAGAGTAACTGCTGGAGTAGATGGAGGCGGCGGGAGTGCAAGAGTTTCAGGCACAGTCTGCTTAGCTGGTTCTGATGTGCCTCCTACTGTGTTCCTTGTCTGAACCATTCTGAAAGATTAAGGGATAGGAAGATTAGAATAGATTACTTGGAAATCATGGGCGATAGGAAAATTGATTAGGAATGATATCAAGGATTGAAATGAAGATCCTATTATGTGAATGAGCTTTTCCTAGAATTCTCAATCTTATTCCATACCCTGTCCTAGGGTATTACCATATTTAAGGATACTAGACTTGCATGGGCCACCATAAAAATGTGTCACGACCCGCACCCGGAAATTTGGGCGCGAGTGCGTGGGTACGTCCAGCCTACGCCGCAGAGTCGGCGGTAGTACGCTGTCTAGGTCATATCCACAGTTGAACATCTAGCTCATTCACGAATAATGAAATAGACAAAGATAATAACAGGAAAAGAATGCTGAGATTTCAATGAAATAAATGTGACAACAGCTCAAATGTTTAGTACAGAATCCAGAAATAAAATCGGGAACAAACCCGATTACTAAGATAAAAGAGCATAAATAAAAGCTACTGCTAACTACTCTGCAGAAGTAGTCTCCTGGGTGGGAACTGGCTCCTCATATATGTCATCTGTTCCCTCATAGGGGCCATAATAGGTAGGGGCAAAGTCCTCATCATCGCCTAAATCAACGGATCCAGTCAGGAAAGGAGCAAAGTACACAATGCACAACAAGATTAAACTAAATATTTATGACAATTAGAAAAGAAAATGACTGAGTATCATATTGAGAATATGCATGGAAGAAACAATAATAACTAAAAGTTAAGACTATAAACAGGAATATGAGTAAACAGGAATAATATGAGACAGAAAATGAAACTACAATAAGACAACAGGAGCTGCAACAAGATAAGAAGCTATGTGTGTGAACTTGTGTTTAGTTTAGAATACATAGTTGGCATGCAGGGGTTTATAAGGCTAATCCGGCCGTCATAGACGACTATTAAACATGAATAATCGAGATCCAGCTGAGGGTACAGTCGCGTACCAACAGCTATTAAACACGACAGGGGGAAGGGTAAACTACATGCCTTCTAGTATTCTCCCACCCGACACGAAAACAAGACATGAACTCCAGTATTCAAGATATAAAATCCATTATTCTAACACTACGTGTAATCATCAATGGTACTAGTAAAGCAGGGAATAAATTCTCACAATATAAAGATTAAACTTTGAAGTGCAGGTACTTGCCTGTTGTTTGGATCCAATTATAGTTTGTATCTCGGGGAAATTTCTAGAAATGTGTCCAGATGCTGAAATAAATACTACCATCATGCTCAGAAGATATCAAATAGCTAGAAATGCCTGTCCTTGGGTCCAATTCGGAGACAAGGGCAAAACGACAATTTTGGGTCAAAACGGGGTCCGCATGTGGGCCCGCTTTGCACCGAAAAATGTGTCAGGGTCAAAGGTCTCCAAATTCACCAAACTTAGTGTCAACAGGTCAAGAACGATGATACGAACCCAACGAAACTTCCAGAATTGGATTCCGATGAGCCGATCACGAAATCGCCTGTCGAGCGGGGCCTGTGGGGCCCACGACACGCGATTTCGTCAACGTTCTCAGAATCGAACCAAACTTGACCCACAGGACCAACGTATCGCTATGAGTCCGATGGTGCAAGTTTCGTTTCGATCCGACGTGTGTGTAAGAAGTTAGGGCAAATTGTAGAAAAGTCGAATACGGGGCGATGTCCGCGGATACGCGTTGATTTCGGGGTGCACGCACACCCGAATCAGCTTCCGCGAAATCTCACATGTCCGTATCGACGGAGCGCACGTATCTGTGAAGACCGCACGCGACCAAGTCGTCCCGTTTGGCGGGGCGTACTCAGTTCCGGGGTGAAACAGGGTCTGGTTTTTCCTGTTTTTGGATCGCGGTGTACGATCACCACAGGATGCGAAGCCCCGAGCGGTTTGTCCGGGCACCGAGAGGGTCATACAGGCTTCGCAACATAATTTACGGAATTGAAATCGGAGATACAGGGTGCAAGATACGAGTACCTGAACGAGGCTCGAAAAACCAGAAATTTCTGTGTCCGTGTCGTGTCCGACACGACACGAAGAATTGGGATTAGGGTTAGGGTTTCGTTCTGGACGGCGGGGGCCGGCCGGAGGCGCGCCGAAGAGGGTCGAGGAGGGTTCGTCGGGGCGAGGCGGAGGCGAGCGGAGCCGAGCGGCGCCGGATTCCGGCGGAGGCGGCTGCTGCGGCTGCTGTCGTAGAAAGAGAGAGGAGAGGGAGGAGCAGGCCGGGGCAGCACTGTAAACACCCTAATTTTTGAGAAAATTTTAAACATGAGATATTACGAATTCTTGGTATTTTTCTGAAATTTAAAGCGATGAGGATTGTGATGTAAAGAATTTTAAGTATGGCTAATTGGTGTTAAAATATTCTGAAAATAATATATTATGATGCGCAATGGAAAATCGGACCTATGGTATTTTTCGGGGAATTATTTGGACCCCGGAAGCATTTATAAAGCCTTAAAAGCTATTGGAATTTAACCTAACCCAATTCTGAATTAATTGAACCGAACCCAAACCGCTGAACCAAACCAGCCCGACCCGAAACCCGCGTAGAAACCCTAGCCCCGCCGGAGTTCCTTAGAAACCTATAAAGGCCCCCTTGATTTCCGTACCCAGCCTCGAAAAAACCCTAGCCAAGCCCCGCCGACTTCGCCATTGCTCAGCCCCTTCTTCTTCCCCGTGCCGCTGTCGCCAGACTACCGGACGCTCCCCTCGACCCATTTCACGCCGACCCCCACCCAAGCGCAGAACCCTCCGACGCCGCCCCGCTCTTCCCATCCTCCGACAGGCCCGCGGAGCAACCCGACTCTACCCCGCTGTCGCCCGAGCGACGTCGCCCAGCACCCCAACCCCGGCGCCATCCCCATTGCTCAACCCGTCGACACAGCCCCAACTCCGGAGCCGTCAACTCGAACCGCTACCGTTGAACTGGGCTAGATCCACCTGTCGTCGATGACCCGACGCCTCACGAACGCCACCCAGCTGACCCGAGCCAGAACCCTAGCTCAGACTCTCGTCGGACACGGAAACCCTCGACCAGAATTCGGTTCGCGTCGATTTGGCTTTCGGACACGCAGAATTCAGCATTCACGGAGCCCTGTTCAGGTACCATTTTCTTTTACCTCGCAACTCCATTTTCATTTCCGTCAGTTTCTATGCGTAGACTGTATAACCCTCTCGGTGCCCGTGCAACTCGCTCGATGCATCGCGTCCTGTGGTGATCGCTCACCGCGATCCAAAAACAGGAAAAATAATACCCTATTTCACCCCGGAACCGAGTACGCCCCGCCACACGGGACGACTTGGTCGCACGCGGTCTTTACAGAACCGGGCGCATCATTGATACGGTCGTGTGGGATTTCGCGGAAGTAGATTCGGAGGTGCGTGCACCCCGGAATCAACGCGTATCCGCCGACGACACCCCGTATCCGACCTTTCTGGAACACGCTGTAACTTTGTGTACACATGTCGGATCGAGACAAAACTTGTGCCATCGGACTCGTAGCAATACGTTGGTCCTGTGAGCCAAGTTTGGTCCGATTCTGAGAACGTTGCTAAAATCGCGTATCGTGGGCCCCATCGGCTCCACTTGACGGGCGATTTTGTGATCGGCTCATCGGAATCCAATTTCGGAAGTTCCGTTGGGTTCGTATCATCGTTCCTGACTTGTAGACACTGAGTTTGTAGAATTTGGAGACCTTTGATCCTGACGCGCTTTTCGGTGCAAAGCAGGCCCATATATGGAACTCGCTTTGGCCTGGAAATGACCTTTTTGCCCCTGTGTCCAAATTGGACGTAAGGACAGGCATTTCTAGCAGTTTGATACCTTCTGAGACTGTTGGTGATGTTTATTACAGCTTTTGGAGTAGCACCTACCGGATCCACCGATACCAGGACGACAGTTGATATTCAAACATCAGGCAAGTGTACCTTGCCAACTCTGCAGTATTGTTACCTATTCTCTTACTTTATTATATTGCTGTGCATGTTTAACCTAGGACCGTGTGACATACTTAGCGTTCGATTATCAGTCGGGTGCCAATATCGTATGCGGTGTTGGGTATTGTCATCTAGAGATGGACATACGTGACACTATATCTTCTCGTACTTGTCTTACCAAGTACACTATGACCCAGGACACTGGACACTGTTCATGAGACAGGATCTTTCCGAGATATTCGTGGTGATCCTGTATAGGATACAGGACCTATAGAGATACTATAGTCTAGATACATTATGACTTGTGCATTAGTTATGATCCCGCTGACATGGACATGAGACGTTATGGCCATGATATGCGTAGTTACATTGGGTGGGGAGAGACACACAGACTACAGGCTGATCATATATATACACCCCTACTATTGTGAGGCACAAGACTCTGAAGCCCGAGCTTGGCCCATTACTTATTACTACTGCTGCTACCGGCTCCCCGACACAGAGCTGGTAGTATGCTTCAGCCTGAGCTCTAGTGCTGCTTTCATCTTGCATATCACTTAGCTGGTTATTTAGTATTCCCTTATTGTTCCATCTATTGCTGAAGAGACCCACAGGCTACAGGTTGATTATGTTATGCCGGCTACTCAGTCTCCCGCTGAGCTAGACCCCCTCATGATATCACTGCTACCGGCTCCCCTACACAGTGCTTGTAGTTGTTTCAACCTGAGTGCTATTGATATTCTCTCTTGCATTTCACACAGATGTTTACTTACTTGCCCTATTTATTCTATTTATTTCTGCTGCACTGTTTATATTCTGGCTTGTATATTTTCTGTACCTTGTTATGTCCCCTGAGGACCTGGATATGGATTATGTCCCCAGGATTTGCAGACGAGATCTATCCCGAGGTATACGGGACCGCAGCAGGAGCTGATCCAGGAGCTGTACCGCCATCTGAGGACGAGGTGTTAGCCGAAGACTTTTTCTGAGCATCCATGTTTCATGCTCAGTATTTATTTATTTATTTCAGTCATTCATTTCTGGTCGGTTGAACCATTGTACTAGATGTTTATCGGGTTGTTCCCCGAAGCACTTTGTGAGACTAGCTATTGATTTACATTCTTTATTTATTCTGTGGATCATATTTTATATCTTGTGTGGATGAGATTAGTTGTGCCATGATTGTCGTAGACTTTATTTACAGCTTAAGTATGCCCTGATGGATCTATTAGATTGGGTTTGTCCATCGGTGCGTACTGCTGGCCATTGCCACGTATCCGGTCCCACGGTATTTTGGGACTGGGGCGTGACAAGCACGGCGGTGGACGGCGGCGAGGGGGTTCTGCAACGGCGGCGATGAGGCGCTGGTCGGAGAGCGGCGGAGGAGCTCGGGGGTTAGGGTGGTGGCCGGTTGTGATGGCCGGAGGGGGGGTTTATATAGGGAAGAGGGCGCTGGGTCGACCGGGGATGGCGGCGGGAAGAGGGGATCGACGCCGGGAGGAGCGGGGCGTCGTGGCAGGTCGTGGCGCGGCGGGGCGCCGCGTGGCCGGCCGGGGCGGCGGAGAATGCGGGCAGCCGGGTCGTGGGGAGGGGGTGCTGGTAGCGGGCGGAGGCGGCGGGTCGGGTCTGGGCAGACCCGACCCGACCCGGTAGGGGAGCGGGTTGGGCTGGTTGGCGGCTGGGCTGTTGGGCCGGTCCACTGGGCCGGGCCGGCCTAAAACAATAATAATAGTAATAATAATAAAATAATAATAATTAATAAATCAGTTAATTAAATAAATAATTAATTAAATAGTTTTTAGGCATTTAAAAATAGGTCTGAGGCCCAATAAATTCCAAAAAAATTACCCTAAGTCCAGTTTTTCATTTTACACCTAAAAATATTATTTTCATGATATTTTAATATTATTTATTATCAATTAAAAATTATTTAATAATTTAAAACCTTGATTTTAATTACAGAAAATTCCCAGAAAATTTCAAAAAATTGTGAAAAATCCAAGTTTAATAATTTTGAAAATTCAGGGGATTTACATTTTGTTCATAAATATTATATGTGATTTTTTTGTGTCCTTCGGGGTACAATTGGATGTGTGGTGGACTCGTGTCGCATGTGTATCCTAGATCTAGTGGGATACGGTGTGATACTTTCCAATTATTGTGTGTTTATGTGTAGATCTAATTAATTGTGCTTTAATTCTTGAATTATAATTGTGTATGTATCTATATATATTATATATGTATTATGTATATTTATTATAGTGTTTATTGTATCATAGATCTATGTATTATATATGTATTAATAGAATATATATTATGTAGTTTTCTTCTACATGCATTAATATATATGTTATAATATATGTTAGGGATGTAAATATATGTATATGTTTTATATAATATATGTGTATGTTTAATTAAGTAGTTAGATTATTTATAGTTATTATATGATTATATATATATATATATATATATATATATATATATATATATATATATATATATATATATATATATATATATATATATTTATAAGTGGTAGCATATGTATATATAATATAGTAGATATATTTATATGTGGTTATATATATAGTTATATTATATATTGTTATGTATTTATATTATTGTATGATTATATATATGTATACATATATATATAGTTATATATACATATTACTATATGTGTGTGTATGTTACTATGTGATATTTTATACAATTTACTATGTATAAGTGTACGTATAGTTATATATAGTTTTATATATATATTGTATAAATATATATGGTGGGTTATATATATGTATTTATATATATATATATATATGGTAATTAATATATATATATATATATATATATATATATATATATATATATATATATATATATATATATATATATATATATATATATATATATATATATATGTTCATAATTGCTATTTGTATTATAGTATACTATATATGTATATATTTAGTTGTAGCATATAAATTTATTAGAATAATTAGTATACTTTAGTTATCAATTGTTATGAGTATTTTTTATATATTATATATTTGTAGGTATGTATGTACATATATATGTATTAATAGTTAGTGTGTAGTTGGTAGTTAGTATTATTCTATTAGTACATACTAGAGTTATATTGGATTGATATATGTAATTATTGATGGGTAGTTAGTATATATATGAGATTTTGGCAATTACCTTGAGATATCAAGGTAAGTATCAAGATATACCAAGGTATGAGTAGTAGGTATTGGCATAAGTAATAGGATAGTTGTAAACTAATTATGGATTGGTATTAAGGTGACTAAAATAAGGTATATAGAATTATATAAATATTAAATGCATAGTAGTTTATAATTATTGTTGGGTAGTTAGTATAAATAAAGTTTTGAATTTACCTTGAGATGCCAAGGTAAGTATCAAGGTATTGGGTTTGGATATCAAGATAGAGGTTTAGTATTGCGATACCAAGTTGGTTCGAAACCAAGGTATCCATTTAGCATTTGTAATTAGGATTTTATATATATAATATTGTTTGATATGTACATATGTGTTATATTTATCCCTTGTTTGCGTATCCTGAGATACGGTATCTTAGTATCCTAAGATATAGCTTGTATGGCCTAGATTCATAGTGTGTGAGCCCAATATCTTTGAGTTAGACTCATGTAACCTAGAAATAGGTAGTTGACCATAATTTGACTATAGTTGACCATAGTTGACCTAGTTTGACTTTTGACTTAGAAATAGTTTTATGACCTAGAAATTGACTAGTTTAATTTATTTCTCTTCCCCAAACTTGTATTAATGCAATATTTCATATATAAGTCTGTGACACCAGTTCGGACATCATTTTTATTATTTGTTCTGGACCACAGGCGAGTACATTCTCTGATAGTTTTCATTATTTGATTACCACTATAATTCAAGTATTTAGAAATGTTACTTATGATTCTTGACACGATGGTACACGGATTGGTATTGTTATTGGATCGTTAGTCATGGGATGTTACCTTGATTATGGAGATGGTATCGGATACTGTCCTTGTTGGTATTGGATAACATTGAATATTGTAGATTAAACATTGGATACATTGGCTAGTGACGTGTCATGATTCGATCCATCATATCAGTCGGGGCGGGAGAAATACCAATTAAATATGTGATCAAGAAACTATCGGCTAGTAGTGTAATCATTGGCTACTAACTAACCATGCAATTCACGTATGGTTGAGTTAGCTCCTTAGTGTAATCATTGAATCTCCCAGGCCGATCACATATTTAGTTAGTATCTCAAATCACATAGTTATTGTAGATTCCATTATTCAGTTCATTGATTATCTTGTTCTATTCTGACATTATAGTTCATTCCTTTATTCTTGTACGCATTGATTATATTCTGTTATTAGTATTGCCTATTCTCTCATTGTTCTTGATTATCAGTTATATCCTCATCGTAGATAGCATCTTCTATTCTACTGCTTTATAGTTTTTGTCAATTAATTGGAACTGCTATTGGGTTATACTTCGCTCCATTCCTGACTGGAAAATATTTTTCAGATGATCTAGGAGATTGGTGTCCGACATACTATGGACCTCAACCTATAGATGGTGCAGACTTGGACCCACTAGTTCTGGAGTGACTGTTGAGAGATTTAGCCGAATTTACTAGTTAGCATAATTAGTTCTCTTTAGCATTTTGGTACCGAATTTGTTTCCGGCATATATTTGTGTTTGGATATTATTTCTATTTGTTATTGTTATATTTTTAACTGCTTAGTTATGTTAGACTTCTGTGATATCTTCTCGTGCCATAGTAATATGATTGAGTATTGTGTTGAATTAAGTTGATTACTCTCTTCTTGGAGTTGAGATATTATTGGAGGTTTATGCTTTATAGTGAGATAATTAGATAGTATAGTTGACCAAGACAGCGTTCTACCGCCGATGCTGCGGCGGTGGCTGGGCGTTGTTCCCGACTTGCATCCCTACACCGGGTGCGGGTCGTGACAATACCCAAACTGCCTGGCGAACCGACTGGGCAGATACGGCTCCAAGTAGCAGTGGTCTTCACTTATGTACAACAAATGGGAAGGTCTAATGCAGACCAATCAGCAGAAGGCTTCAGGAGAAAGAATGGTCCTTCCTTGACCCCCATCCTTAAGCTTCGTCCCCTGTTGATTGATATGTACGGGGGGGGACGATACAGAAGAGCTTCCAGCTGTGGACAATTAATGCCCGCCGGCAATCTATGACGGTCGCCACATTCCAAGGGAAATTCTTGTAATTCAACAAGAAGTTATTTCCCGAACTACTTGCGGAGCCGGGAGACATCACCCTGGTGTTATGAAGGATCAACCATCTCATCAGGTACAAGAAGGGTAACTCCACTCTGGAAAATCCTTCACGCTACATCTCATCTGCGAGCAGCCCATCAGTAAGGGCCTGCTTGTATTCTACATACCATAGCAGGAAGCAGGCCCAGTCTTGCTCCGAACACCAAATGCATTACGGGCCATAAGGTGTTGCGGTGTATGAGATCCGCAGATGCAATGCCAGGCACTACCCAGCGGCGTAGCCAGACAGAAAGGAAGCCAGCCAGTTGAGCTTCTTTTGACAGCGGCTTGCGACAATGCCTCATGTTACTAAAGGCTTTTGTGCCTGCGGGATAACTCCCTATATCCTCGTCAAAAATATGATCTGAAGCCCCTGCGTCTTCAATAAGGTCATCAACCGTGTCAGCATTGAGCATGCTCAGGAGGTTCAAAGGCCTATCTCGGCTATCTACCACCTTGTCCGGCTTAGCATTTCTGGCCTGGTGGAAGAAGAGATAGGTTGCCCACTTGTTAAGGTAAGCCAAATCAGACGGCTCCTTGTAGAAAGTGGTGCAGGCAAGATAGTGGCACATCAGCTCTTGATACACTGCCACCGCCCGAGGGTTTGTATCCCTCAGCTCCCTGTTTGTAGGGACATACTCTTCATAAGGAGTGTCCCCCATCGGCAGCTTTGAAATCTCTGCCATCTCATGAAGGGCTAAGCCCAACTCACCCAGCGGAGTGGCAAAAGTCCCGGTGAGCGAGTTGTATCGCTCCATCAAGGCTAAGAACAAGTTGGGGTTGACAGGCAGCCCAACACTTGTGGTGCTCACAGCCGCGAACAAGCCAATATTTTCTAGCTCCACCTGGAAGTGCTTCAGGGCCCAGGCAGTTAAACTAGCCCATCGAAGATTCCCCGGACTAAGCCATCCACTGGTCCGAGGGTTGACCCTGGGGTACGTTCCTCACTGCCCCATAAAGTCATTACAAAAGGACGATATTCTGACCGGCTGGATCAGCGAATTGTCCTCACTCGGGATGCTACCCGGCAGTAATCCCCTAAAGGGCATAACTGGGCCTGAAGGACGGCTCATATACGCCCCCTGTCGTATCCCTTGTTGTACAAGATCTTCCCCGGTCGGCCGTGAAGATCGGGAGTCAAAGTCCACATCATCTTCCTAGGATGGGTGGCATGAAAGAATGCCGAGATAGGGTAATCCCTAGGCATCCTGGGCAGATACATCACCGTGCCCTCAGCAGTAAACACCCAATCCTCCTTCTTGGGCTTGGTCTGTGATTGTTTGTCGATAGCATCCCCGAATAAGAAACCCGGTTTCTTATACTCCGTCCCGTCTATGTATGTCAGGGGCTCCCCACTGATCATACTCAGCAGCATGCGTTCTCCTTGGGACGAGATCAGGGTTCCCCTTTCTTCAGGATAATTGGCTCCAGAGATAGGGAATGTCACATGGGACAAATCCTCCAGATAATTTGAGTTCAGCATCCCGACAGCAGAGCCCATCACCTCAGCCAAAAGAGGGATCTGCAAGTCCACTACAAAACGCAAGAAAATAAAGTCAGTTTCTACACTAGACGCTACATTCTTGCAGTTTACGCCAAGACTGCAAAAACTTGATCTTTACGCTGGAACCTATTTCCGAGGAGTAAAATTCAAGGTTGGCAGTATACGCCAAAATCTAACAGTCTGAGTTTTTACGCCAGACTGTCAAAATTTGAGTTTTTATGCCAGAATTTTGATCCTGCGCGTAAAACCCAAAGTTGGAGGTATACACCAAATTTCGACAATCTGAGTTTTTACGCCAGACTGCAAAAAGATGGAGTTTTTACGCTGACATATTAGAAATGTGGGCGTATTGGTTCGCATACACGTACAACGTATGCAGAGGGTTTTCTTCTCGTAATCTTTACCTGTAATGTCCGGAGCATAGCTCGACGGTGGGGCACTACGTTCCGATCGAGGCTCGTTCAGCATAATGGGAGCTACTCGTGATTGAGCAGCAGAGCGAGATGAGGAAGCGACCTTCTTTCCCCTAGCAGTGAAAGCCTGTTTAGGTGCCATGGCGATTCTGAGTTCTCAAGAAAGAGACAAAGAAGAAGGGTTCTTGGAAAGCAAGGGTTTCGTGAAGGCAGATAAAAAGTTTCTCTCTCAAGACCTTGGACTATTTATAGAGTTCGGATAACTATTCGAATCCCTAACCAAATCTAATATTTAATATTCGATTATGATTTGGGACCACGTCAGCCTATCATTTGAAAAAAGAAGATGAACAGTCAGTGGATCCAGATTTTACGCGCAGAGCAGATCTATGATTTTACGCTCAGGAGCTTCTACGCTCAGAGGCTACAAATCTACGGTTTTTCGCTCAGAGGCTATAAATCTATGCTTTTACGCTCAGAAGATTTTACGCTCAGAGGCTACAAACCTACGATTTTACGCTCAGAGGCTACAAATCTATGATTTCACGCTCGAAAGCTTTTTATGCTCAGAGGCTACAAATCTACGATTCTACGCTCGAAAGCTACACATGGCCAATTACAAGGGTTTACGCAGAAAATGCTCCTTTTTGGCTACAAAATATTCCAAGTGCCTGAAACACACAGAGTTCAGCATGGAAGATGACTCTTCTTCTGGGGCCATTGGAAGTTCATCCAAAGTCTATTCAAAATCTTTCTCAAAAGTTCAAGTATGGCCAGTTCAACGGACATTTCTTGCCCTATCTCAAGAGATTTTCGGGAAACCATTCTTGAAGATGATGGTCTAAACAGAAAATTCTTTGTATCAGAGAAATAACAGTTCAGAATTTCTACGCGACTCCTCATCTAAAACAACATGACAGTTTGGATCTTCAACTTAATGCTAAGGAGTTTTCTACGCGTCTTCTGTTACGCATAAAAAGTAGGACAGATCAGATACTCTTTTATCAGAGTCGACGTAAAGTTATTCAGACGTGCCGAAGCTACACATATTCAGACTTTCTCACAGCAAATATGGTAAATCATCAGATACGTAAAAGAAGACAAGTCTATTAATCATGATTACATATGATGGAAATCTAGTTTACAAAGGATTTTTCATCTTCATGATTACATATGATGGAAATCCTTTTTCTACAAAGGGTTTCTCATTTTCGTTTAAGATCACACCAAGAATCTGCTGTGCCAGGTTCTCATATTGGTGTAGATCTTTTTCGTCTTCTACAGCAAGTTAATCGGCTTCCGCGGCCGATTAACAAGAAAATGATTAATGGCGGAAGGATACAAATTGGGCGTGTATCAATTACGCAAGCCCATCCTCCATACGCCATGGCAGGCATACCCCCAGAAATTGTGTTAGGGGTCCAGACCCAACACAATATTGGAAGACAGGGCCAAACTGCCTACCCTCGTCCAGCGCCATGATGGGAGAAAATACAGCTTGCAAGCTGTGTGGTCTAATACGACCCTTCTTCTCTCCTGAACGAATCACCATATAAAATTGCTGATCATTCCGAGCAAAGAAAGCTATGATATCCTTTCATGATCCATCGTTACAGAGGATATTTGCTCGAAGATGCCTCTTTTTACGGCTCCTTATATGCTGGAAGAACATGATCTTCTTCTTCCTCAAGTCAGTCCGACGAACATCGACAACCATCTCTTTGTGGTGAAGGAAGTATGGGAAGAACAGGTTAACTCATTCGCCTTTATATAGGCAGAGGAGAACACACCAAATCCCAACAAACTCCTAAAAATTTGCCGAGAAATCAGCCTCGCGGAACGAGTCAAATTTGACCGTTTTATGCTTCATTCAAAGTATTTCAAATTATGAGGAATTTGAAAGCTTTGAAGGGGGTCTTGTAGAAGCATAAAAAATACGCTTGGGAATTATACGCGTAAAACCTAATATGCACTGGGTAGCGTAAAATATGACTTCAGGGCCATTGGCGTACAACAGAGCTTCAACGCTGTTCAGCGTAAAATAGAGCTCCAGAACAATCCGCGTAAAGCAGTATTTCCAGACTACTTTGGCGTAAAAAGGTTGCCACATCGCCACTTCGGCGTAAAAAAACTGTTTGTTTTTAATGCAGCGGGAAGTTGTACGAGAAACTCTTCGTATTCCTCGAATGAATCTGTCAGACGAAGCAGTGAACCTGACTCCTGACAAAAAGTACTGCACGACGATCAAGAGGATGGCGGTAATGATGGTTTAGTGACATAATCCTTGACATAAGATATCGTTTACGCATTCAAGGAATACGCTGCCTATTTTACACAGGCAGAGATAAGCTTTTACGCTCAGGATAAGACGAAACCAGATGCCACGTCAAAAGCTATTTTCGTACAGAACTCGAGGCACATCTTTGCAGTTAATACGCGAGATAGGGGCAGATCTCTGCATTTAATGCACGAGATTTGGTTCTACTTTTAATGACTGGGAGAGTTATAATTAGGACTAATACGCTCACATCATCATCCCTGCACATTACGCCAACCAGGCTATTTTCAGCTATAGAAGTACGTCGTATGCTATCTCCTCGAAATACGCCGACCTAGCTATTTTTAACTATAGGAGTACGCCGTATGCTATCTCCTCGAAATACGCCAACTCAGGCCATATTTGCAAAGGTGCGTGATAAGGCTATTTGGTCCGGAATACGCTCAAGACCTCAGTCAAAGAAGGATAATTGGCTATCTTTACGCTAGTTACCTATCCATGCAGCATCAAGCTTTACGCTATTTGGCTTCTACGCCAACAAGACAGCTATTTGGCTTCTACGCCAACAAGACAACTATTTGGCTTCTACGCCAACAAGACAGCTATTTGGCTTCTACGCCAACAAGACAGCTACTTGGCTTCTACGCCAATATGACAGCTATTTGGCTTCTACGCCAACTCGACAACTATTCGGCTTCTACGCCTACTTGGCTTTTACGCCATTAGGATAACTATTTGGCTTTTACGCCAACGTGACAGTTATTTGGCTTTTATGCCAACCTTCTCTACGCGAGGGACAGTTACCTACGTGGCTTGCATGCCGTGATCTTCGATAAGCGATTATACGTGTTATCTCATAATGGGACACGCGTCAGACGCAGATTCAGGAGATCATTCATACGTGGGTAGCAGTTATTATAACCGCCGCGTAAAAGGTGCAGCTCTCTCCGCTGTTCGATTTCTACGCCGACTATGACCAAACCCTGTAAATAGAGACCTCTGGCCACGGAGGTCCAAGGTCGAAAGGTCGGAAATAGGGTGGAGAAAAGGGTCAAATCCGAAGAGGAGAGAATTCAAGAGCCACAGACAGAGGTCAAGGCCAAGTGAGCACACATAGAGAGCTTTGACAACGAGAGTTCAACCTCTCCTGCAGTCTTTGAAGCTTCTTTTTCGTCTTCTACAACACTTCTTCGTCATCGTGTGGTCCGAGGGATAAAGTGATCGACCGCAGATCAGACTCCTATAGCAATATTTCTCCAGAATCAAATTTTTGTACTTAACATCCTCGTATAGGATTAATTGTACTTCTTTTTCTTGTTTGTAAACAAAGAAAGGATTTCGTATAAACCTAGTTTCAATTTCTTTCGTTTATTATCAAACACACTAACATCTAACAATAATTAAATAATATAACAAATAATTATTTATCATGCACAATATTTAATTAAAATAAAATTACTACAATACCCTTTCCTAGAAATATGGTAGTGACAATCTATGTGGGAAGGTTCATTAGCATGATCTCGGGATGTCGTTCCCTCCAAATATTACTACTTCTTTTAGTTACTTAATTAGCCCTATGTTGTGTTTGAAATCTCAAGACATTGTCACATGAAAATTTTCCTTAAGATATCGTATAATGTACGGGCACGCTAGATACTAATCCATGGAAGTCAAATATGGATTCATCCGAGCGTGTATGGAACATTCATATAATCAATATCCTAGCACGCTTTGGTAGTTGACTCGTTTATTATGCCTGTGCTGGGGAAACAATGCATATTTATGATATCACACATTCAGGGATTTGGAGGCATTCTTGATACATAACCCAAATATAATCACTTAACACGTGACATGATATGTCGCTCCTCCCTCGACGCATATTTTATCATGAATAATAATCAGACAATAGTGGTATTAGCACGGATACAATATTCGAGTCAAATTACCAATTATATATTGGGTCACATGAATCAAGAAGATATTCAGTCAAAACAAGCAAGGCCGCATGGGTCTCTAGGCCGCCTGGGGAATCCGGCCGCATATGAAGTCATGCCGCATGAAAAGTCAGGCCGGATGGACCACTTGGCCGCATGCCCATGGTTAAGTCTGCTCCTTGGGACAAGTGTTGAAGTGACAGTCAAATAAATAAAGTGTCAGTGATATGACATAAAGTGACTGATGTGACTGATGTGACAAGTCATAAAGTGTGTCAGGAAGAAAAGACAAAACTAAAGAAAAAAATACCAATGGTTCAAAGCCATGCGTCCAAGAAAATAGTGGCCGCATGTTCTCCTGGTCGCATGGGTGTCGGTGCCGCATAAGGTTCTCTGTCGCATGGAGTCGATGCCGCATGGAGTTCTCTATGACTTATCAAAGTTCTCATTCGTTCAGTGAATGAAAGCACAAGGTGTTCAATGATACTTGTGTAAATCAACAGACATGCGTCCAACAAGATGGAAGCATTCTGTCAGTATGAGGCAAGAGTTTGGGCCGCATAACCCTCTCGGGCCGTATGGCACTCACAGCAGCATATGGTCACTGGCCGCATGGGAACTTCGTCTTCCCTAACAGCAGGTTCGGCCATGGCTGAAAAGCTCCAAAAAATTAAAATCTTGTTTTATTCATAAAAATCTCATTTTAGGTCCAAATCGGGTGAACCAAAAGCCAAAATGCTCTAAATTGAAATCTCTATCATGTAAAAAAAAAAATTGTTTTTCAAAGACACAAGTGTAATAGATCAAAACCAAGAAAAACTCATGAAACACATGAAACCCTAAGTTAGAAATATAGATCTGCACTAATCCATCCATCAAAACAGAAATCTCCAAGTACTAAAAGTGCTTAGAAACACATAATAAATATAATGAAACAATAATATGGAGGGTTTTTCCATTTCTCATGCAGGGTATACTTGCCTATGAAATAGGGAGAGAAAGCTAAAGAAAGAAGAAGAAATAAAGAAGTGAGGAGAGAGAGAGAGAGAGAGAGAGAGAGAGAGAGAGAGAGAGAGAGAGAGAGAAAATATTGGGTTATATATGGGAGGGTTTAATGATTGAATCAAATGTTCTCATGAGTTGAACCAACCCACAAAATAAACCATAAACAAGTTAAACCAAAGAATGAGTCTAGTCTCTATGCACATGCAACCATGTTAAAATATAAATACGTTCCAAATACGTATATCGAGAACGGGGAGTGACAAGGACCAATCAATCATTACGGTTTGCTATCATTAACTAGTTAGGGTTATTACAAATCCTAGTTACATCAAATTTAATTTGAGGTACTTCGCTACCACCTAGCTGCAGATACGCCTGTGGCCGTGGGGCGACGACTTGAAGGGCAAGCTAATATATCACAAACAACCAAGAAGAACAACTCATAGCACAACTAGAAATAGTAAAGTAAATCTCCCTACTGAAGAATATCTCGTCACATAAAGATTGTCTCATCACTACCTACTGAAGAACATTTTATCCCCTCTACAATCAGCAAGGGCTAGCTAGAGTGGTCAAGGGCCCACGCTAATTGAGGTTATCCTTGCCACTGTGAGGGCCCATAGCGACACGAATCACTGATAACACGAAGTATCCTCCCCTCCCAATGATCTATGTGAGTTCACTAGTCAATTATCTTATTAATTCATTTTCAATTATCAAGTCATGGACACTGTAAATCGTCTTAGAATAACGATCTATGGGTACGAGTCATTTGCGAGTTATCACTGGCGAATATTATTGTAAATCATAACACGCGATACATTGGATAATACTCACAATCGATTGCCCAATTCCAAGATACAAATAGATTAAACACAAAAAAATATTCCATGATGTCGAGATGTACATGAACTCATGTCTAGCATATATGGAAAATAACTTCCCAAAACCATGTAATCTTATAATATTATGCTAAGAAATCTAAATAGTCGAATAACGAAGCAAAAATGGACCATAATAGGCTAAAGCAGACAAAAACGGTCTAAATCACCCTAATCGGATTATCCGACGGATTGTCGCGGATCACTGTCGGATCATCCGACTTGTCACAACAAGTTTGTGGGCCAAAATTTGGATCATCCGTCGGATTACCGCGGATCACCATCAGATCATCCGAAACTGCACGACAGCCCGGGCTTATAAATTTTCTAAAACTTGTTTCGGCTATAAAAACTTTATTTTAACTCGGAATTCGAAATTTCAAAAGTTTAAATTGAATAAAATAAATTTCCTATAACATGGGATATTAGTTTTAACAAACTCTAAGTTTTAAAAGATGAAAACCACAAAATACTCTATGAAAATAGGTTTTTGGGACTCAAAACTCAAAACCAACGACCAAAACCAAACATATCATATACAAATGATGTAAATAAATGAAAAGAGAAACATTTTTGACTATATCTAAGCATGAATACCAAAGAAAACAAAAATGAAAGAAAATAGGTTGTCATAGTGAGCAAGATGTACTTGCCTAAGGTCGAGATATCAGCCTAATTCTTCAACTCACCACTAAGAGGAGTTTAGAAACCATACTCTTAGACCTCAAGACCAAGCTCCAAGCTCCCGCGACAAATGAAGAGAAATTGAAGAAGGAGAGAGAAAGGGAAGAGAGAGAAAAAGAAATGAAAAGAAAGATGAGAGAGAAAATAAACAATATATATAGAAGTCAAAAATTAATCGTGACCGTCGGATTCGCCACGTCACGATCTAAATTGATCTCATTCATTAAAAAGAAAACCAAATATCCATTGGATAATAGGGTATTTCAGAATAAAGAAACCAATGGATAATAGAGTGAACCGAACACTACTTACGAAAATATCCAAGACAAAATATCTCCGGGCGGATCATTCGACAGTGTTCCACGGATTACCAACGGAAGATCCGAAAGAAGGAAAAATTTCTATTTCAAATTTTTTCAGGGTTCTCCATTCTACGTATGGGTCATAACACGGACTATGACAATGCCAAAAGGTGTTCTACTGATCTAGGGTAGTCTCACACGAAAAAACAAAATTATAATTACATGAATACAATAAATAAAACACGAAATACATCACAATATCATTTTACAATAAATTTTTTTAATATCCAAAATCAAAAATACGAAAACTGGAAACAAATGTGACACCATGTGTTCTCAGAAGATCTAATCGCCGATGTCTTGACCAACCCTCTTCCACGCACTCGCTTTCAACTTTTGAAAACCAAAATTGGATTCTCCACAAGAGCTCTATCTTGAGGGAGAATATTAGAGGAATTAATTTATTAATTTCTTAATTGAGTATTTCTGTTTCTAGAATTATCTAGTTAGTTTTCTCTTTAGAATTGTATATAATTTGAATTGACAACAAATCCCATATATTTGGTAATTAGCTAGATTTTATAATATTTTGAAAGTCAACTAAATCTCATATTGTAAGCGTATATATAGTTCATCTTTATTCAATGAAAACTAGGCCATTATTTTTTAATGTATACAAATTATATTTCGATATTTGGTTGGAACATGTATTCAAACCATGAAATGTAATATCATTTACATTCAAATATTCAGTTTACCATGTAATTCTTGAGTTTGTAATGTAAAAAATATATATTTATTTTTAAATAAAATAAATTTAAATTTTTTGAAATATATTAAAAACCATTTTTTTAAAAGCTAAAGACAAAAGTAAAAAAAAAATGAGATAACAAAAAAAAATCAAAAGAAATAAGAAAAGTAAATAAAATAAAAAAAGAAAATTTAGAAAAAGTTAAAAAACAAAAATGTAATGCAATAAATAAAATAATAAAAATAAAAATGAAATAAAATAAAAGTAAGAAATACAAGAAACCTTTTTTCTTCTTCTTAAAATTCAAGTTGTAATGCAGTTGCGATTACATGTGTTTTAGATGTAATTGGTTTAGAAAACGTAATATAATATAACCAAGCTTGTAATCACCGTTACATTACATCAAATTTTTTTTTTCCAAACAAATATCTGAATTGGATTTATAACATAATATCAATTACCTTATGTTGTTTAATACTGCAAATCAAATATACCCTAATATTTTTAATAATTTATGCTAATGTATATTATGTTTTGTGGGTTATGCAGATTTAAACGCACTGGATAAAAAAAAAAAAAAAAAAAAAAAAAAAAAAAACACTCTACTCGTCCAAATCGGGTCATGTAGTTGAACGACTAAAATTGCGTCGCGTCTATTACAAAGTCCGGATCCAAGGGTCCAAAATGTTTTATTGGGCCGAAGCCCATCCCAATTCTTATCTAAAACCCCACCGACCCCCACGTGATTCTTCCCACCCTTCTCTCTCCTCCGTCCTGCTCGAGATCCACTCCGGCGACTCCTCCAGCGATCTCAACGCTGCGTGTCCGACACTCCGGCGAACGAATCCACAGATCCGGTGATCATTTTTTTTCCCGAAATGGTGCGTCTCCCCTTAGTTTTTTTTCCCTATTGTCGTCTTCTTTTTCTTTGCCATATATATTTTTTTACAGTTCGAGTGTAACAGTAAATGGACTCTTAGTTTGTAATTTTGAGAACGCGATCGAGAAGTTCATTGTTGCGCTGCTGCTGACGCCGGCATTTGCACCGCTCTCGAGAAGTCGGATCTCCCGCAACCGAGCTAAAAAGAAGTTGAGATCTTTTGGATCTTACACGAACGAGCTCGAAGTCAGCAGACCGATATGCTGCTGTCATCGGACTGTTGATATGGTATGTTGGGTGTCATATTTAAGTATAGTATAAGCACATAGGAATATCCTGAGGACATATTTGGGATGCCAGAATATGTCACAGGATATTCCATTATGAGATTATTGTCATAATGATTGAGATCATTGTACTAATGACTGTAAGGCTATATAATGCCAATGAGACAATCAATCAAAATCAACTAATTTCAACATGGTATCAGAGCCAAGTTTCCACAAACCCTAGCCGTCACCAAGCTTCCACAAACCCACAAGAGGATTTCCTAGATCTCCTCCACCGAACTCTTCCACGCCCCCCACCCTTCTTCCCCTTCGCTGTTGCTGCCCCGTCCCGCTACTGCTGCGGCTACTACTGCTGCTGCGACTGCTGCTGCTGCTGCGACGATGGCTGTGACATGCGTGCTGCCTCCTCCTCCGCACCAGCACGAGACATCGCCTAATAGGGATGCCTAGATCTGAAAAAAGGGGGGACATGTTCGGATCTAGGAGCGGACGACGAGGACGAGCGTGAGTCGTGGAGCGGACGTGACGTGATTGGATAGACGACGCATCAATGGAGGAGATCATCAAGAAGCTAGATTCTGCAGAGGTGGCGACGTTGATGAAGTTGTTGACGATGTCGGTTGGTGAGAACACGACACGAACGTTGCCGGAGTTGAAGCTTCCCTCCATCGATCTGAAATTAGATGGACCAGCCACCTATCTGAGTTGGTCACGGCGGGTGAGAAGAACCCTCGCAGGAAAAAACATGGAGGGGTTCCTGACGGGCGAGTCGACAGAGCCGGACGAGGGCTCGATAGGACACGATGAGTGGAAGTCCACTCATATGGTGATCTACATCTGGCTTCTCAACTCCTTAGTCCAGTCTATTGCCGCCACAGTAGACGGTATTGAGATGGTGAAAGATGTGTGGGAGAAGTTGAGAAGGACCTATGATGGTGTGGGGAACAACTTACGGGTCTTCCAGATAAAGGGGGAGATTGATGACACCGTACATGGAGAGAAGACGGTGCAGGAGTATGCCACGGAGTTGGAGCGTCTGTGGTTGGATTATGATCACTCCTCAGATCGGACGAGTTGCGGGGACCCTAAGTGTAAGGAGAGACAGGTGTGTCTGCAGGAGAGGACGATGAAGTTCCTCAAAGGGCTGACTGCAGCTTTCGCACAGAGGACGGTCCTACTTCTAGCCCAACCAAAGATCCCTAGCCTTGAGGAGGCTATCTCAGCCATGATCCAGGAAGAGACACGCATCAGGCTGCAAGCCGGGACAGGTGGTCCCCCCGAAGCAAAGTCAGCACTAGCGATCACCAGCTCAGGAAACACAGGATCTAAGGGAGAGCCCTGGCAGCATAACCGGCAGTGCTACAACTGTGGGGAGATGGGTCATCATCGGTATGTTTGTACCAAACCACCTAGGGAGGGAGATTCAGGTGGTGGACGAGGACCGTTCGGCGGACGAGGATATAATGGAGGACGTGGTCGTGGTCGAGGGGGTAGACGAGACGGCCGAGGAGGTTATCGGACGAACCTCCTGATATCAGAAGGGAACGGAGAAGCCGATGGCACCTTTACTGTGGAGGACCAGGCACTAGGAGACATGAGGAGTAGAACAGAGGAGGCGTCCACCTCATTCTTTGTTAGGGGCAACGCTGCCATGTATGCCCATCCATCAGAAGGTACTGACGAATCACTTGCCCTTGCGTCTATCTCTTCCCTTAAATCATCAGACTTGATTATCGACTCGGGAGCATCTCGGCATGTGACGGAAAATGCTAGTGAGTTTTCTTCCTACACTCACCTAGCATCAGCAGACAGCATTCAGACAGCTGATGGCACTTTCCAGCCAATGGTCGGTAAGGGTACTGTTAATTGTACAGGTTCAGTAAGATTATCCAATGTTTTACATGCTCTATCCTTTCGAGTCAGTCTCTTGTCCATTAGTTCTATAATCCTCCAACTTAAATGCATTGTTTCTTTTGATATTCCTAAGGTGACCTTCCAGGAGAAAGGGACAGGACGAAGACTTGGGACTGGCACTTGGCATGAGGGACTGTGGTACCTAGATCGAGAAGGACTGGACTCAACATTAGTATCTATGGCAGAGAAGGCTGGCATGGAAGGACTGCAGCAGAGGACTGAGGATACCTTGATACTCCATCATCGGAGGATGGGACATTCTTCCTTTGATACTCTAAGTAAGTTGTATCCAGAGATTTATGCAAAAACAAATAAAGAGATTAGTATGTGATGCGTGCGAGTTAGGAAAACTTACTAGGAGCTCATATGTTGGCACGGGTCATAGGAGCACTTTTGCTTTTGAGGTAGTACATTCTGATGTCTGGGGTCCATGTGCTACTAACACTATGAATGGTTATAAGTACTTTGTTTCTTTCATTGAGTGTGCCTCTCGTGTTACCTAGTTATATTTGATGAAAAATAAGAATGATGTACCTGCTTGTTTTCGGAATTTCCATAAGCATGTCCAGACTCAGTACAAAGCAGTTGTGAAGGTACTGAGGTCTGACAATGGAACGGAGTATACCAACATGACGCTTGCAGAATACCTGTCAGCACACGGAATACAACATCAGACCATATGTGCATTCACACCAACACAAAATGGAGTTGCAGAAAGGAAAAACAGACACCTTCTGGAGGTCGCAAGAAGTATGATGATCGACATGAATGTCCCACAGAGTCTGTGGGGGCATGCAGTGTTGACAGCAGCTCAACTCATCAACATGATGCCCTCGAAGGTCCTCGGATGGAAGTCCCTATGTGAGGTATTGCAAGGCAATAATAGTGGGATACTCCCACTGAAGGTGTTTGGGTGTGTGTGTTTTGTGAAGGACAACATGCCATCAGTTGGGAAACTTGACCCTATAGCGGTCAAATGCATCTTCGTAGGCTACTCGGCGACCCAGAAGGGGTATGTGTGCTGGAGTCCAGTACAGAAGAAGAAGTTTGTCAGTATGGATGTCCACTTTCGGGAGCATGAGCCATACTACCGCCAGGACGGAACTTCACACAACACGCCTAATACTGCCAGTATTAGGCGAGAGGGGGAGATGGAGAACTTGGTGGTAATCGATTTAGAAGTTTGGCATGGAGGCACGGAGAAGGGACAAGAAGGTGAAGGTGTTAGGCCTACGGCTCAGGGAGAGTTACTTACCTACAGCAGGAGAGAGAAGCAAACTGCAGGACCAGTACCGACAGTGCCAGTGCCAAGTCCCTTGCCTGCGTTCGTCCCAACTCCTGAGGCACCGACACCAACCCCCCTTCAGGTGATACCCCCTCCTTCACAAGATATCATTCCTCCTACTTCTACTCCTCCCACACCACTATCTGTACGAAGGACCACTCGCAGCAATGCAGGAAATCCTCCAAACAGATATGGTTGGGATATTGCTCAGTTTGTTTCTTATGACCATATCCCTTCTTCTCATGGAGCATTTATAGCATCTTTGGATAGTATTACTGTCCCTAACAATTGGCAGGTTGCCAAGAACGATCCAAAGTGGAAAGCGGCAATGCACGAGGAGTTGGGAGCTCTGGAGAAGAACCACACTTGGGAGCTTGTGAGACTGCCAGAGGGGAAGAGAGCAGTTGGATGCAAGTGGGTCTTTACCGTGAAGCAGAACCCAGATGGACAGGTTGAGCGCTACAAAGGTCGACTAGTAGCCAAAGGATACAGTCAGACGTACGGCATCGACTATGATGAGACCTTTGTATCAGTTGCAAAGATGAGCACTGTCAGGACTCTGATTTCTCTGGCAGCGAATGGTGGATGGAAGCTACACCAACTGGATGTGAAGAATGCGTTTCTTCACGGAGATCTAGTGGAGGGGGTGTACATGGAGATACCACCAGGATTTGGCACCAATCAGACAGTAGGCAAGGTCTGCAGGTTGAAGAAGTCCCTCTATGGACTGAAGCAGTCTCCTCGAGCGTGGTTTGACAGATTCAGGAGGGCGATGATAGGGATGGGATATCAGCAGATCAATGCTGATCATACTGTATTCTTCTGTCGGAGTGGAGGCCACATCACCATGCTTGCGGTATATGTGGACGATATGATTATCACAGGAGATGATGAGCAGGAGATCGCCCAACTCAAAGGAAAGCTTGACAAGGAATTCGAGGTGAAGGATCTCGGCCTTCTTCGGTACTTCCTTGGGATTGAGATTGCTCGAGAAGCAGAGGGGATTGTTCTCTCTTAAAGGAAGTATGCACTGGACCTTCTCACAGAAACTGGGATGTTGGGGTGCAAACCTGCAGCGACACCAATAGATCAGAGGTTCAAGATTGATGCTGAGGCTGGAGAACCAGTTGATCGGGACAGATAGCAGAGACTGGTTGGCAAGTTAATCTATTTGAGCCACACACGTCATGATATCTGCTTTGCAGTAAGTGTGGTGAGCCGCTACATACATGACCCACGGAAGGATCATATGGATGCAGTGTACCAGATTCTGAGGTACTTGAAAGGTGCTCCCGGGAAGGGACTAATATTCAGGAAGAACAATCACGTGAGCATCGAGGGCTACTGTGATTCTGACTGGGCTAGTTGTGCTGATGACAGGAGGTCTACCTCGGAATATTGCATATTTGTAGGAGGTAACTTGGTCTCCTGGAGGAGTAAGAAGCAGTCTGTGGTGGCCAGATCGACAGCTGAAGCAGAGTACAGAGCTATGGCCTTGGGAGTTGCAGAGCTGCTATGGTTGAAGAATATGCTGGTGGAGCTGAAGCTGGATCAAGGAGCCAAGATGAAGCTGTGGTGTGACAATCAGTCAGCTATTAGTATCGCCAACAATCCAGTACTGCATGACAGGACCAAACACATCGAGATTGATAGATTCTTCATCAAAGAGAAGTTAGATAGTGGATTACTGGAGCTTGGCCATGTTCCAACCAGGGATCAAGTAGCAGATGGACTAACTAAGGGACTCGCCTCAGTGAGCATGATTAGAAGATGTGACAAGATGGGCTTAGTGAATATCTTTCACCCATCTTGAGGGGGAGTGTTGATATGGTATGTTGGGTGTCATATTTAAGTATAGTATAAGCACATGGGAATATCCTGAGGACATATTTGGGATGTCAGAATATGTCACAGGATATTCCATTATGAGATTATTGTCATAATGATTGAGATCATTGTATTAATGACTGTAAGGCTATATAATGCCAATGAGAATCAACCAAAATCAACGACCGAGACTGTTTTTTTTTAATATAGATCCCTCAAAATTTGGTATTTTCAACATAAGCCCTCCCAAAATCTTGTTACTTGGTAGGAGACACCTTGGATCTTTGCCCAAAGTTTGAGGTTGAAGGAGAGGAGGCAGGGGGATGGCAAAAGGAAAGAGGGTGACCGGGGCCCAAGGAAGGAGGAGGGTAGCCAAAGGTGGGAGAAGGTGATGGTCGTATTGTAATTTGGGTTTTTAGTTTGTTGGGTTTGAGTTTGGAACGGGGGAGGGAGGGGCACGATGGAGGGAGTGCAGAGGATTGGCACAGTTTTTGGTGGAGGGAGGGTAACTAGGTTGGAGAATGAGTGAAGATGGATTAGGGTTTGAGTTTGAGGATGGAGGGCAAAATGGTTAAAAATATGATATTAGCTAATCTTGTTGGTGTTCCTTAACCACATGGCCTCCTTCCAAATAACAAGATTCAGGGGGACTTATGTTGAAATGAGGAAGATTGCTTTTTTTAACCTTCTGTAGCAAGGGTTATTCTTGTAATAAGATTGAATAGATGGATTTTATTCAACATTGATTTTGACGGTTTTTGGATTTCATCTCCCAAAATCGGACCAATAACCTCCTGTTGTTAAATATGCCAAAAATGAAAACCAAAGTTTGGTTATGCACTTTTTTAACCAAATAATGTGCAACTTTAATCCCAACCCAATGCCTAGCAACTTAATGGCTAACATCAATACAAAACAACTATTATTTTTTATGCTATAACTGTATGGATTATATTTAATTAAATTATGTATAAGAGTAAACGAACTAAGAGTGAATATCATATTTTAGACCCAACATGCTGTCTTAGGCAGGATTGAGTCAGGCTTACATGGGTTCGGTGTCATTGATGGGTTAGTCCGCCTGAGCTGTCTTTAAATAGGTCGGTTTTTGGGGTTAGGCATTCGATTCATATGCGCCATAATAATCCATTTGAAGTAGGGTTTAGCTGACAACTCATCTGGATTATGGACAACTTTAAGCTTGGTGTCACTGCACCATTCGACTAGACTGCATTATATTGAAGTTTATATAGATAACTCTATACATATGGTTATGTTGCTGATGGCATACTATTTTCTGAATCAACATAGCATGTCAAGCTAAGCAGTCAAAAACAGTTATATATCGGTATTATAACCGATATATAATGGTATCGGTCCTGGACCGATATTTTTTTGCAGAAATATCGATAAAATATCAGAACTGATATTATCGGCCGATATGGCCGATATTGTTCGAAATATCGGTTTACAAAAAAATTAATTTCTCACGGTTTTGGTTTTGCTACAGAAAAACCGATATTGAATGATATGACATTCACATCAATGGAGAATGGAGATTACATCTTCTGCCATCAAAATTTTTATGCATCCAACTTATTCAGAGATGTAGTTCCTCAAGTGATCTCCTTTATCTTGGATCTCTTGGATTTTTCGACGATATGTATACTTTCTACATATTTTATAACAAAAAACTATTAAGTGTATTGTTCATATATAAAAATTGTGTTAAAAATGCAAACCGATATTTACCGTTATAAAATCGATATATCGGTGATATATCTATAACTCTACTGGACCGTTATCATGAAAAAATCGTTATTAACTGCATAGATGTCAAGTACATGAGTTGTCTTGGTTGGGTTAAAGTCTAAATGGGTCTGGTTTGGATAGAGCATGTACGGATTGACTGATGGTTTGACTATGGTCTTAATCAAACCCGATCCGCTTGCCACACTTCATTATACTATCTTCCAAATGACATGAGTTAAGAGTTGTGCTGCCCCTTTCTCATGTTGTTAAGTGGAAAAAATGAAGTGGGCTTTTTGATCGACCTAGATGCGGTGGTAATGCTTGTTATCAAGTTTGAGACCCTTAGCCTGTAAGCTGGCTTCCTTGCTAACCCAAGGCATTTAAAAGAACTTGTTAACACAATATGCATACATTTTACTATTGGGAACAATGCATGCTAGGGAAAACAAAGTTGTCCAGCCTCAAATTTTGAATGTTATGACCTTTTCCTTCAAAAGAAAATATGGGAAAGAAAGACTGCACTGTGATAGACCCCTTCATAGTTGTTTCTAGATCTGCGTGACAAGAGATAGGCCAGAAGTACGAAGAGCCTCTCCACTCACGAGGTGAGAACATACAAGAATCCAACTTAAATTCTTTTTGCATGTTGTTTTCCTTGTAGAAACTATAACTTTGATAAAGCAAACATATTAGACCATGTCACTTTATCCGACTTTCTTATCGCTTAATCACTTATTCTCTCACAGGGCTCATGCTTTATCATGTCTTTGCACAGGTTAGTCAAGTATACTAAAAAAATATTGTGCATCTAAGTATTGCTGGTTATCAGAAAGGAGAGTTGGAAATCTCATTGATTTCTTATCGTGGCACGAGAGTTCTTAAATATCAGGTTGATCAGTTGCCTTACTATGACTTTAACTAAGTGTCATTTGGTTTGATGCAAGTATTACCTACACAGCTTCATACCAAATCAACAATCAATTCAATCACCTTGAACAATTCAAATGGAGATTGGACTTGTTCTGTTTACCAGTCTGGATTAGCGGTCTTGCAGGATGAAGTTGCTTGTAGCATGAATAACAATCACAATCTTATCTTGTAGCATGAACAGCAGTCACAGTCTTATCTTGAATGACGCATACAAGTTAGGGTTCCCCCCTTCAAGTATGGGTGTAAATGTTTACACAACCGGCTCAGCAGAGAAGGATGATCCATGAATACACCCTTCTTCTCATTAAGAGCACATGACCTCTTATTTTTCCTCCACAATTCCATGAAAAATCGGAATATCAGTGATTTGGTGATATCAGAAACTCCAAGTTAGGTGAATTTTGACTTGTCATCAAGGGCTGATTCCAAGTTTATAGATATCTTTAGATGTAACACATGCACCTTAAAGATGCCCTTTTTATCGATATATTCTTGCATTGAATTCTATGCCCCAAGTTAAATAGCAATCCTAAGAGCTTAGAACTTAGTGGACTAGCCAAGTAGATAGAAGCATTTAGAACATGGATAGTTTCTTAAAATTACAAGGCACCATCTTAACATGATAAATCCATTATAAAAACAGGAGGTCCTACATCCCACTCCTCTATTCAAACAGATGTCATATAAATTGGTCCGCCAAGTTAGTAAATGGATTTATTTATGGTTTAGTAATGATGGCTGTCTTTAGCATGTTAACTAATTAATAATAAATATTTCCATGATCTTCCATCTTAGCATCATTCATGAGAACAAGGAGATTTTCTATTTCCAGATAGATATTTTATTTTCGTTGGTCCATCAAGTTAGAAGATGTGAATATGTTATTATTTTAATTACAATAGGAGTCTTTAGCAAGTTAACTTATTAATAGTAAATCTTGTCATTGAACTTCTGTGGAACAGTTATTATTTTCACTGCTCTCTTTATTTTCTTATTTTGATTATATTATTTTAAGTAGAAGAAGCAGGACAGCAGCGTATATAAGTTGGGAATTAATGCATTTGATGTAATAAATCTCATTATAATATCCCTTAATATTGGCATGAAATGCTCAACCTAATTTTCGAAACAAAAGGTGAGCCTGTTTGTTTACATCGGCAGATGAGTGATTGATATCAGTGATGGCGGGTGGTTAAATAGCATACACAATCCAATTTCTTAAGATTTATCTCCTCTAATGTCATCACTAACCCAAACATCTTACTCCTAGGGTCTTGACACTAATAATTTGACCTCATCCTTATCATACAACTCTAGTCCTCTCTGTGGCTATGTATATGTATATCTATATGTTCCCTCTCCCTCTTTCACCAAATTTGGGTTTATCTGAACCTACAACTACTCTATCGGAGGTTTCCTAACAATGAGTCTGTTACGATCCTTTAGTCTCACATCAGTTATACGGGGAACTCGATGTGTGTTGATATAATCTTGGGCTCTCTCTTCCTAACGCCTAGCTTTTAGGATAAGTAATCCCAAAAATTGTATCAAATGGTACCATAGCCTACCCTATGTCCGAGGATCAAGCTTGCATGAAACTTCTACCGATAATAAGTTAGATGTTGATTACACACCCAAGGTTGGTAAGAAATGAGAGAATTGGAAATTCGAATATAAGAACTAGTGTTAACATCCTTTTTTTTTTCAATATAAGCTTATCTAATGATTTATATATAAATACAAATCATTGTAGTCAAAGGCGCGCCTCAGGCGCGCCTTGCTCCTAGGCGCAGGGGCAGCGCCTCAGGGCACTCCAGGCGAGGCGCAATTCTTAAGGCGCGTCTAGGTGCGCCTTTTTCGAGCGCCTTGGAATAGCTAAGGCGCGTCTAGGCGCGCCTTGAAAATCTTGTGAAAAAATAACATGTTTAGACTATTTTTTTAACTGTTGTACTGTTTTTAGACTGTTTTTTGAACTGATGTACTTTTTTTTTATTGTTTTCTCTCTCACTCACTTAATTCAAAGTGATTGCAACCTAGACATGGGAGAATTTGAAGCACACATGTTTATCAATGTAGAAATCCGATGTGAATATATATATATATATATATATATATATATATATATATATATATATATATATATATAATTTTTGCGCCTCGTGTCGCTCGGGCTAGCGCCTTAAGTGCGCCTTGCGCCTCGGGCGATTTGGACCCTTTGCGCCTTGAGTGCGCCTTGCGCCTTTGACTACCTTGATACAAATACAGACATTTATGGATTCAATGTGAAAATTGTTAGGGATTAAATTATAAAAAACAATTTAGGTCAAAAATAAATATTTGTGAATAGTGTGGTGTGGATATCATTTGAAAATGAGTAATTCAGATATAATCAAACTTTTTCCCTTTCGACTGAAAGAACCGAACCATCTAGAGCTGGGAGAATGGATTCCTCATCAAGTCAGGGGTGTGGACACACTTGCACGAATTCGGGTAACCACTACAAGAGTCCATCTAATGTCCTTTTCGAGAGTAAGAGGAATGCATCTTAGGTACATTAATTAGTAGGTATTAGAGAATTAGTGTCGGATCCAACCTTAAACTCTCCTTTTAAGGTTCATCTAAGATTCGTTCCACTTTTGAAAGAGGAATGAAATATTAGTGACCCCCTACATTGAAATAGGCATAACAAGAAAAATTCCGAAAAGACGAAAGAAAAGCACATCGAAGGAGCAAAACCTTGTTTATATGGGCATTCCGAAAACCAACAAAGTGAAGGTGTTACTTTGGCAATCGAAAGTCGGTTAGCACATTAATAAATGCACCACCACTAATCTCGACCATTAAACGACTAAGGAATGCCTTGATTGCAATCGTGTGGTACGGTTGGTGATGCCAGCATAACAATGTTCGTCCATGACTAGAAGTCTAGTGCAAAGCCAACATACCTGGATGCCGGGACTACGGAGCATGGTAGAACGTTGCAATCCTTTAGTCGTACTTCAATTATATGGGAACATTGATGTGAGTTGTTATTATCATGGGCTCTCTCCTCCTAACCGATAGTTTTTTGGATGAATTCTCCTAAGATTTGTTTCAGAGTCTTTGGTTTTAGAGAAAAAAGAAAGATATTGCGGTAAAGGTGAATCAGGACCTCACATAACCGCCAAGTCTGATGACTAATGTACATGGATAATAAAAGAGATTTAAAAAACATGCGGCGGCCTCATGATTCATCAAATTTCAATTTATCTGATTGTTGGGCCAACACACAAGGGGTTTAGTGTGTTTTACCCCTTGTTTATAATGTATATTCTTTACACTATTAATTGCACAAGTATTGTTATTCTTATAGTTATATATTTGGTTCAAGACTAATAGGTATTATATACTTTATTTATAGATTGTCCACATTTTTTTGTGATGCCATGTTACAGTGGGAGAGAGTGAAATGCAAAGGAGAACCCTTTGGGCCCAACTTATCTTGATATGGGTGGTGGATTGTGATTGACACAGTTTTGAAAAACTATGTAATGCCTACATCAGGAAATTTTGGGAATTTAGTTCTTTTCCTTGCCCTCTCAACACACGCACACCCACCCATCCCACCCCCCATTCTCCATCTCTATTTGGTTATACGCTTCCTTATTGATTGGTTTATGCTCATTTTGAATATTTCTTTTCTATTGTTGTGTGTTGTGCTGCAAAAATCCCTATAAAAAACATATTATAGCTTAGGCATCTGTTTTCTGCCTGATAATAGGTATGTCCAATGTCTGCTTGTTCTTTCTCACTGAGACGGGAACATGCACAGACATTCACAGGCACAGGAGCACATGTTTGCTTACTCGCCCACACATCCACCCATGCCAATAACCTCGAAGCTTGGACATTCTTCTCATAATTTCTCTCTATTATCTACAGGGTTGTTTCACTGGAGATTGAAGCTTGGACATTCTTCTCTAAGTTGTTAATGCCTTGAAACAATTCAGTTTGGTACCTATGTCAACAGAAGGTTGAGGGAACATGGAGATTCTCTCTATTTTTACTTATCTTTGTGGTGAGATGATGAAGAAGACTTTTATAACTAAGTCATTTGGTTTTGGTCTCTGACATCTATCAATTTGCCATGCTGCTGATTCTTCTTGATGATCTGTATTTCCTTTATTATACAAAATTGGAGAATATACAGAGATTTCAACATGTAACTATTATGGTTCGTGGATATCATGGAAGACTTCCCCATCCTTATCTGTTCCTACTTCCTATATGTTAGCAGTTGCCATTGCATATTGTTTGTTATATTTTAGTCTTCAGGCCCCTGCTAAGGCCTTTTGGTCTTTGCTGTCTCGTGCCGCCTTAACAAGCTTGCATGCAACCAAACATTCACAAAGCACATGCAAATAAGCAATATAGTAATGATCGGTATCATATATTATCCATAATTTGTTCCAAAGGATAATATTTGTTACTAACCACATAAGGGTGGAAGAAAATGTGTCATGAATGCAGATTTCCTTCAGGGTGGAAGAAAATGTGACATTAACCTTATGTTGGAACGGGATGTGTCATGAATGCAAATTTCTTTTCTAATTGATCCATTTCAACTGCATGCCTTTTTTGTTTTGTTCTTTGACGGTTGCTATTTTTGTTTCTTATTTCAATTTGTTTTTTCTAAACGACCGTGTATAGGTGCTCTTAAACATTTTATCCAATTGCCTAAAACTTTAAGGCAGCACCTTATCATATTCTTAATTATAGGATAAAGTGGGCCAAGAAAGGTTGCACAGTCCGAGGCTTGTCTTAGTTTATTCTTAGAGAAAATATGTCAAATACCATTGGTTCCTTGTAGGTCTGAGTCATTTCAAGTATATACCCATTTATACTAGTGCAGACGGTTTCATAGGTATCTAGTCTACTTAGAGTTGGGAGTTATGGGTTTGCGTATGCAAAATTTGGGTCAACTTTGAGTTATCCTAGTTCTCAAGTCGCAGGCTTCAATTCATTGAGCAAATTTCAAGTCAAGCATTCCAAGACATTAATCAAAGCAAGTTGGGTGATTTTGGTCTGAGTTGGGTGTAGTTGCGTTTTAGTGCGGCTACAGCTTGTTGACGGATAGATACACAGCTTGGTCGAAGCATAGCAAGTATGCAAAGTTAACACAAAAGGATGCACATAAATCAAATCAATTCTGCTGGCCTGGATGGGTGACTTGTGTTCTTGTTGCTGCCATAGCTTATTGCTGGAAAAACACAAAATAGGGTTTAAAATGCAGTATTCATATGGGTATTGGATCCTTCGGACCAGTATGAACATCAGCAATTTTGGCAGTTCTGGCACTTTACGAGTGGAGTATTTATTGGCTTGTCAAGTTACGAAACTTCAGAATTTTTTGAAGTATTAGTTCTTTTTTTGAATCTATATAAGAAATAAAAGGTTAAAATTTATAGATAATTTCATTCAATATATGTTCAATTTATGTTAGTTTCAGTGAGTAATTGCATGATTGCTGTAAAAGGTTAACCTGAGAATTGCATATGTAATAAGTAAGTAATAGATAGAAATGCTCGAAAAAGATTTCTCGAAACATGAAAATGTAAGTAGAACCAAATGAAGTACTTGACCGGTTTTGGTAACATTTAAGATGTTTTGCTAATTTCAACCTTGTCTTGGGAATTTTTGTTAGTTCTGGCAATTTTGAAATGCTGAAAAACTACCGGAAGTTTTGGTCAAGTTAGAAAAAACTGTGTATTGGTTTCAATAAGTTTCAACCAATCTAAGCGTTGACTTGTCCTGTTATAGGCCGTAAGGACCTGAAACTGACTAAACATTCTCAATATTAGTCCAATAAAAAAAGGAGCTATTTGATAGTACAAATTGCATTTTGTATGTGTTGGCTCAAGTCAGATGTTGCCAATACATGTTTGGAATTCTGTGTGTGCCAATCTCTATACCTTGGTACCGACCTTCTGTTAATTTGGCTCAGTTAGAAGAAATAGTAATTTGTGGTTGTTTGGATGTTACTACATATATATGTATTTTAATAATAATTTGTTGTGATATCATTACATACTTCTTACGATCTTATAAATGCACTCCTTTATCTTTCTTTTCTAGAAGCATAAATTCGGAACATATTTTTTCTTTCCTGTTTTAGAAAGAAACTAAAGTTTGTGTATTATCAAGTTGCAATGTTTTTAATAAATAGAGAGGGCATATTAAGAAATTCGTCACGCAAAAGGTGCTGTGAGTATCCTTCTAAGACTGCGCAATTGGCATGACCTTTTGCATGTGATGTTAATTGGGCCCCTGGTGTTGATAATAAGTTAATAGTAATGGTGTGCCTAGAAGTGTAGTTTGAACTAAATTATTCTGTGTACGCTTCTATGTCTGCAATGCATGAAAAAACCCCTTGGGCTCCAAATAAGCATATGGGAGGTATTTGATCTGTTGTTATTCTTGAAGGCATGTATCCTATTAGTGAATGTAGTATACCTAGGATGAAAGATGTTTACATGCATGATCTGTGGTGAATAGCACTATCCTGATGCGGCAGGCAAGTTACCTGAGTTACTTGCTAATCTCAGCACTTTCTTTCTTATGATTGAAGGTGGTCTTGCATTCTCAAGATGTGGTGGCATTCCGTGACTGCATAAGAGGATTTTAATTCTTCTATGATGCAAGATGCTTTCTATTTATAGCATGCATTTTGTGTTCTATTTTGATCTTGAATTTTTGACCCACTTCTCCATTTTTTCTAATATAAACATATTTGATTACAGGGCCTTTAAATTACCGATTCCTGATTTTCACAATATGGTTATACTGTTTCGAGGACGTTGTATCCCAGAAAACTGGACCGAAACCTGACTCTCATGTTCCCTATAAATTTGAGCTTTCTGATCCACCAATTGGGCTTTTTGTTCCCATAGAAATTTCACCTTTTGCGGTTCCACGCAATCCATATCCTGTTGAACCATTACCACCTATGTATCCTCCCGTTCCTAGTACATATGAGCCAGTCTTGACTGGGAAGTGCCCAGTAAATTTCTCTTCTATTTCTAGTATCATGGACAAGACAGCATCTGATTGTTCTGCTCCATTAGCATTAATGATTGGGAATGTGATATGTTGTCCCCAAGTTAAAAGTTTAATGCACATTTTCCAAGGTGCCTACATAAGCAAATCTGATGCACTCATTCTTCAACAAGCTGCCGCAGATGATTGCTTTTCAGATATTGTTAGCATATTAGCCAGTAGAGGAGCATACAGAAGTATCCCCACACTCTGTTCAGTGAAATCATCAAACCTCACTGGTAGTTATTGTCCTGTAAAGGATGTTAAGTCCTTTGAGAACATAGTTAACACAAGCAAATTGCTAGATGCATGCAGCAATGTTGATCCACTGAAGGAATGCTGCAGGCCAGTCTGTCAGCCAGCAATTATGGAAGCTGCAGTTCACATCTCATCAAAAGAAACTAGTTTTATGGATAGTTCTGATATACCTGGGGCTACTAGTGAGATTAATGCTGTCACCGATTGTAAAGGAGTGGTTTATGCATGGCTTTCTAGGAAGCTCTCACCCGAAGCTGCCAATACTGCATTTCGATTATTATCTGGCTGCAAGATTAACCAAGGTATGTTGGCCACACAATTTTTTTTAATATAGTGTTTCTATCTGCTTGCATGTATGTGTTTCTGCTAGCGTGCACATGTAAATACTTGTAGGTATGCAGAATTGGCAGGTTGGTCCTAGTTTTGATTTCAGCCTTAGCATGACTAGGAAATCATTTAGCCCTAACCCGACCTTGGAAAATCTTAGCCTGCACCTGACCTGACCTTGCATTGATACTTCTCCAACCTAAATCCACCTGATTATTTTCCAGGACTGACCTGACCTTGGGATGGTATTCTTCCAACCTAAACCAACCTGATAACTTTGTTGTGTCGGGTTCTACCTTAGTTGTATCCCTCTCAAACATGGCCGAGATGGACTGCTGGAGGCTGACACTCTGCAGTCCGCCAGAAAATTTCTGTACTGAGATCGAATGAGAGGGAAAGAATAGCAGGTGTTGTTGTTGGGGGGGGGGGGGGTGGTGGAGTTGATGGAGGTAACGGAGGTTGGTTTCCCATTGAGATTTTCTTGGGTTTAAGTGAGTCCAGGTTTTGTGGTCAACCCATTTCCAACTTAGATCGACTTGGAACAAACCCATAGTTTTGTGAGCTCGGGCTTGCTAAGGATTGGACCTGCCCGATTTTCGCTCCTACATTTGCATAATGAAATAGTACATTCCTGCTGCTACCACTTGAAAGCTATGTTGATGAGTAATCAATGAATTTTATAACTTAAGCTGCATTAATTGATGTTCTAGAAAATAGTTTCTTCTCCACTTTACTGATATTTGATTTGTTAATCTGTAGTTTGTCCATTGAAATTTGAAGAGCCTTCAACAGTAATTAAAGAATGCCGAGATATGGTTGATCCTAATCCTTCCTGCTGTGCTTCTTTAAATACTTACCTTGCAACGATACCGAAGCAGATGCTAATAACAAATAAACAAGCTATCAATTGTGCGACATTATTTGGGTCAATGTTACAGAAAGGTGGTGTGATGACAAACATATACGAGCTTTGCAACGTCGACTTGAAAAACTTTAGTCTGCAGGGTATGCTCACTGTCCTTTGACCTTATTTTATTTTGTTAATTTAGTTGTTTTGATATTTTTTTCATAAATCTGATATAGTTCATTTTGCTTTGTTTATCTGTTCCTTTGAATTTGCATCTGGACAGCATATGGGCAAGTAGAAGGTTTGACATTCCTGCTTCTAACAATCCTGTTTCAACTAGTGTCTTCTGGCATTTAATCCATGCACCATTGTTTATCTATTAAAGTTTATGCAATTTAGGCTGTCTTCTTCGGAGCTTGCCAACAGATGTTGAATTTGACAATGTTACTGGCATTAGCTTTACATGTGATTTGAGTGACAATATTGCTGCTCCATGGCCTTCATCATCCTCAGTTTCTTCCTTGTCCCTTTGTGCTCCAGGTGAACAATTGTTTCCTTACTTGACGACAATGAAATAAAGTTGATTACGAATTCACGGTTGCGAATTCCAGGGCAATGTGGAGTCTCTAATCATTCTGATTTTGTTTGGCATTTTGCAGAGGTGTCATTACCTGCTTTACCTGTGCCTCACATTTCCAGATCTTCTGGTATGTTATGTCTTCTTGATATTTATACTACTATAGCATCTTAGTGAAATCACCCACTCTGGCATATGTCAAAGAAACTCCTGAATGGACATGCGACACGACACAACATCAATGTGACAACATTTTGTGTGTTTATGATCTAAAACCCATAATGAGTATGATATGTTTAGTAATTAATAAAAATACACTCACATAAGCATTTCATTTTTAGAAACCAAGCACTTTTCCAAAATAAAATATGTAAAAACCTGACCGAGCATAGCAAATGCAATGTGGACTGGCTACAATGCGACTATCAGGCTCTACATGTGTTTGGACTTTGGAGTTTGCCTAGGACGTCCTTGGGACTGTTCTAGTCTGCCTCTCAGGATTTTTGAGCATCTTTTTTGTGGTGGGCATGGTTTTGGTGCATTCAACTCATGTCAGGTATTCTAGAAAAGAATTTCCGGTATGGCATATATTCTTCATGGCTATGTACCTATCTTTGGTGTTTCTGTGCTTTGGTTGATGGAGATGGTGTGCCACACCTTCATCTTCTGTCATCTGCAATTTTTGGCTTATTCAATAATATGCTTTTGAGAACAGTTTGAATCACTCTATAATATTTATTAAATTTCCTCATTTCAAGCTGTTGTTTGGTTCTAAATGACTGATTAAATACCAATTATTGTTTGTAACATCACAGATGACTGATAAAATACCAATTCTTCTTTCAACACCATGCATTGTTGACCAGAATCAGGCACAGCAAATGGTATCAATGCCTCTATTTCAAAATTTTGGGCTCGGCTACATGAATCTTATCTCCCATTCAACCCTGTCAAGGCCGTCACTCTCACATAGCAACATGTTATTCCTTTTCACACCCTCGATCCTAATTCTTCTATGTCTATCTCAGCTCTGGTAACTACTTTAACTAATAACCTATTTCTCCTAACTGGTGCATCTAATGGTCTTTATTACACAGCACCTCAAATGATTCTCTCATTGTATCCTTAATCGATTCTACTCCAACTTTCGTGGATGCACTTATTTCTTTTTCTATCTTTTGATGTACTGTTATTATGGTCATTTCATTTATTTTTCATAAAAGAGTGTCAACTTTTCCTTTGGAAAACCCATTTTCTACTGGAAATGAACTAAGTCTACCGATTAAGTCCATATAATGCTTTTCGCTCGAAGACGTAATTAGGAAAATTTTCATTCTCAAAGAGGTTGTTCTACATATACTTTTGAATAAAACCATTTACGGAAACTCTTTTGACATCCATTTCAAATAAAGTGATTTTTAATAACTGCATAAGCCAATGACATATGTATGGCCTCTGACCTAGCTACAGGTGCATTTGTCTCATCTTAATATCACAATGGATTTCTTCCTCTTCGTTGAAACATTGGGCACCACCAGTCTAGTCTTGTTTCAAACCACAATTCCGGATTCATCAAGTTTGTTTGTGTATATGCATATTATTCCTATTACTGGATGATCATTAGGTCTTGAAACTGGATCTCATACCGTATTTCTTTCAAATTGGTTCCTCTTTGATAACATCAAAAATTCATCATTCATAGCTTCAGTGAAGCGATTAGGCTCATGTTGACACCAGTGGAGATATGATAGTGACTAACTTTCATTTAATAAAGACCTATGGGTTTTACCTGCTCTTTGGTTTATTAACAATAATATGATCTATTGGGTAATCATTGAAGAATTAGTAAGCTTGAGAAAGCGGTTGTACCTCATCTTCTGCTACAAATTTGTCTTTTTGAGTAGGTTCATCATCCTTGTAGATCGAATTATTCTTTGATTGGTCACTTGAAACTCCTTTTAATCCAAGCTCCTTCACTTTTTGGCTCGTCTCACCTAGATCATCATCGTCATGTCGAGAAGCAAGGGGTTTAGCTTCGTTAAATGATACATGAATAGCCTCTTTTACCATGCAATTTTGATCAAGCACGATATGCTTTATTAGTTTGTGAGTAACCAGGGAACACACCTTGATCAGATTTTGGGTCAAAATTTCCCAAATCCTCCTAGGTGTTCAAAATAGAATATATCCAACTGAAGGCTTTAAAATAGTCTATTTTGGGAGATCTTTGATACTAAAGATCATATGGTGTCTTCTCTAAGATAGGTTCAATGAAAACTCTGTTTAAGAGATTACAAGCAGTATTAACGTCTTCAGTCCAAAAAGATTGTGAAATGCCACTATCATTTATCATTGCTTTTCCAGCAGCTTCTTATAGTATTCTATTTTCCTCTAAACAACAGTTTGTTGAGCGGTTGTGGAAGAAGTGCAAAATACTTTGCTGATCACAAAAAAAATGTAAAAATGTTATTCTCAAATTCACCACCATAATCACTCAACATTCTAATTATTTTGAATTCTTTTAGAGAAATTTGAAAACTTTCTGAAAGTTTCACTTTTACGAGCAAAGAAGAATGTTCAAGTAAATCTAGAATAGTCATTTATGACAACAAACACACATCTACTCTTTTTGGACAATGATTTGGTTGATTGAAAAGATCCACATGCACTAAATTTAAGGGTTTTGTAGTGTATACAATATTTTTGGCTTAAATTTCGATTTTACCTATCCCGTCTTACATGCATGACATTGTTTGTTTTGTTATTTCGGAGATCGAGTAAACCACAAGAAAAAAAGGATGTCCCAGTGCCACAAGGCTACCCCTTATGCGGGGTCTGAGGAGGGTCTAGATTTACAAAACCTTACCCCCATTTATATAAAGCAGAATGTTTCTGTGAATTCAACAACTCCTGTATTGGGCAAACCGCGACCTAGTTTCTATTTTTACTAGTTTGTCATGATATCAACACAAATATGAGCTAATCTTGTATGCTACAGCTATGTGTTTCCTTCAATATGGATTAGCACATGGTTTCATACTTTCGTTTGCTTGAATACATTGGTATATGGATTTATACTATATATTTTTGTGATCTGTCTCCTAGGAAGCACATTTTATATGATTTGTGATCTATAATATTGTAACTTTTGGCATTAAAAAAAAACCATAACCTTTATTACATAAATGACTAATGCTCACTAATTTATTCTCAAATCACCAAGGTACCAACTAGTAGGACATTTTCAATAAATGAATTTGGAGCTTTACCTATATTAATTCTATCAATGATGGTTCCCATCTCCGATGGCGACCTTCCCACTTGTGTACTTGATATCGTTGCAAAGCACTTGCAGTCGTCCATTCACCCATCATACGTACAAGCAACCCCTATCGTGTATCTGACTTGTGTACTTGCCCTTCACACTTATGTCTTGATCCCTGGTGTCTGGTACCTTTATACAAGAATGTGCATATATAGGAACCTATCGCCATCTGGCCTTCTCCTTAGAGAAAAAAACATCTTCATACAACACTGTGGCTGAGGTGGCATTTTCTACCACAATATTTACAGTAGAGATTAGCAATGGGATGAAGATGAGGAACTATCATGAACATGTCATTTAAGCATAATTTCAATTTGCACAGAACAACGATACTTTTTGTTAAGAATAGTGTGATTGTGTAGAGTTCTATCTTTATGCTCTTTGGTTACTGCGTTCTTTACTTCCACATTGGCTGGAGTACTCAGCCTCCTACATTATGTTGCTAGAACACTCCATGGGAAGACTTTATCCTTGCATGTATCCATATGTGACAAGTTTTGTTGTTTGCCTATCCACACTTTTGTTATTCGACCTAATCACTGTTCCAAAAATCCTTCGTCTATTCAGCTTCAGTATTTGCTTTCATATGCCCCAGCGAATCATCCAATCCATCTTCAAAATCTGCTCCCTTATTCCTCCTCTACTTGGTTACCACTCCATTCAATCACCACCAAAGCATCTTTTTACCTTCATCATCCTTACCAACATATCTACCAACATCATGTCATTCAACCCATCCTTCGAGCTACTCCAGCTCCTTTCAAATCCATCAACTACAACCTCGATGATTTCTGCAACTTGTTTGACAATGCTCCACAAGCCATCACTTCGTTTGGAATGCATGATCCCTCCTTGCTGCCGACTCCCTCGCTCCACAGATCAATATCTTCAAGCGACCCAAGCTGAGCAACACCTTTCTGCCTCCTTGCCAACATTGCAGTCGTGAGCCCACTGAAGTTCTCCTGTTCCAGATCTTCCGTCACTATTACATTCCAGCCACCAATCTGCCTCTGCAACCTCCCAGCAACATCGATGTTCGCCTTTTGCTTCCGCATTGCCTTTTGGTTTGAGCATGATGAGGTTCTATAACCTCCCAGCACCATAGCTGGTCGCCATTTGCTCCAAAGTACGGTGAGGCTTTGCACCCTCCCAGCACCCTCATTGGCTGCCTTTTGCGTAGCACAAGTGAGGTTCTGCACTCTCATCTCTGTACCACTGATGGACCCGGTGCCCGACCTTAATCCCCCAATATCCCCCCAATATCGACAACATCTTCATATTCACGACTTCTTAACTACGGCATTTTTTGAGTAACTACCTAAGTAGACCTGTTGTGAGTTTGAGGGGGCTGTTAAAGAATAGTATCATTGTACGGTGTCTATATTTATGTTCTTAGTGCCTGCATTATGACGGTTATATTCTATTTTTCTATTTAGCTAACTTTTGTGTGTATAGACTACAGAGTTCTATCTTTATGCTCTCTGCTATTTGTGTTCTTTACTCCCATGTTAGTTAAGAGTAGCTAGCCTCCTATATATTTCTTCCTATATATAGTTTACCTTGATCCTTATAAAAATCCCAATATTTTTCCTCCTGGGACACCATATCGCAGAGAGAATCATGAGCAACAATATCAAGTTTTTTAAGGAATAGATAGGCTAGACAACAGTGTAAGTTGATAGTATCTTCTATAGGAAATGAGATCCATCCTCAATTCTTTGTCTCCAAGAGCCAAACAGAATCACATTCCAAGTATCACAAGCGTAAAAGGTAGCTGAAAGCATCGTCAATACAGGTATTCCGAATATGTTTAGCTCTTCCCAAGATTACTACTACTACTAGAATCTTTTCTCAATGGAAATTGGTCTTGATACTAGACGTACGGAGATTGGTACAGGTAAAACCTTATATTATCATTAAAGCTAAACCATTGAAAAGCTACCTTCAATTTCCACCAAAATGCAAAAATACTACTACCACAAATTTGAACGGTAGCTTGTGCTACCTCCAAAAAAAAGGTGCTCTTTTAATTTAACTTGCAACTCTTTCCCCAGAAGTTTTTTATTTATTTTCTTATACCAGAACTATTCTGCATTTTACAAAAAAAAGATTACGATAGTCTGCATCCAATTTTAATATTATATACCTTTCATTAGCTTGTGTGCTTTCTTGACCTATCCAGCTTAACTGCAGGTTTCTGATACTGACCAAACTGCTTTACTTTGTTAATCTTTAGGTAACTATCCTAGTAGAGTGGGATCTTTGGCGGCGCTCCTCTTACTATATTTCGCCTGTGGCTTCCAGTTAACATAGTGGATTTTCTGGAGCTGGGTGATTTCATTGACTGTGTATATTGGGATGATCCCTTTTCCTGTACAGAAGCTTTTGGATCTGATCCCGGTAGTGGATACAAATATTCGCAATATCCTTTTAGTACCTTGGGGGTTGGGGGGTGGGGGTTGGGTTGGGGTTTACTTCAGATGGTACCCATGTGATTTTTGAGGCTTGTTTGTGAATAGAATAGATAGAAGGGGCATGTGGGTATTCCTGAGGTCTGTTTGCTGTTCAATTCATATCCTCTTTTTAGCATGTGCACTTTTGGAACTTCTTGTGTTTTTAAGCCTGTAGATATTCATGCCCATCTTTAATCTTCTTCATGTAGCATGTTTAACTAGAAGGCAGTTTCGCACAATTTTATGGACTTTGAAGCCAAGAGAAAAGGTGTGTTGGTTCGAGTTAGGGGTGAGCATTATTCGGATTTAAACTGAGAATCGGACCGAACATAATAAGAGATTCGGTTCAGTTTTGGTTTTAAAATACTAAAATTCTTCGGTTTCGGGTTTCGGTTTTGGTCTAAAAATGAAAATCGAAAAAGACTTACACAATTATGTAAATATTTTCAATTTTATGTGTATTTAATGATTAAAAATGTGTATATTTTGAAAACAACAATTTTTTGTGTTTTAAAGTCCTACTTTGATAATTTAAAAATTAGTCCCAAGTTTGGGTCTAATTTTGAAATACAATAAGCGGATGCAATAGATGGATTTATAAAAATTATGTTCTTTGATATAATTTAAGTACAATTACAACTTTGGGCCATATCAATTAAACAATAAAATCTGTGAACACATATTGAATAAAGTGAATAGATTATTGGTTTTGTAAGCAGCTTATGACATCAGCTTAAGATACAGCTTTAGGAATGCCAAATGAATGGATTGGTGATCACCGAAGAGAAGCAAATTTATTCGTGGTTTACCAAGACTCTTCGATTTGTCCAGTTACGCCTACAGCTAGATCATAGTTTATAGTATCGGCCGATGTCACCGACATTGAGGGCCTTTTTTCTAAGTCATTTTGAGAAAGCAAATTGAACGAAAAAAAAATCAATTAACAAATTGAAGTTATGCCTAAAGCTGTTGATAGGATTTTTTTTTTCATGAAAAATATTATCATTACAAAATTTTTACTAATTGTAATATTCGATAGTTTATATTTTTTATGAAGTTATATTACAAAAAATTATAATATTTAATGGTGAAAAATAAAACTTGTCCAACCCATAATTTTTTTTATTTGTACGGAAAATATGTATATTTTTTTTTTGGAAAATAATGAGAAACAAACACCCACATTAAGTTTTCTATAATTTATTTTTAAAATCTCATGAATTTTTTTTCTAGTAAAATAATTTTGTGAAACAAATTTATTTTTCATATATTTTTCACCTTGCAATCAAACACAACCTAAGTGTATAATTTTTTTTTTTGGCCAAATTGTAACTTGATACCCTCAACTATTCTAGTTTTTCAACTTCATATCCCTCAACTGTGATATGTACTAACTTAATATCCTTCCTCAACTAATATTTTAAACTTGATACCTGTCACGTTCCAGTCCCAAAATACGTAGGACTAGGAGCACGTAACATGCCAGCTACGTATCAAGTGGATTCTAGCCCAACTCGAATACGTATACGCTGTCTATACTATAATATCACATATAGCATGACAAGTCAACTATATCTCAATCCACATAAATAATAAACATCAAGAAGGAACAATATGGTTCATGGTCTGCAGCCCACTAGCATATATGTTCGAATAGACTCGAAAGAATAACATGAGTTTATTAAAACTAGGCAATACAACAGATAATGTCAAGATAGCCCCAAAATATAATTACGTGAGATTATGATGAATGAAGTACAAATATTTCAAGTTCATCAAGAATCTAAGATTTGTGCGGTAGAGACAAATCCACTACTAGTAGACGAAATTTTAAGACAAGAAAATAAAACTAAATCCATGCTAAAAATAGACTAAACATTTGCAGGGCCATCAAATGATGTCGTACCCTCGGGTCCTAGTCCATACGTCTGTGGGTAATCCTCGTCTGTTAAATACCTGAAAAAGAACTAGATACATGCAAGAAAGACAAAGAAATAAACACATAAGAAACAACTAAGACACAAGAAAGTACTACATCTAAGATGGTGAAATGCCAATGATGCTATCAAACGTGACTACAAGAAAATCGGGGTAACCGCAACTCAATGGGAGATAACGGTCCTATAGAAAATAGGCCAATGGAGACTCTCAATCTATAGTGTGGCTCTTTCACAGTCTAATGAGAGCTCACGAATGAGAGTGGTCAAGTGAACAGGTCTCTATCGCAGCACAATGGATACTCACAATTAAGAGTGCTCAAAGTATAGTCACGCTTAATAACGGTATCGTAAACTATGAAGTCAAGTCAAACTCGAGTTAACTCAATCTTATGTCAAGTTAGGTCAAGTCCATGTAATACGGAGACACAATATCATGTCCAATCATACATCAAAGGTGGAGCATATATCAAATATATGACGAGAGAGTAGAGACGAGTAGCATATATGGAATACAAATAATATACATGCACATAAAACGAGAAAATAAGATTAGAGTAACACGCGACAAATCAAATATGACAAAGAGCATCAAGAAACTATATACGGCAAGAAAATAATAACTGAAAAGGAAAACATGAAAATACTGTAAAAGAGTTGACAATGTATCTTGCTTGGAGGTTTGTCCAAGTCTGCTGAGGTCGCGATTGTAAGGGCCTTTGTCAAAACCTATTAACCAAAGCCTAATATATTAACATAAGGATATATTACCATTTATTTCTTTCTTACAGTTTACTTATTAATCACCATTTTACTCATTAACTATAGGTTCTAATTTAAATTATTCATGTTTAATATAGGTTGAGTCATACATAAATTTGAGGTAGATTATATCTATATTAGTTCTATCAAATTTAAATAAAAAGTTTATCAAAATAGAATAATTTTATTTTAGGGTTTAAATACTTTAGGAATAAAAGTCTATTTCTATTAATATGATTATTCGTACCAAATTTTGTTCAATTAAAATATTATATTGTTTATATGTACATATGTAAATATTGATAATAATAATTATTCACATGTATACTTATTTCAGTAACTATATATCGTATAGTGATATACTTTAATTATTATATTAGTTAGAGCTAAGTTTTCTTGTATTCAATTGGTTTTCTAGAAATTAATAAAAGATGGAGATTTTTTTTTTTTTTTTTGTAATTACTTTTAAAAACAAGAACTTATGCAATTTTTTTTTTTAAATAGTTGTTGTTGCCTACTTGTGTACAAAAGGGAGAACCCGGGGTGGACGACACAGGTTGTAGAATCTCTAACTAATTTAACCTAGCAAAATAATAAACTATAAACTAGTCTAAAGGCAAAGTTTGCAATTACTAATTGATTGAGGGCTACTATGAAAATTAACCAACACTTTGGTTTGTCTTGCCTTTTTCTTAATGTGAATAGTAACTTTCTATTGGTTTGTGGGTTTTATTATAGAATTAATTACTATTATCCGTCATTTTCTAAGCCTAACTCCAGTACCCTCCTTTTTTTTTAATTACTACTACCTTCATGTATTCATAGTTTGTTAATGGTAATTATACTTATTCCTCCAATTTTTTTGACTAATTGGGAGGTAACACTAATAAAAAAAATGGGAGGTGATACAAATAAACTATTAACAATTGGGAGTAACAAAAAATGCCCTAGAAAATGAATAGTAACCATTGGTTTCAAATACTCTTTATTAAATGTTCTTCTTCCTATGTTTCTATTCTTCATGTTACTGTTCTTCTTCGATTTCTTATTATTTTTCTTTTGTTTTTTAATTTAAAGAAGAGTGAGAAAAAAAATAGAGCAAGATAACACTCACTGATGGTGGGGAAACTTGGTTTACGCAACTTCGAGAATGGCTCGCGGCATGGGTCTGATGCATAATTTGCGTCGGCACGGGATCGTCAAACTCGGATAGGGTCGGTCGCATCGCGCAGCAAGGAGCTAAACACGGCGTCAACCTAGAATATTTCTCTTAACTTCCTACAACTTATCCGGAGCCTCGCACTTGGGGGGTTCCACTGTCCGGTCAGCGGACGGAGATCGAGGGGGCAGCGCCCCTCGTGGAAGTTTGGGGGCGAAGCCCCTGAAAGGTATTCAGATTCCCAAATCTGTCTATCTTTGGACAACTGCCGTCAAGAAAAAAAACGTCTTCAAGTCAGCGGACATGTCAGAAGATTGGCGTCATCAGAGTTCTCTTGGTTTTCGTATTTGTTATGTATTTTATATTTTGTTTATAAGACAAAATGTATATTGGGTCGTGTTGGAACTAGGAAGCTCTAAACCCAGTCTAAACCAGAACATAGTCCACTCAAACATAAGCCTATCCAAATCAGCATCATTCTTGTGTTTGACCCTAAACCCAAACTCACTCAAAGCCAAGTCAATTGAACCTAAAATAGTCTGGTTTCTGACCAACCGAACTCGGGGTGAGTTCTAACCGAACTCGGTACGAGTTCTGCCCGAACTTGGACCGAACTCAGTTGCTCAAAATCGAATCCCTAGTCAGACTCCTCTTCCGGATGACCAACCTCTAACGTTCGAATTTTTGAACGTTGGGCATCCGAATTTTGCCCAAACCCGGTTAATAAAAAACCCTATAAATAGAGTAAAATTCCATACCATTTCTATCAAGTCATTCACTTAAAGCATTTCACTTTCCTACTCTATTCCTGAGCTATAAACCTTTCTATTCCCAAGATCAACTCCTAGCCTTCTCGTGCCAACGCGTTTCTGATTTAGAAGTCTGATCAAGTTGTAAAGCTTGGTTTACAAGTGTTCTCGGGACTAGACTAGTGGATAAAACTCCGAGTAAGAGTTCTCGGGACTGGACTAGTCCTCTCAAAGGGAAACCAATATACATCATTGTGTTTGCGACTGTTGATCTCTCTCTCCCTACTTACTTAATGTCATTTTATATTTAGATTGTTAGCTAACTGTGTTAATTTTTATTGGGTGATTTTTATTCCGTTGCTACATACACTCTATTCACCTTCCCTCTAGAGTTGCCCTATATATCCTACAATTAGTATCAGAGCGGGTTCTCTGTATATAAGTTTTACTGCCCATACCAATAGCTCCTACAATTGTTATTAGAGCAGGTACTCTCTGAATTGGTTTCTGATCCCAACTGCTCCTACAATTGGTATCAGAGCAGGTTATATTATACTTGTGCTTAGACTATACATTCTAGAATATACGTGGCTAACATTAAGTCTATCTTCACAGGAGAGAGCCAATCCAAAAATAGACCTCCAATATTTGATGGAACCAATTACACTTATTAGAAGACACAGATGAGATTTTACTTAAGATCACTTGACTTTGACCTCTGGGCAATAGTGATTGATGGTTACAAAAAACCTACTATCATTTCTTCTCTTACTTCCAATGTAGTTAACAAACCTTATTATGACTAGACGAAGGAAGAAAAAGTAGCAGCTAGCCTTGATGCTAAGGAAATAAATATTTTATTTTGTGCTTTAAATAAAATTGTATTTGACCTAATCTCTACTTGTTTGACATCACATGTGATCTGGAATCACCTCGAAGTTACTTATGAGAACATGCATAAAAATGAAGCTAGTGATTCAGAAGAAGAAGAAGAAGAAGAAAGTACTCGCAACTGTGCAAACACAAACATATGGCACGGGAGCTAAGCTAGCGACTCAGAGGAAGAAAAAAATTCTCATAACACTGCAAACATGTGCTTAATGACATTAGCAAATGAGAGAGCAGAAAGCTTAAAAAAATACAAGCATTTGGTGCGAAAGTGAAGCTCGCGATTCGAAAAAAGAAAGCCCTCAACATACTACATATTTATGCTTAATGGTAAGCGAGGTAGCGAGGTCAAGATAATCCTTTTTTTGAAGAATTTTCTTATGATGAATTATCTGATGCTTTCAATAATTTATTTAAAGATTACAAGAAGCTTAGGAATAATTATAAGCAAGCCAGAAAAGATATCAAGTCTTATCGGCTTGAGAATAAAAATCTTGTTTATTGGATAAAATTAGAGACACTTCCTTTTCTGACAACTCTGCTGAAATGTCCACACTTAAGCTTAGATTGCATGAGGCACTTGAATGCATTGAGAAAAGCACTCAAGGAAATACTAATATTAAGAAGGACTTAGAATCATAAAAGAAGAACTATTCTATTGTTTCACTTAGAATTCATGCTCTTACTGCTAAGTATGATGATTTATATTCTAACTCTAAAAACTTAGATATTAGATTAAAAAGAGCCGTAATGCAACCTATGACTCAATCTAACACAAGTCACATGACTCATCACAAAATCACACACGACAGATCATTTGTAAAGGAAGCAAGCAAAGCTAAAGCTTCACACAATCACGCCTTTATCTATACACAACCACGGAAGAATGTTCATATCACACATCACACCTATACACCTACTTCAAAGGCAAATAGTCATGTTACATGTCACTATTGTTGTTTGAAAGGACACATATCTAAACAGTGTCATGTTAGAAAATAAGTTGATATGGATTGGGTTTCCAAAGCTAATAAACGTGGATCCTAATTTATTTGGATACCAAAGTCTTTGCCTAATATTGTAGGTGAAGTTTCTAATGTTGGAATTTAGCGCCGAAGAGTGTTGGTGATTGCAAAGCTACAAATGTCATCTTCCAAGCAATTATACCAACATAAGTATGGCTACTTGAGCCACCTTGGTAACATGCTAAATATTTCTTCCTAGAATGAAGAAAATTGTAGAATCTAGCATGTTGTTTAATCAATATTTTTTACTATCTCTTATTGATATCCTTTAATTAATATTTATTTAAATTAATATGAGATATATGAAACTAGCATGATTAGTTTAATTCTCTTTTGATTAATGGTTAGTTATTTATTAGTTCACACTATGGAGTCATTTACTTTCTAATTAGTATGACACAATTGTCTATGCATGCTTTATATCTTTTAGTAAACTTTATTCATCAAGAATTATGATTTTGGATTCCAATGTTGTATAAAGATTTAATTTACTTAAAATTTTTTTAATCTAAGTTCTTTAAAGTTAAGGTTACTTTTGGTTATAAGCCGAAAGGGCCCTTATGTCAAAAATGCGTAAATAGCCTAAGCGACACGGTACTTAAGTGTCTTCGGACCACCGCTAGCTGGGATCCGGCCGCTACAACTAACCTGTCACTACCACATTTCTAGATAGGAGTAATTTTATCATTTTATATTATTTTATTTAGAGTTTATATTTTATATATTGTGTTATATATTTATTGATTAGTGAACTAGCCTAATTATTTGGACTTGACACTAGTAGACCTAACTAGACATGACATAACACATTAAGTCCAACAATTAGGCTAGGCCCATTATACTCATCCATCTTCATTAATTAGGAGATTATAATTAGCCTTCATTAGTATTAGAAGCTTGCATAATTAACCCTTCTAGTTAAACACCCTTCATGAATAATTATTGGGGGTAAAAGGACTTTCCACATTGCTTGAGGCCCAAGCCATAGGGGGCCATCCACATAAAGAGAGAATTCTCTCTATTCTCTCCATAATTCATTCCAATCTAGATCATCAATTGTGTTCTTTTCTAAATTTACTCATCCCTCCACCAAAATTTTCTCAATTCACTATAATTCCTTCTAATTTTATCATCTAAGGAGCATTGGAACTTGGATTGCAAGGATCACTTGGAGAAGAAGGTGTTGGATAGAAGCTTGTGTCCTAATTGTGTCCATTTGCGTAATTCATTGGAAATTCATCTCCCAATAGGTATAATTATATTTTTTTTTCTTCAATTAGACTCTAATTATTGTATTTGAGCATTAGAAATCCTTTCTTGGCTCAGGGCTACCCAAAAGAACAAGAACTAGGTTCATAGGACTCCTATTATAACTTTTACATTGAGATTTGTATCCAATTTGGGGAAAATTTAAGATTGGTGCACCAAGTGTTTGACATTAGACCAATTAGGATTATTTGGACTTGTCTTACTATTGTGAGGCTAGCTACATGTCTATAATTGGATACGAATATGACGTATCATGGCACTTGGTGATACATTATGATACAGAGGTTTATTTTGGGACTTTTGAGCATATTAGTGTAAATTCTCTTTACATTCCATTGTAACTAATCACTTTAGTTATATAATAATGAATTTGATAAGCATAAATAGTAATTATTGAGTATTGGGGGTTTTGGCACTTTAGTTGAGGGTGTAACATGAGTATCTTGAAGAGTGAACACTAGGTGTTTGACCTATTGCCTAAACTAGTTAGTGTGTGTGTATGTGCATGCGTGTGTGTGTGTGTGTGTGTGTGTGTGTGTGTGTGTGCGTGCGTGTGTGTGCGTATGTGTGCGTGTGTGTTTAGAGTGATTACGTATGAGAGTTTATTTATATATGTATCCATTAGGTAGTATGAGTGAGTGTGATTGTCTTAGTGTGGTTGTGTTTGTGTGTAGCAGTGGTGTTGGTGTGATGGTGGTGCTCAGGTGTAGGACTGTGTTCAGTCCAGGTGAGAGTGTTCAGTCCAGGTGAGAGAGGGGGAGTTTGAGTTCAGTTATAGCAGTAGTAGCCATGCTGAGTGCAGGCAATTACCTGCATAAGGTAGTTGCATGCCATTATCTATTGATGATAGTATGTCTTGCAACTGTAAGTTTATTTCAGAACCTTGTATGACTCAGAGCAGTGCGTAAGGGCACTTAAGTTGCTAAGCTGAAGCAGGAAGGATGGACTTGGGGTCAGTCCAGTGGAATATGGGGACTGTGTTGGCTTATGCATCAGGTGGGTGTATGTACACTGATGATAGTAAGAGGGGGGAACACTCAGACTCGAGTTATAGCAGGAGCAATACCCATCGTTTCAACAGCAAGGTGATGTGTCAGGTTGGTGCCATTTTATGCACTGGCACTTGGTTAAGAACAACAAGTAAAAGGGGGGGGGGGGGGAGACTCTAGGCCTGTAACACCTTGAACTTGTGGTGCATCAATTCATAACTAATACAGAGGGTTGTCCTCAGTTAAGTCTGCAGATTGGTTGGGGACTGATGCACATTGCAGTGTATCGAGCACAATGTGCAGGCAGTGTACCAAGGTGCACTGCACTGTGGTTCTTATTGGGGTGTCAAGCCAGATTGTGAATGTCGGATGGTGCAGCTGCACATATTGTGCACTGCAAGTGAGTGAGAGGGTTGCCGTTAAGCTATTGGGTGATGTTGGTTTCATGATTTCAATTTTGAGGTAGCAACACCACAACTTTTGGTAAGGGAGCTTGGGTTAGAGAAGTCTGGGTGTAGAAGTGAGGAAGTTTTTGTGTGGGTGTATGCTGGATTGCTTGGGAGTGTGTTTGTCCAGAGGGGTAGGGGTCTGAGCCCTTGTTGCCACCAGTGCATTAGTATAGTTTATACACCAGTGTATCAGTGTGAGACGTTGTGTATCACTGTATGGTATCACTGATACTTGTCAAAATTAAGAGTATACTAGATTTGATACCAAATGTATCCGTTAGAGTGAGGTTGATACTAAGGTAACATGTAACAACTATTGGTGTTGGTTTAGAATCTAAGTATAGCTTCAACCAAGGTATTAGTTATTTAGTGGGGGTATTAGTATAGATACTAGGGTATAATGATGCTATGGTTAGAGTATTATATAGATTGTATTATATTAACTAGTATAAGGTAATATGTATATTACCTAGTATATTATTAACTAGTATATGTATATAGGTTATTTATGTATTGATCTTGGTAGATTAGGCATCATATTACATAATATTAGCTAGGATAACTAATAACCTCATGATATTGACTTAGAAATCTAGATATGACCTAGTATCACCTAATATTCACTAGACAAGACTTGAAATTAATCTTGAAGCTAGGTACAAACCTAAAGTCAAGGTATTGGCCTAGTTTGACTTAGTTTGACTAGCATGACCTAGAAATGGCATAGAAATCATATTTGAGTCCATTTAAGCTTATTTATCACTTCATTACACCCAAATGACATAATATTTTATATATAGGTCTGTATGACACCAGTTCGGACACCGAGTCATATCATTTGCTCAGGACCAGAGGCGAGTATATTCTCTAATAGTTTTCTTATTTGATAGTCTTTATGTTACATGTATTTAGTATTGAGATATTTGATTTTCGACACAATGTTATACAGATTGATATACGTGGATCATCGTCATGAGATACTATTATTGTGATTATTCAATGATTATCATAACGTTCTTCGTGATTACCGTGATATCTTCGTGATTATATAGACCGTGATCATAGTGAATGATATTATAGACCGTGCATCGTGATATACGTGTTATAACTTATCATGATTTTGATCCGTGTACTAGTCGGGGAAAGAAAAAATATTAGTGGATATGTGATCGTACTTTATAGCACATGATGTAGTGTAGCCCGTGATAGCTACTAGATCACGCAACTCACGTATGGTCAAGCAAGCTCCCCTTTTTATTTATAGACCGTGTTAGGCCTAAGCCGATCACATATTTAACTAATATTTCAAGGAGCCTTATTATTATTATATTTTCTTCATTTCAGTTCATTACATTGATGTTCCTTACCATATTATTCTCAGTTTATTTCTAATATCTACCATGATAACTCTTCTCGTGGTATTTACTATTTTAGTTACTTCTATCATTTATTTTTATTGTTATTACTATTTCATAGTTTCTATAAATAATCAAAATTACTATTGGGTTGTACTTCACTCCAATCCTGATTGGATTTTTTTTTACATGATTCTTTAGAGGACTGGTGTCCTAGACACTATGGGATACAAGATGGTGAGCAAGTTGAGATAGCACCCGTAAAGCAGGATGAACTAGTTCCAGCTGTTGAGGAGACTTAGCTATTTTTCTTTATTATGTTAGATATGTCTCATTAGATATTTTGTCATATATATATTTTATATTTGAGACTATTGTATTGTGGCTAGACTATTAGACTTGGTTGGATTGTATTTGTGACTCTGTGATTCATTCTTATATTCCATATCGTGCCATATCTTCCTCTAGTTTTATATTGTGATTGAGTATTGATTATCATATTATTATATTATCCTCCATTTGGAGTTGAAATATCTTGATAGGTACAATATATATATATATATATATATATATATATATATATATATATATATATATATATATATATATATATATTGTGTGAGATGTTAGATAATATTGTTGACCTAGACAACGTTCTACTGTCGATGCTGCGGCGTAGGCTGGACGTACCCACGTACTCGTGCCCTTACATCGGGTGCGGATCGTGACACATTTTTGTGGTGGCCCTTGCAGGTCAGGCTTCATAATTAGTGCGATATCGTGGTAGTGCAATGGCTTAGTTGTACTATTGCGAGCCTCCGATAGGATATATGATATAGGATATAGGATGAGAGAACACTCAATCACAATTAGGACTTCTTAAAAGTTTCCTGGATGACCCTTAAGAATCTTATTATAAACTCTATTTTGAACCTATTTCCACTTGCTTTGTTCACCTTCACCTTTATATTTGTTCTTTGTTGAATTTGATTCTTTTATCGAGATAAATCTTATGGACTAAGTTGAGGTATATTCTTATAACGAAAATAGATAAGAATAGTGGAAAAGGTAACCGTCTGCTTTAATTATGGAGTTTAGAGTTTATTGCAGCTATACTAGCTAGCGTGACGAAGACATAGAGCATGATTTTGGATATGTTTTGATTCAGAATTGGATCAGTGAAAGGGCTTAACAGCGTATAAGGTGTAAACCTCCTGATTTTTCAGGAATTTTAAATTCAATTTTACACAATTTTTCTGTAATTTTTTGGGATTTTTAATTAATTAAAACTATGGTATTTTGAGATTAAATAATTTTTAAATGATGTTAATCAATATTAAAATATCATAAAAATAATATTTGTAGGTGTAAAATAAAATATTAGACATAGGATAATTTTTCTGAAATTTATTGGACCCCGAAAATATTTTTTTAAGACCTAAAAACTAATTATTTATTAAAACCCAAATAAACCCGGTTTATTGGTGAACCAAACCAAACCAACCCGAACCGGACCCGGTATAGTTGAACCGGGCCCAACCCTAGCGGGTCGGGTCGGATCTAAACCCGACCGAAATTCGAAACCCAAACCCGCACCCTTGCTTATTGGATCGGGTCGGATCCCATCCACCAACCCGACCCTCTGACCCGACCCGACCCGAAAACCCTAAACCTAAACCCCGACTCTGTCGATTCATCTCCGGCTGCCGCGTCCGGCCGCAACCGCCGCCGCTCGGCCTCCCCGCTCCCGCAACCGCCGCCGCCGTCTCTTCCCTTCCCCGCACCGGCCGTCCGCCCAGCTCCTCCCTCTCTCCCTATTTAAACCCCGCAGCACCACGAGCAACTCCGCCCCCGTCTCCTCCGACGCCTCCTCCAGACCCCGACCCGTCGCTTTCGACCTCCCCTCCGTCGTCTTCCCCATCTCCTCGTCGACCCGAGCCCCGGCCACCCAGCTGCCACTGCCACCAGACCCGAACGTCTCCCCGCCCGAGCCTCCGCTACCCTCTCTCCTCCAGCAGCAGCTCCAGCGCCGCATCTCCCCGCTGCCACCGCTTCGATCTCCCTCGCCACCGTCAGCAGAGCCCGACGACCCCGAGCCGGCTAGAAGATCCGAGTAGCCGCCGTCCCCGGCCGCCAGAGCCCCGTTCCGCCTCCGCCAGCACGTCGCCCCTCCTCTGGCGAAGCCCCGGCGCCCCCAGCCGCTTCCCCCAGCACCGGAACCCTAACCCTAACCCTAACACTGTGTCATCCATTAATCTGCATGGGCCACCATAAAAACGTGTCACGACCCGCACCCGAATATTCGGGCACGAGTACGTGGGTACGTCCAGCCTACGCCGCAGTGTCGGCGGTAGTACGCTGTCTAGGTCATAATCACAGGTAATATAAAATCTAGCTCATTCACAATAATTAGATAGGCAAGGAAATAACAGGAAAAGGAATGCTAAGATTTCATAAACAGAAAGTGACAACAGATCCAGAGTTATTACAAAATCAGAAATTAAATCGGGGACAAACCCGATTACTAGGATGAAAGGAAATAAATAACTACTGCTAACTACTCCGCAGGAGTGATCTCCTGTGTGGGAACCGGCTCCGCAACTGTATCACCTGCTGCCTCATAGGGGCCATAATAGGTGGGGGCCAGGTTCTCATCATCGCCTAAAACAACGAATCCAGTCAGGAAAGGAGTAAAGCACACAATGCACAACAAGATTTAAACTAAATATTTGTGACAAGTAGAAAAGAACTGACTAAACATCATGTTGAGAATATACATAAATAAGTAGTGAAATTAACTGAGAAATAATGCTATAAATCAGGACTATATGTAAAACAGGAATAAAATGTGACAGGAAATATAACTGTAACAAGACAACAAGAACTGCAACACGACAAGAAACTATGTGCGTGAACTTGTGTATTTAGAATATATAGTTGGCATGTAGGGGTTTATAAGGCTAATAAGGCACGCCATAGGTGGCTAGCAGTCAGGAATAACAAGTATAAGGCTGAGGGTACAATCGCGTACCAACAGCTAGCAGTCACGACATGGGGAAGGGTAAACTACATGCCTCCTAGTATTCTCCCACCCGACACGAAAAGCAAGACATAAAATCCCAAAATCTACCACTAAGTATAATCATCAATGGTACTAGTAAAGCAAGAAATTGATTATCATAATATAAAGATTAAACTTGAAGTGCAGGTACTTTCCTGATGTTTGGATCCAATTACAGTTTTGTGTCTCGGGAAAATTTCCAGAAATGTGTCCAGATGCTGAAATAAATATTACCATCATGCTCAGAAGATATCAAATAGCTAGAGACGCCTGTCCTTGGGTCTAATTTGGAGACAAGGACAAAAACGGCAATTTCGGGTCAAAATGGGGTCCGTAGGTGGGCCCGCTTTGCACCGAAAAACGTATCAGGGTCAAAGGTCTCCAAATTTACCAAACTTAGTGTTAACAGGTCAGGAACAATGATACAAACCCAACGAAACTTCCAGAATTGGATTTCGATGAGCCGATCACAAAATCGCCCGTCGAGCGGGGCCTGTGGGGCCTACGACACGCGATTTCGTCAACGTTCTCAGAATCGAACCAAACTTGGGTCACAAGACCAGCGTATCGCTACAAGTCCGATGGCGCAAGTTTCGTTTCGATCCGACGTGTGTACAGGAAGTTAGGGCGTAAAATAGAAGAGGCAGATACGGGACGGTGTCCGCGGATACGCGTTGATCCCGGTGTGCACGCACACCCGAATCGACTTCCGCAAAATCCTACACGTCCGTATCAACGCTGCGCACGTATCTGTGAAGACCGCGCGCGACCAAGTCGTCCCGTTTGGCTGGGCGCACTCAGTTCCGGGGTGAAACAGGGTCTGGTTTTTCTTGTTTTTGGATCGCGGTGTGCGATCACCACAGGACGCGATGCCCCGAGCGGTTTATCCGGGCACCGAGAGGGTCATACAGGCTTCGCAAAGCAATTTACGGAATTGAAAACGGAGATACGGGGTGCGAGATACGAGTACCTGAACGAGGCTTCTCGAAACGGGATTTTCGGTGTCCGACACGTACCCCGTGTCCTGGACGTTATGTCAGCCGTGTCCGCGTGTCCGGCCTAGGGCTGAGGTCGTCGAAGTTGCGCGGGACTGGCCGACGGTCGGTGAGGCATCGCCGGGCTCGGGCGGTGCTGGCAGGGGGTCGTCGATCGGTCACCGGAGGCGGGCGGCGGAGGAAAATGGAGGAGGAGGAGGATTCTGGAGAGGGGGGAAGGCGTCGGGTTGGGGGAATACAGCAGGAGGCACATCAGGAATATACCAAAAAAATCAAGGTTTTAAATTATTAAGTGATTTTTAATTGTTAATAAATAATATTAAAATATCATGGAAATAATATTTTTGGTGTAAAATGAAAAAACTGGACTTAGGGTAATTTTTTCTGGAATTTATTGGGCCTCAGACCTATTTTTTAAATGCCTAAAAACTATTTAAACTAATTATTAATTAATTAACTATTATTATTATTATTATTATTGCTATTATTTTTTTTTTCTTCTTTTTGGCCCGGCCTGGCCCAGTGGGCCGAAGCCCAGCAGCCCAGCCCAGCCACCCCTAGCGGGTCGGGCGGGTCCGCCCAACCCGGAACCCGCTCCCGACCCGACCCGGTCCCCCAACCCATCTCCCCCGTTCGTCCGGCCGCCCGATTCCTCCGGCGACGCCCGGGTTCCTCGCCGCCTCCGCCGGAGCGGGCCACGACTCCCTCGGCCCCGCCTCACCCGGCCACGTCCGCCCCCGGAGCCCCTATAAAATCCCCCTCTCCTTCCTCCTCCCTCAATTCACCCTAACCCTAACTCCGGCGACCCGACTCCGGCCCTCCTTCCCCGCGCCCGGAACCCCCGTCCACCTCCTTCAGCCGCTAGCTCCGCCCCTCCAGAGCCTAGCCACCCGCCTCCAGCGCCTAACCCGACGCCTTCCCCCCTCTCCAGAATCCTCCTCCTCCTCCTCCATTTTCCTCCGCCGCCCGCCTCCGGTGACCGATCGACGACCCCCTGCCAGCACCGCCCGAGCCCGGCGATGCCTCACCGACCGTCGGCCAGTCCCGCGCAGCTTCGACGACCTCAGCCCTAGGCCGGACACGCGGACACGGCTGACACAGCGTCCAGGACACGGGGTACGTGTCGGACACCGAAAACTCCGTTTCGAGAAGCCTCGTTCAGGTACTCGTATCTCGCACCACGTATCTCCGTTTTCAATTTCGTAAATTGCGTTGCGAAGCCTGTATGACCCTCTCGGTGCCCGGACAAACCGCTCGGGGCATCGCATCCTGTGGTGATCGCACACCGTGATCCAAAAATAGGAAAAACCAGACCCTGTTTCACCCCGGAACTGAGTGCGCCCCGCCAAACGGGACGACTTGGTCGCGCGCGGTCTTCACAAATACGTGCGCAGCGTTGATACGGACGTGTAGAATTTCGCGAAAGTCGATTCGGGTGTGCGTGCACACCGGGATCAACGCGTATCCGCGGACCCCGCCCCGTATCCGCCTCTTCTGTTTTATGCCCTAATTTTCTGTACACACGTCGGATCGAAACGAAACTTACGCCATCGGACTCATAACGATACGCTGGTCCTGTGACCCAAGTTTGGTTCGATTCTGAGAACGTTGACGAAATCGCGTGTCGTGGGCCCCACAGGCCCCGCTCGACGGGCGATTTTGTGATCGGCTCATCGGAATCCAATTCTGGAAGTTCCGTTGGGTTCGTATCATCGTTCCTGACCTGTTGACACTAAGTTTGATGAATTTGGAGACCTTTGACCCTGACACATTTTTTGATGCAAAGTGGGCCCACCTGCGGACCCCGTTTTGACCCGAAATTGCCGTTTTTGCCCTTGTCTCCAAATTGGACCCAAGGACAGGCGTCTCTAGTTATTTGATATCTTCTGAGCATGATGGTAATATTTATTTCAGCATCTGGACACATTTCTGGAAATTTCCCCGAGACATAAAACTGTAATTGGATCCAAACATCAGGCAAGTACCTGCACTTCAAGTTTAATCTTTATATTGTGATAATTAATTCCTTGCTTTACTAGTACCATTGATGATTATACTTAGTGGTAGATTTTGGGATTTCATGTCTTGCTTTTCGTGTCGGGTGGGAGAATACTAGGAGGCATGTAGTTTACCCTTCCCCCTGTCGTGACTGCTAGCTGTTGGTACGCGATTGTACCCTCAGCCTTATACTTGTTATTCTTGACTGCTAGCCGCCTATGGCGTGCCTTATTAGCCTTATAAACCCCTACATGCCAACTATGTATTCTAAATACACAAGTTTACGCACATAGTTTCTTGTCGTGTTGCAGTTCTTGTTGTCTTGTTACAGTTACATTTCCTGTCATATTTTATTCCTGTTTTACTTATAGTCCTGATTTATAGCATTATTTCTCAGTTAATTTCACTACTTATTTATGTATATTCTCAACATGATGTTTAGTCAGTTTTTTTCTACTTGTCATAAATATTTACTTTAAATCTTGTTGTGCATTGTGTGCTTTGCTCCTTTCCTGACTGGATTCGTTATTTTAGGTGATGATGAGAACCTGGCCCCCACCTATTATGGCCCCTATGAGGCAGCAGGTGATATAGTTGCGGAGCCGGTTCCCACACAGGAGACTACTCCTGCGGAGTAGTTAGCAGTAGTTATTTATTTCCTTTCATCCTAGTAATCGGGTTTGTCCCCGATTTAATTTCTGATTTTGTAATAACTCTGGATCTGTTGTCACTTTCTGTTTATGAAATCTTAGCATTCCTTTTTCTGTTATTTCCTTGCCTATCTAATTATTGTGAATAAGCTAGATTTTATATTACCTGTGATTATGACCTAGACATCGTACTACCACCGACACTGCGGCGTAGGCTGGACGTACCCACGTACTCGTGCCCGAATATCCGGGTGTGGGTCGTGACACATTTTTATGGTGGCCCATGCAGGTCAAACGACTAAATTGTTCGGTTTTAACTTAGGGACCGAACAGGCCTGCAACAAGATTGAGGATTTTAGGGAAAAGCTCATTCACAGAATAGGATCTTTTATTCCTAATCTTGATATCAGTCCTAGTCAAATTTTTTCTATCGCCCTTGATTTCTAAGTAATCTATTCTAATCTTCCTATCCCTTAATCTTCCAAAATGGTTCAGACAAGGAATACAGTAGGAGGCACATCAGAACCCGCTGAGCAGACTGTGCCTGAGACTCTTGCACTCCCTCCGCCTCCAACTACTCCGACCATTACTCTGGATGGGGCACAGCTACTCGGAGTGTTCCAGGGACTTGTAGAATCCCAGAAGGAACAGACTACCCTGCTACTAACTAGCCTTTCGGACGCTCTTCGGTCCCAGGAGTCACCACACAAGAGGCCAGGAAGTGCCAAGGACTTCAAGAACCTTAAACCCCTGGAATTCTATGGGACTGAAGGTATTCTCTATGCCAATGAATGGATAGAGAATGTGGAGCGACTCCTGAAGACTGCTCGGGTCCCTGATGACCTTAAAGTGGAATCTGCAAGCCTGCAACTGTTTGACATAGCTCGGACCTAGTTTAGAGACGAACCTCAACTATCTGCTCCTGATCTCACTTGGGAGGACTTCAAGAGGCTGTTCAAGGAGAAATTCTATCCCGAAGTGGCCCGGGAAGCTCTAGAAAGTCAATTCGAGAGGCTAGAATAAGGTAACCTTTCTGTTGATGAGTATACTGCCCAATTTAGCAGACTGAGCCACTTTGCAGAATATATGGTTCGTACCCCTGAGGATAGAGCCCGTAGATTCAAGAAGGGGTTGTCTCCTGATATTCGCCTTGCTGTCACCACTAGCCGAGCTCGTACATACGAGAAAATCTTGAGCGTGGCACAAGGCGTTGAGAGAGACATGGGACACAGACTAAAACGGGAAAGAGATACTGGAAGTACGGGACCCCACAAACGCCCGTTCCAACAACAACCACAGCAGAGGGCCCCGCAGCAAACTCAACGTCCCCTCCCTCGAGCCACAGCACCCCAACCCCAAGCTCAAGGACAGAACCAACGAGTTTCCACTTGTGGCTTTTGTCAAAAACAAGGTCACACCTGGCAAGTTTATAGGAAGAGACTAGGTGCCTGTCTATATTGTGGATCAACAGCACATCAAGTGAGGGACTGTCCCACTGCTCCAGGACGCGGACAAGCTTACGTGATGACCGTGGAGAATGCGCAGACTCTGGGAGCAGCTAATGCGCGTAAGTGATTCGTAGATACCTTTTCTAGTATTGTTTAGCTCGTGCCTATTGGTTCGTGGCCTCAGCCCCAACCTAATAATTTTGAACTTGCTAATAACCTGGTATGCTTTTAAATTTGATAACTATAGAGATTGTAGAGTCTTTTGCTATTGTGCTTATTAAGTGTTGTTTTGTGAACTTAAATAATTTGTACCTCCTTTCATCATCATCTAGCTCACTTAATTTTGCTGTACTTGTCTTATGTTGCTATTTTATAGCCTAGTTTTGCAAGCTTACTCTTTATCGGGCTTATTCATGACACATGTATTATTGAGGCCTGATCAACCCCACTAATACAAGTGTCTATTCAGAATTAGTGTACTACGGTCTGATCAACCTTAGTGTATTTTGATTCGCACTTCGCACGACTACTTTACGTGGATTGAGATATATAGTTGACTAGTATACTTGCCCCCCCTAAATATGTCCGAGCATATCGTATCAGCTACATAACTGTACTAATACGAGCATGCGAATAAATGATTACCAGAATGGAATTTCAATCCATAACCGCCTGACAATTCCCATTAGAATTCCTTAAACGTCTTGATCCCTATACCTCTGTTCTACCACCTCACCCTTGAACTCTTTATTATTGATCCTCGTCTTCCCTTATTTCGGAAAGACAAAATCCTGTGCTTGGTATAAGTTTGATATGTAGATAGTGCTAGATATACCCCTTAGACCGGTCGAATTGATGATAACCCTCTATGATTAAGGGAATACCATAGGTGGTGCATTTGTGTTAAAGACTTAAAGATTCAATACCAAGATTAAATAAGTTGGGACATAGCTTTACTAGTTGTTTAGCCTTAGAGGATAGATGGGTAAATTCTAAGTTGGGTAGCGACCGCAATGTTCACCTGAGAGAAACCCGTTAGACTGTAATCAAGTGAGATTGGATAGCGAGAACCCTACCATATTTTAAATTTCGAGGACGAAATTTTATAAGTTGGGTAGATTGTAAGCCCCTGATTTTTAAAAAATATTAAATTGGGATTTTTCACAATTTCTGAAATTTTCTGGGAATTTTCTGTAATTAAAATCAAGGTTTTAAATTATTAAGTAATTCTTAATTGTTAATAAATAATATTAAAATATCATGGAAATAATATTTTTGGTGTAAAATGAAATAACTGGACTTAGGGTAATTTTTTCTGGAATTTATTGGGCCTCAGACCTATTTTTTAAATGCCTAAAAACTATTTAAACTAATTATTAATTAATTAACTGTTATTATTATTATTATTATTATTATTGCTATTATTTTTTTTTCTTCTTTTTGGCCCGGCCCGGCCCAGTGGGCCGAAGCCCAGCAGCCCAGCCCAGACAACCCTAGCGGGTCGGGCGGGTCCGCCCAACCCGGAACCCGCGCCCGACCCGACCCGGTCCCCCAACCCATCTCCCCCGTTCGTCCGGCCGCCCGATTCCTCCGGCGACGCCCGGGTTCCTCGTCGCCTCCGCCGGAGCGGGCCACGACTCCCTCGGCCCCGCCTCACCCGGCCACGTCCGCCCCCGGAGCCCCTATAAAATCCCCCTCTCCTTCCTCCTCCCTCAATTCACCCTAACCCGAACTCCGGCGACCCGACTCCGGCCCTCCTTTCCCGCGCCCGGAACCCCTGTCCACCTCCCTCAGTCGCTAGCTCCGTCCCTCCAGAGCCTAGCCACCCGCCTCCAGCGCCTAACCCGACGCCTTCCCCCTCTCCAGAATCCTCCTCCTCCTCCTCCATTTTCCTCTGCCGCCCGCCTCCGGTGACCGATCGACGACCCCCTGCCAGCACCGCCCGAGCCCGACGATGCCTCACCGACCGTCGGCCAGTCCCGCGCAGCTTCGACGACCTCAGCCCTAGGCCGGACACGCGGACACGGCTGACACAGCGTCCAGGACACGGGGTACGTGTCGGACACCGAAAACCCCGTTTCGAGAAGCCTCGTTCAGGTACTCGTATCTCGCACCCCGTATCTTCGTTTTCAATTCCGTAAATTGCGTTACGAAGCCTGTATGACCCTCTCGGTGCCCGGACAAACCGCTCGGGGCATCGCGTCCTGTGGTGATCGCACACCGCGATCCAAAAACAGGAAAAACTAGACCCTGTTTCACCCCGGAACTGAGTGCTCCCCGCCAAACGGGACGACTTGGTCGCGCGCAGTCTTCACAGATACGTGCGCAGCGTTGATACGGACGTGTAGAATTTCGCAAAAGTCGATTCGGGTGTGCGTGCACACCGGGATCAACGCGTATCCGCGGACCCCGCCCCGTATCCGCCTCTTCTGTTTTATGCCCTAATTTTCTGTACACACGTCGGATCGAAACCAAACTTGCGCCATCGGACTCGTAGCGATACGCTGGTCCTGTGACCCAAGTTTGGTTCGATTCTGAGAACGTTGACGATATCGCGTGTCGTGGGCCCCACAGGCCCCGCTCGACGGGCGATTTTATGATCGGCTCATCGGAATCCAATTCTGGAAGTTTCGTTGGGTTCGTATCATCGTTCCTGACCTGTTGACACTAAGTTTGGTGAATTTGGAGACCTTTGACCCTGACACATTTTTCGGTGCAAAGCGGGCCCACCTGCGGACCCCATTTTGACCCGAAATTGCCGTTTTTGCCCTTGTCTCCAAATTGGACCCAAGGACAGGCGTCTCTAGCTATTTGATATCTTCTGAGCATGATGGTAATATTTATTTCAGCATCTGGACACATTTCTGGAAATTTTCTCGAGACACAAAACTGTAATTGGATCCAAACATCAGGCAAGTACCTGCACTTCAAGTTTAATCTTTATATTGTGATAATTAATTCCTTGCTTTACTAGTACCATTGATGATTATACTTAGTGGTAGATTTTGGGATTTCATGTCTTGCTTTTTGTGTCGGGTGGGAGAATACTAGGAGGCATGTAGTTTACCCTTCCCCCTGTCGTGACTGCTAGCTGTTGGTACGCGATTGTACCCTCAGCCTTATACTTGTTATTCCTGACTGCTAGCCACCTATGGCGTGCCTTATTAGCCTTACAAACCCCTACATGCCAACTATGTATTCTAAATACATAAGTTCACGCACATAGTTTCTTGTCGTGTTGCAGTTCTTGTTTTACACTTACATTTCCTGTCACATTTTATTCCTGTTTTACTTATAGTCCTGATTTATAGCATTATTTTTCAGTTAATTTCACTACTTATTTATGTATATTCTCAACATGATGTTTAGTCAGTTCTTTTCTACTTGTCACAAATATTTAGTTTAAGTCTTGTTGTGCATTGTGTGCTTTGCTCCTTTCCTGACTGGATTCGTTGTTTTAGGCGATGATGAGAACCTGGCCCCCACCTATTATGGCCCCTATGAGGCAGCAGGTGATACAGTTGCGGAGCCGGTTCCCACACAGGAGACCACTCCTGCGGAGTAGTTAACAGTAGTTATTTATTTCCTTTCATCCTAGTAATCGGGTTTGTCCCCGATTTAATTTCTGATTTTGTAATAACTCTGGATCTGTTGTCACTTTCTGTTTATGAAATCTTAGCATTCCTTTTCCTGTTATTTCCTTGCCTATCTAATTATTGTGAATGAGCTAGATTTTATATTACCTGTGATTATGACCTAGACAGCGTACTACCGCCGACACTGCGGCGTAGGCTGGACGTACCCACGTACTCGTGCCCGAATATCCGGGTGCGGGTCGTGACACATGGTGTGTCGTGTCGCCTCGCGGACACGAAAAATCTTGGTTTCTGCGGAGCCCTGTTCAGGTAGCCTTTTCTCTCTCCTTGTTGCCCCATTTCTCGTTCCGTCTATTATGATGCGAACCCTGCGTGACCCTCTCGATACCCGTGCAAACCGCTCGGTGTGTCGCGTCCTGTGGTGATCGCGAACTGTGATCCAAAAACAGGAAAATATTACCATATTTTTTCCCGGAACTGAGTGCGCTCCGCCAAACGGGACGACTTGGTAGCGTACGGTCTTCAACGAAAGGTGTGCGCCATTGATACGGATGTGTGGGATTTCGCAGAAATTGATTTCGATGTGCGTGCACACCGGAATCAACGCGTATCCGTCGACAACGCCCCGTTTCGGTCCTGTTCAAGAATACATTGTAACTTTGTGTACACACGTCGGATCGGAACGAAACTTTCGCCATCGGACTCGTAGCAATACGTTGGTCCTGTGATCCAAGTTTGGTTCGATTATGAGAACGTTGACAAAATCGCGTATCGTGGGCCCCAAGGGTCCACTTGACGGGCGATTTTGGGATCGACTCATCGGAATCTAGTTCTGGATGTTCCGTTGAGTTCGTATCGTCGTTCTGGACTTATTGACACTAAATTTGACGAATTTGGAGAACATTATCTCTGACACATTTTTCGGTGCGAAGCGGGCCACATGTGGACCCCGCTTTGACCAGAAACTGTTATTTTTGTCCCTGTGTCCAAATTGGACTCAAGGACAGGCGTTTCTAGCTATTTAATATTTTTTGAATCTGATGGTGATGTTTATTTTAGCAATCGGAGGAGTACCTGCAAATCCTACTGAGACCAGAGCGATAGTTGGAGTCAGAACCCCAGGCAAGTGTACCTTGCCAACCTTGCAGTTCTTGATACATATTTTCTTGACTTATTTATCTGTTGTACATGATTAACCTAGGACAGTGTGACATTGCTTAGCATTCGAATAATATTCGGGTGTCAACACTGTACGCAGAGTTGTGTAATATCACCTAGAGATAGATATCGAGACCCTTTACATTATCGTGCTTGACTTATCAAGTACATCATAACCCAGGACACCCGACGCTATTCATGAGACAGAATCTTCCTGAGATATTCATGGTGATTCTGTATAGGTTACATGATTCATGACATAGATATTGCATGATCTTATTATGACTTGCTGCATTAGATATGATCTTGCGTGGCATGGACATGAGGCATCGTGGACATGAGACGTATGATTACATTGGGTGGGGGAGAGACACACAGGCTACAGGCTAATTTTATATATATATGCCCACTACATAGTAAATTACATAGTAAATTATATAGTATCTCTTCTACAGGCTCCCAAACACAGAGCTTGTAGTGGTCTCAGCCTAAGTTCTAGTGATGCTCTCAACTTGCATATCACTTAGCTGGTTATATAGTTTACCCTATTAGTTCATTTATTGCTGCACTGTATTTATTTTGGCATGAGTTATTTTGTACCTTGCTATGTCCCCTGAGGACCTGGATCTGGATTATGTCCCCACGGTTAGCAGAGGATATCTATCCTGAGGTGTACGGAACATGATCACTTCTCGCAGCAGTACCATAACCTGAGGACGAGGTGATCGCTGAGAATTTATCCTGAATATCTGCTTCTTCTATGCTCAGTCTTGAGGCTATTTAACTCTTTAATTCTTGTTTAATGAACAATTATAACAGACTTATTATCTGGTTGTTCCCCGATTTATTTACTTGTGACTTGATGATGTTTATATTTTCTTTTGTTAATATTGATGTATTCATTCTGTGGATGAGATTAATAGACCCTTATTGTTGTATTACAGCTTAAGTATGCCCCGATGGATCCATTAAATTGGGTTTGTCTATCGGTATATGCTGCTGGCCATTGACACGTGTCTAGTCCCTCGATATTTTGGGACTGGAGCGTGACATAGTTTTTGTGGTGGCCCATGCAGGTCAACTACTAAATTGTTCGGTTTCAACTAAGGGATCAAGCAAGCCTGCAGTAAGAATATGATAAGTTTTTAGGATCTCATCCACTTGCTTGAATCGTTCTTGATATCTATATCGTATTCAAATTAAAATTTTGACTTGCATCTTACCTTGATTCCTGTGCGCCTCTTATAAGTTTATTTTGATGCAGAGCAATGGATCCGAGAACCGGTAACGAGAATCCCTTAGGTACATCGCACGATGCTGTGGTCACCTATGATGAAGGAGTGACACCAGAAGACCGAGGACAATCAGCTCAAATCAATCAAGCGAGCCAGCATACTTTCAGGTTCAGGCGTGATGACATCCCACCGCCTCCACAGTTCGTTCGACCAATGCCTGTTTTCCCACCATGACAAGTCATGGATGGGCAGCAAATGTTCCAAATGTTTTATGCAATGATGCAAGCCCAGCAATAGGTTCAACAAGAGGCTCAGCGTCACGAGGCAGAGTATTTGAGGAACAACCTAGTAACTGCACTAGAGCAGGCAGATCTACCAGCACGACGGCCAACGACGGGCTCTATCACCAATTTCCGTCAGCTGAAGCCCCGTACCTTTTCTGGAAAGGAGGAGCCCACTAAAGTTCATGAGTGGCTCACCAACACTCAACATCAATTAGAAGCAGCTGAGCTTCCACGGGAACGTTGGATGACTGCCGTCAGAATGCAATTGACGGGCAATGCATATCACTGGTGGCTATCTGAGGAGACACGGCTCGGACCAGACTGAGTCACTTGGGAAGAGTTCTCTAGACTCTTTCAGGAGATGTACATTCCAGCTATCGCTCGATCAGAACTTCGAGACAAGTTCAATCGCCTCACTCAGGACAGTATGACAGTGGAAGAGTACAACGCGGAATTCATTCGTCTAAGTCGCTTTGCCCCAACCTTGATCCCGACAGAAGAAAAGAAGGCTGAGAAGTTCTTCGACGGACTAAACTTTGAGCTACAGAGACTAATCGGATCCGTCGCACCTACCTCTTACTCGGACGTTCTTGCTGCAGCCCGACACATGGAATGCGTCACCAGGAGAGAGACCAGTCTGAAACGGCCTTCCACATCAGCACTAGCCAGAGCACCACAGGAAGAAGCTACAAAGAGACCTCACATGCACCAGCCACCCAGAGCATATATGCAAGTACTACCTACATGTCAATGCTGTGGCAAGGTAGGCCATATTGAAAGGGAATGCAGACGCAAGTTGGGATTATGCTTGATTTGCGGATCCAATCAACACTTAGCCAAGGATTGTCCTCAGCACCGAGAGGGAGCACTAATGTTAAACAGACAAGCTTTACCAGCACCAAGACCAATCTATCCAGCATTGGGAGTACCACAGGCGGAAATTGGAGAAGTCAGACCACCAGCCCCAAGAAGGTATCAGCCGAGGCCACCATTGGCACCACAAGCAGCACTCTTTCAGCAGGCCCAGCAGCAGCAGAGGAATCCACCGCGAGGACGCGGACAAGCTTTCGCGATGACTTTGGAGAACGCGCAGACTCTTGGAGTAGCTAATGTGCGTAAGTTTTCATAGCTATCTGTTTCTAGTATTGCTTTAGTTTGTGCATGTTGGTTTGTGACCTTAGCCTTAGCCTGGTAGTTTTGAACTTGCTAATAATTGATAACCTAGTATGTTTTATAAGTGATAAACTAGTTTTTCTAAATTGTAGTTTCTAGATTTCCTTCACCCTGAAAATTGCATAACTTTCATTTGCTTAGGGAAATGATTTCCTAGGTATTTTTGCTTAAACCCTCATCCTTGATTCTTCTTGACATTAATGTGCTTCGAACAATGCTTGCAACCGTGTCATCTCTATTGACTGATTATTCTTTAATTGCGAGGACGCAATCCTCTTAAGGGGGGTAGATTGTAAACCCCCTGATTTTTCAGGAACTTTAAAATCAATTTTACACAATTTTTCTGTAATTTTTTGGGATTTTTAATTAATTAAAAATATGGTATTTTGAGATTAAATAATTTTTAAATAATGTTAATCAATATTAAAATATTATGAAAATAATATTTTTAGGTGTAAAATAAAATATTAGACATGATAATTTTTTTGGAATTTATTGGACCCCGGAAATATTTTTTAAGACCTAAAAACTAATTATTTATTAAAACCCAAATAAACTCGGTTTATTTGTGAACCAAACCAAACCAACCCGAACCAGACCCGGTCTAGAAGAACCAGGCCCAACCCTAGCGGGTCGGGTCGGATCTAAACCCAACCGAAACCTGAAACCCAAACCCGCACCCTTGCTTATTGGATCGGGTCGGATCCCATCCACTAACCTGACCCTCTGACCCGACCCGACCCGGAAACCCTAAACCTAACCCCCGACTCTGTCGATTCGTCTCCGGCCGTCGCGTCGGCCCACAACCGCCGCCGCTCGGCCCCCTGCTCCCGCAACCGCCGTCTCTTCCCTTTCCCGCACCGGTCGTCCGCCCAGCTCCTCCCTCTCTCCCTATTTAAACCCCGCAGCACCGCGAGCAGCTCCGCCCCCGTCTCCTCCGGCGCCTCCTCCAGACTCGACCCGTCGCCGTCGACCTCCCCTCCGCCGTCTTCCCCATCTCCTCGTCGACCCGAGCCCCGGCCACCCCGTTGCCACTGCCACCAGACCCGAATGTCTCCCTGCCCGAGCCTCCGCCACCCTCTCTCCTCCAGCAGCAGCTCCAGCGCTGCCTCTCCCCGCCGCCACCGCTTCGATTTCCCTCGCCACCGTCAGCAGAGCCCGACGACCCCGAGCCGGCGAGAAGATCCGAGTAGCCACCGTCCCCGCCGCCAGAGCCCCGCTCTGCCTCCGCCAGCACGCCGCCCCTCCTTCGGCGAAGCCCCGGCGCCCCCAGTCGCTTTCTCCAGCGTCGGAACCTTAACCCTAACCCTAACACTGTGTCGTGGTGTGTCGTGTCGCCTCGCGGACACGAGAAATCTTGATTTCTGCGGAGCCCTGTTCAGGTAGCCTTTTCTCTCTCCTCGCTACCCCGTTTCTTGTTCCGTCTGTTGTGATACGAACCCTGCGTGACCCTCTCGATACCCGTACAAACTGCTCGGTGTGTCGCATCCTGTGGTGATCGCGAACTGCGATCCAAAAATAGAAAAATATTACTCTATTTTTCTCCTGAACTGAGTGCACCCCGCCAAACGGGATAACTTGGCCGCGTACGGTCTTCACCAAAAGGTGCGCACCGTTGATACGGACGTGTGAGATTTTGCGGAAATTGATTTGGATGTGCGTGCACACCGAAATCACGCATATCCGTCGACAACGCCCCGTATCGGCCCTGTTCTAGAACACATTGTAACTTTATGTACACACGTTGAATTGAAACGAAACTTGTGCCATCGGACTCGTAGCAATACGCTGGTCCAGTGACCCAAGTTTGGTTCGATTCTGAGAACGTTGACAAAATTGCGTATCGTGGGCCCCACGACTCCACTTTACGGGCGATTTTGGGATCGGCTCATCGGAATCTAGTTCTGGATGTTCCGTTGGGTTCGTATCGTCGTTCTGGACTTGTTGACACTAAGTTTGACGAATTTGGAGAACATTATCTCTGACACATTTTTTGGTGCGAAGCAGGCCACATGTCGACCCCGCTTTGACCAGAAACTGTTATTTTTGCCCCTGTATCCAAATTGGACTCAAGGACAGACGTTTCTAGCTATTTGATATTTTTTGAATCTGATGGTGATGTTTAATTCAGCAACCAGAGGAGTACCTGCAAATCCCACTGAGACCAGAGCGACAGTTGGAGTCAGAACCCCAGGCAAGTGTACCTTGCCAACCTTGCAGTTCTTGATACATATTTTCTTGACTTATTTATCTGTTGTACATGCTTAACCTAGGACCGTGTGACATTACTTAGCGTCCGAATAATGTTCGGGTGTCAACACTGTACGCAGAGTTGTGTAATGTCACCTAGAGATGGATATCGAGACCCTTTACATTATCGTGCTTGACTTATCAAGTACATCATAACCCAGGACACCTGACACTATTTATGAGACAGAATCTTTCTGAAATATTCATGGTGATTCTGTATAGGTTACATGATTCATGACATAGATATTGCATGATCTCATTATGACTTGCTGCATTAGATATGATCTTGCGTGGCATGGACATGAGGCATCGTGGACATGATGAGACGTGTGATTACATTGGGTGGAGGAGACACACACAGGCTACAGGCTAATTTTATATATATATGCCCACTACATAGTAAATTATATAGTATCTCTGCTACAGGCTCCCAGACACAGAGCTTGTAGTGGTCTCAGCCTGAGTTCTAGTGATGCTCTCAACTTGCATATCATTTAGTTGGTTATATAGTTTACCCTATTGGTTCATTTATTGCTGCACTGCATTTATTTTGACATGAGTTATTTTGTACCTTACTATGTCTCCTGAGGACCTGGATCTGGATTATGTCCCCAGGGTTAGCAGATGATATCTATCCTGAGGTGTACGGAACAGGAGCACTTCTCGGAGCAGTACCAGAACCTGAGGACGAGGTGATCGCTGAGGATTTATCCTGAATATCTGCTTCTTCTATGCTCAGTCTTGAGGCTATTTAACTCTTTTAATTCTTATTTAATGAACAATTATAACAGACTTATTATCAGGTTGTTCCCCGATTTATTTACTTGTGACTTGATGATGTTTATATTTCCTTTTGTTGATATTGATGTATTCATTCTGTAGATGAGATTAGTAGACCCTTATTATTGTATTACAGCTTAAGTATGCCCCGATGGATCCATTAAATTGGGTTTGTCCATCGGTGTGTGCTGCTGGCCATTGCCACGTGTCTAGTCCCTCGATATTTTGGGACTGGGGCGTGACATAAGGTAAGTTCGATATTTCGATAGTTGTCCACATCTTGGTTATGGAATTTATAGTTTTCGCAGCCAAGCTTGCGGTAGGGCAAATTTTTAGATATCATGATTCTAGAGGTGTGTACCTTAGTTACAGAATCTATAGTTTATCGCAGCTATACTTACTGGTGTGGCTAGGATTCTGGGTAACATAATTTCAAATAGACGTGTATGATTATTAGAGTATATCTTAAATTAGTTCTTAATATATCATATTTACCCTTCAAACTTGATTCATTAAGACTTTGTTCCATCATCCCTGCTAATTTAGGAATAAAGATACCCTTAGTACCTCTAGTTCAGTACCTTATAGAACTTTACTTTATTAGTTCCTAAGGTTCCCTATATAGTATAATAGCTTGGTCACCTGCAGATAGGTTGTATCGAGTTTAGTATCAGTGTTGATTATTGGGAGTATAACTTGTGAGTCTAATAGTGGCCCCTGGCAGGGTATGTGAGCTTTAGGTATCAGTGTATAAGTCTAGAAGTGACTCATAATATAGTACCGTTTGTAACAATAGATCAAGATTGGCGTCAGAGTATAGTTAGTGCTTAGTATCATTGTATTAGAAATAAGGGAGTTGTTAGGAGGATAGTAGTATACCAATTTATGATTCTAGGTGTTGGTATCATATCATTAAGTATGTTTTAGATAGATATAGATTCATATAGTCGAGTGATTCAAGTAGTAATTGAATATCATGAAATTGTTTGAGTATTAATGGAGCCTTAATATTCTATCGGTGCTTGACACTTGCTTGTGTAGAGATGTGTATCCATGAGATGTATTAGTGAGTGTGCCATGGTAGAGTGGTACCCATGAGTGTATAGGTGAGTATAATAGTGTTAGAATGTATTATGCTAAGTAGTAGGACTTGTGCTATATGTGAAAGTTGTGCATTAGTATGGGTAGAAGTGTGTGCACAAGTATATGTCTAGTGAGGGTATATCACTTAGTATTTGAGGCTGTTAATGTGTTAGAGAGTGATATATGGAAGAAAAAAGTAGAGTATTGAGAATTATGCGCACAAGTGCACAATGAGTGATGTGTGAGTATGCATGAGTGGTAAAGTAAAGGACCTATTTTATGAGTATTATGAAGTAAGGGTTTAGTACCTGAGGTACCAATAGTGTGCCAGTGGGGCAGGTTAGTGTTAAGCAGGTAACAGAGAATATTAAGGGCATGAGTCAAGGACAGTTATGGAGTTAGTAAGTGTGATGGGGTGATCTAGTGAGTATGCTAGTGTCAAGAGTAGTAGTGGTGTGTGTGTGTGATGAGCTGTAGTGAGTGTTAAGAAGTTAGTACCCTAGAACATTAAGTTCATATATTATGTATAGTTAGGAAGCTAGTATTTATGCACCCAGAGTGCCTAGAGAGTACCAGTGTGCAGGGTATATCAGGGTTAAGCTGAGTATTATGTTAGTATTAGTGAATATCTTGTGTATGATAATATCAGATGGGTGTATCAATTAATATAGGTGAAGAATTGTTTGGGAGTAGGAGTACAAGTGTTCCAGATAGTGGATAAGAGGGGTAACCTATATAGAAGTAAGTTCAGTGGACATGGTACCGTGCTAATGATGGAGTGAAGAAATAATATGTATTAGTGAACAGTTTAATGGGTATAAGGGTACCAGTGATATATCATAATATCATAGTGGTTTGGAAGTATTTATGTATGTTATATTGATATCAGATACATGTGAGTGTCCTAGAGTGATTGTTAAGTGTTATAGTATGAGTTTGCATCAGATACCAAATATGAGGAGTACCTTAGTTGCAAGATCTAGAGTACCTCAAGTATTATGAAAGTTTAGGGTACAAGCCTCCTAGTGACAAGTGTACTAAGTATAGATAAGAGGCATGAGTAACCTGGTATGAGATTATCATCTAAGTGTCACATATAGGAGTTAGTGCCTTTTAAAAATAGTGTCAAGACTTAGGTAGGAGTCCTATAGAGAGTATTCTACATTTGGTAATGGTGTACCAATAGGGTACATGAGTATGGGGGGATACAAGTGTTTATTTACAAATAGGAAGTGGTTGAGCAGTGTTCAGGTGCTTGCAATAACTGAGTCAGATATGAGACTTTATGTGTGTTTGAAAGGGACCTAGAATAAGAGTTAACTTATAAGTAAATGTGTTCATGTGTCTCAAATGGATCTATAAAAAATCTGAGTTTTGGTAGGGTACCCTTCTAGTGCCAGAATATAGTATCCTAGGAGTGTTAGTACAATATCCGAAATAGTGTGTACCAGTGAGTTAAGTGTATCCATGGTCTAGAACTATATTATACCATTAGTATTAGAAGTGGTAACCCTTGATACTAAATATTTTGGCTAGATTGATGTTTAGTGAATAACTGGAGTAAGTATCAGTACTAGGTAAGGAGTCTAGCTAGGCCAAAGCCATAGGGGCCGACCACATAAAGAGAGAATTCTTTCTCTCATCTCCATAATTCATTCCAATCTAGATCTCCAATTGTGTTCTTTCCCAAATTCACTCATCCTTCCACAAAATTCCCCTCAATTCACTCTCATTCTTTCTAATTTCATCATCTAAGGAGCATTGGAGCTTGGATTGCAAGGAACACTTGGAGAAGAAGGTGTTGACTAGGAGCTTGTGTTCTAATTGTGTCCATTTGAGCAATTTATTGAGAATCCATCTACCAATAGGTATAATTCTAAATTTTTCCTTAAATTAGACATTAATTCTTGTAATTGAGCATTATGAACCCTTCATTGGCTTAGGGTACCCATAGAAACATGAACTAGGTTTATATGACCCCTATTGTGACTTCTACATTAAAATTTGTATCCAATTTGGGAGAAAATCGAGATTGGTGCAACAAGTATTTGACATTAGGCCAATTAGGATTATTTGAACTTGTCTTAGTGCTCTGAGGCTAGCTATGTGTTCACAATTGGATACGAATATGACATATCATGGCACTTGGTGATACACTATGATACGGGAGTTTATTTTGGAGGTTTTGAGCATGTTAGTGTAAATTCTCTTTACATTCCATTGTAACTAGTCACTTTAGTTATATAATGATGAATTTGATATGTATAAATAATAATTATTGAGTATTGGGGGTTTTGGCACTTTAGTTGAGAGTGTAACATGAGTATTTTGAAGAGTGAACACTAGGTGTTTGACCTATTGCCTACAATAGTGTTGGTCTATGTGTGTGTGTGTGTGTGTGTGTATTTAGAGTGATTACGAATGAGAGTTTATATATATATATATATATATATATATATATTTATATATGTATGCATATAAATATAAATATATCCATTAGGTAGGGTGAGTGAGTGTGATTTTCCTAGTGTGGTTGTGTCTGTATGTGGAAGTGGTGTTGGTGTGATGGTGGTGCTCAGGTGTAGGACTGTGTTCTGTCTGGTAAGGGAGGGGGAGTTTGAGTTCAGTTATAACAGCAGTAGCCATGATGAGTGCAGGCAATTACCTGTATTAGGTAGTAGCAGGCCATTATCCACTGATGATAGTGTGTCTTGCAACTACAATTTTATTTCAGAACCTTGTATGACTCTGAGCACTGCGTAAGGGCACTTGAGTTGCTAAGTTGGAGCAAGAAGGATGGACTTGGGGTCAGTCTAGTGGAGTATGGGGACTGTGTTGGCTTATGCATCATGTGGGTGTATATACACTGATGCCAGTTAGAGGAGGGGGACACTCAGACTCGGGTTATAGCAGGAGCAATACCATTGTTTCAACAACAAGGTGATGTGTCAGGTTGGTGCTATTGTATGCACTGGCACTTGGTTAAGAACAACAAGTAAAAGGGGTAGACTCTAGGCCTGTGACACCTTGAACTTGTGGTGCATCAGTTCAAAACCGATGAAGAGGGTTGTGCTCAGTTCAGTATGCAGATTGGTTGGAGACTGATGCACATTGTAGTGTATCGAGCACAATATGCAGGCAGTACACCAAACTGCAGTACTGTGGTTCAGATTGGGGTGTCAATCCAGATTATGAATGTCAGATGGTTCAGCTGTACACATTGTGCACTGAAAGTGAGTGAGAGGGTTGTCGTTAAGGTACTGGGTGATGTTGGTTTCAGGATTTCAGCTTTGAGGTAGCAACACCATAAATTTTGGTAAGGGAGCTCGGGTTAGAGAAGTCTGGGTGTAGAAGTGAGAAAGTTTTTGAGTGGGTGTACGCTGGATTGCCTGGGAGTGTGTTTGTCCATAGGGGTAGGGGTCTGAGCCCTTATTTCCACTAGTGCATTAGTGTAGTTTATACACCAGTGTATTAGTGTGAGAGCTAGTTATGTGTTAATGTGTGGTATCTGTCACTACCATATTTTCTAGGAAAGGGTATTTTGGTAATTTCCTAATTAAATAAATATTGTGCATGATAAATAATTATTTGTTGTATTATTTAATTATTGTTAGTTATTATTTAATTATTTTAGACTTATTTTAGTGGACCCAACTAGTTTAGTTTGGACCCATGGACCAACATGAATTAATTAGTTAGACTTGGCCCATTTAGAAAGCCCATAGTTAAGGAGATGGATTAAATTAATTAAATGATTAGACTAGAAGCTTCCTTCCTTAATTATTTCTTCATGAGAGGCCCCAAGGGGTACATTGGATATTTTACAATTGCTTGGGGGAGGGGCTATGGCCGGCCTATTAAAGAGGGGGGGGGGAATTTCTCTCTCCTCTCATCTCATTCCAAATCTAGATCTAGAATTCTCCCACTACCAAATTCCCTCCATTCCCAATCCAATTCCCTACCAAATTCATTCCAAATTTTTCCCAATTCACCATTAGAGAAGGAGGAAGCAAGGATCTAGAAGAAGAAAGCAAGGATCTACAAAGAGGAGCAAGGATCTACAATTTGGAAGCAAGTTCATCTCAATTGGAGGTTTCATTGGGAATCCATCTCCCAATAGGTATAATTCAGATTTTCCCATTTAAATAGCTTCTAAATCTGAGATTTAATCATGTAAAATCAACCTATATGTATGTAGTACCCATAGGACTTTGTTTTGTGTTCATAGGAGACCCATGGAGAAAGTTATGGTACTTTTTGTGTCAATTTTGTTGGAATTCCGAATTTATATTTTGTTGTGTGTGTCAATTGATCCTATAGATCAATTGAACATGAGATTTGTGTTTGAGGCTAGTGTCGTGTCCATATTGGGATACTTGTGGTTCGTATCCCAACTATTTGGTGATACGTATCATTTTGGGGGTTTTCCCTCCGACACGGGGCTTTGAACATGTCGTATTTTGACACGGACACATAGATCTACTTTTGATGCTTTGATTTGTTCATAAATATTATTTGTGATTTGTTTGTGTCCTTCGGGGTGCATTTGGTTGTGTGTTGGACTCGTGTCGCATGCGTATCCTAGATCTAGTGGGATACGGTAAGATACTCTCCAATTGTGTGTATTTTTGCATAAATCTAATTAATTGTGGTTCAATTCTTCATTTATAATTAGTATATATATATGGATATTAAATATTTATTTTGTGTATTTATTATAGTAATTATTGTAGCATAGATCTATATTTTGGGTGTGCTAATATAATGTACAATATAATATGTAGCTTTCTTGCATGCAAATATATATGTTACTACTTGTTAAATAATATAATTTATACATAAAATGTTTTATAAAATATATTTGTATGTTTAATTGTGTAATTATATTATTTATAATTATTATGTAATTATTTGGATATTAATGTAAATATTTTAGGTGTGCTTCTAGCCATGTAAATTATATGTTCTTTGTTAAATATTTGAAGGTATAAGTTTATGTGTATATTAATATATATATGTACATTTTTTGTATTAATGGTTTATATATATATATATATATATATACTGTTTTATATATTCTGTTTATATATATATATATATATATATATATATATATTGTTTATATATTCTGTTTTTATATATATAATTATATATATACAACTTGTTTTAGTGACAGTGAATTAATGACAGTAAAAAAAACTGTAATTAATTAGCCGACTAATAGCAGCCGCTGTAGCCTTCGGGCAATTAATGACAAACCTGTCATTAATTGCAGCAGCGGGAAACAGCAGCTTTTTTGCGACACTTTTCTGCGACAGTTTAACTGTCAGCGAAAACCAAAGCAGTGGCAGTTTATTATTTGGGTTTCGGTGACAGTCCTTCGGTGACAGTCCCGACTGTCACTATTTAAACTGTTTTGATTTAATCCTATTTTATTCACTGTTTTTCAATGACGCTTTGACAGATTTAATGTATATTATAATTGTATATATATATATATGTATATATATATGTGTTTTGTGAGGAATAATAATTGTAATAATATATTATGTTATTTATATAAATGTTGGGTTGTATATATATTATTTTAGGGTATATATTAATTATATTATTAGTATACTTTGTGTGAGTTCTTTTTGAATCTAATTTGATTCCTAAATTATTGTAGTTATCTCTATATTATTTTATAGATGTCTTGTGAGGTTGACTTTGGGTTTGACCATGTTTGACTTTAGTGGACTTTAGAGTTGACCATAGTTGACTTTTGACTTAGAATTGACTTATTGACCTAGAAATTGCCTAGTTTGACTTGTTCTCTTTCCGGGACCTTGTATTAATGTGGTATTCCATATCTTGGTCTTCGAGGCACCGAGTCAGACATTTGTGAGACTGTTCATTGGACTTCAGGCGAGTACATTCTCTGATAGTTTCTCATTTATGATATCCTCTATGTTCGTTGTATCTAGTGTAGATATACATGTTCTCTTGACACTATGGTTACACGGATTGGTATATCCGGATCTCGTCATGAGATGTTATTCCTTGGTATATGGTGTATATGGTGCAAGTATTGTTTCATTGGTTATCTTGTACATGTACAGACACCGATTCTCGGGGAGACTAGCTATCTTCTTGGGGAATCTAGTGCCATAACGTACCGTGGTTGGATCTATTATACCAGTCGGGGTGGGGAGTATTTTAGTGTAGATATGTGATCATACCCTCCTTGTGCATGTCTTGTTCCTTGTGAGTGTTGATCATACACCGCACGTATAATCAGCCAGGCCATTATACTCTTGTGCAAGTTCCTAAGCCGATCACATGTTAAAGCTAGTACTCACACACTTAGTCATTAGTATTCTTGTTCTATCAGCATATTGTTCATTATTGTATTTCTTTCCAGTACTTCCCTATTGTCTATACATTTCTTGTATCTATTTATGCATCTTGTTTATCCACAGCTACTTACTGTTACATAGTTTTTATCATTATTTGAGAACTGCTGTTAGGGTTGTACTCTGCTCCTTTCCTGACTGGATATATTTTTCCAGATGACACTGAGGAGTACCCTACCTATTATGGACCCCAGGATGTTGTGGGTTTAGATTCTGAGACTCTGGCTCAAGAGGGACTTATCCCAACTGAGACAGTTGACCCTGGAGTTGTAGCTTTATAGTTTTGTAGTATTCTTTTGTACTGGATTTGTCTCCAGCATATTTCCGTATTTTTCTTCAGACTCATTGATGTATTATTTTAGACTCATGAGTTGTATTGTGACTATTCTATTCTTATCTGATTCGTGTTCATTCTATCTTAGTTCTGTGATTGAGTACACTATCTTTTGGTGGTTCATTATATTAGATAGACTTTCTAGACAACGTTCTACCGCCGATTCTGCGGCGTAGGCTGGGCGTTGTTTTCGACTAGTACCCTTACCCCGGGTGCGGGTCGTGACACGTTTTTGGTGGTGGCCCATGCAGGTCTAGCTTCACAAGTATGTGATGTCGTGGTAGTGCGACAACTTAGTTGTACTACTGCGAGCCTGCGATAGGATATAGGATATAGGCTGAGATACTCAATCACATCTAGGAAAATTCTTTTGATTCAACTATTCTCCTTTGACATTGATACTTGATCTCTTAAACTGTCCTTTCTTTGAATATCTTACATCTTGTGCCATATTGATTCTTTCTTTCGCTTTGTCTCAGGATGCCGTCTAAGACTAGATCACAGCAAGGGAGAGCAGTTTCTGAGAGGTCTGCGACATCCCGAGGGCCTGCACCAGTCACTTCTCCGGTGATTGGAGTGTCAGCTGCTTTCGGAGGTCCACCACCCACTCAGAGGACTGTGCCAGCTGTATCTGAGGGGCTTCCACCTCCACCTCCTGTGCCAGTAGAGACGTCACAGATGTTTACTCTGTTTTGTGAGATGCTCGAGGCACAGAGGGCTCAGTCGGAGGCACATCAGAGGCAGACCGACGTTCTACGACAGGGCATCGAGAGTGCTCATCAGCTTGCTCGTGCTGTAGTTGAGAGAGGAGTTCCGGTCCAGCAGTAGGTTGTTCCTCAGGTTGCTCAGCTTCGGCCAGGCAACATTCAGGACTTCAAAAAACTGGAGCCTAGGGTTTTCAAAGGGACGGAGGGCATCGTCTATGCTGATGATTGGCTCGAGGACATTGAGCGTCTTATGAGGGTGTCCCGTCTTTCTGAAGATCTGAAGGTTGAGGCGGTAGGACTTCAACTGTTCGACGTCGCTCGTACCTGGTTCAGGAATGAGCCGGTTCTAGTTGACGCAGGACAATCTTGGGAGGTATTCAGGGACCTTTTCAAGAAGAAGTTTTTCGCCCGGATAGACAGGCTTGACTTGGGGAGACAATTTGAGAGTCTCATTCAGGGAAGCATGTCTGTGGAGGAATACGCTGCAGAGTTCGGTAGGCTGAGCCGATTTGCAGAGTATCTGGTGAGGGAGCCGGAGGTTCGAGCTATTCGTTTCCGAGAGGGTCTAAACTGGGAGGTGAAGATTCTCATTCCGTCTTTTTATGAGACATACTCGGAGATACTTGTGGAGGCACGCAAGGTTGAGCGGGATCTGGGTTTGAAGACCAAGAGAGACCGTGATTCTTTTTTGGGGGCCAACGGCAGTGCAGTATTTGCCAAACGTCCTCATTTCCAGTCCAGACCTTTCCAGCAGCCACAGCAGAACCAGACTCCAGCTAGAGCGCCTTTTCACCAGGCACCTCAGCAGCAGAGGCAGTTACAACAAGCTCTATGCAACTTCTGCAAGAAGCCCGGCCACATCTGGGAAGTTTGCAGAAAGAGGCTAGGAGTTTGTTTGTATTGTGGTACTGAAGGGCATCAATTGAGGGAGTGTCCTCGTCGTGCAGTTCATGGAGCAGCTCCAGCTCCGAGGGCACAGATGAGACCACCTGCAGCACAACCGAGGGGACCGCTTCCGACACAGCAGCAGCGTTTTGTCCAGCATCAGCAGCAGGGAGGTGCTCGGCAGGGACGAGCGTTTGCTATGACAGTCGAAGAGGAGGAATCCACCGGAGATGTCATCGCAGGTTCTATTCTTCTTGATTCCATTCCAGCTTTAGCTTTGTTTGATAGTGGTGCTTCCCATAGTTTTGTATCTGTTTCTTTTGCTCTAAAGCATGGTTTGGTAGCTGAGTCTTTGCTTAGGACTTGCAAGATCATGACCGGGGGAGGCATTATCCTGGTTAATGATATTTGCAAAGATCGGAGAGTTACTCTGGGAGGCCGGGAGTTGAGTGCGTGTCTACTTGTAATGCCACTTCCGAGCTACGACATTGTACTCGGGATGGATTGGTTGAGTAGGCACCGTGCTAGCATAGATTGTAGAGGAGGTAGAGTTTTGTTTGGTCCGCCAGGAGAGCCAGAGTTCGAGTTTGCTAGAGGAGCTGCGGAGCAGGAAGAAGGCATTATTTGTGGAGCTATGGTGGAAGACAAGGAGTTGCCACATCCGTTGATAGCAGAATTTTTGGATGTGTTTCCTGAAGAATTGCCAGGATTGCCGCCAGATCGAGATGTTGAATTTTCTATAGACTTGGTGCCAGGTGCAGAATCGATTTCGCAGCATGTCTATAGAGTAAACAACAGCGAGCTGGTCGAGTTGAAGAAGCAGGTGGACGAATTGCAGGATAAGGGGTTTATCAGATCGAGTTCTTCACCATGGGGAGCCCCGGTATTGTTTGTACCGAAGAAGGATGGATCGGTGCGTATGTGCATTGATTACAGGGCTTTGAATAATCTCACTATCAAGAATAAGTATCCTTTGCCACGGATTGATGATCTGTTTGATCAGTTGAGTGGTGCGAAGGTGTTTTCTAAGATAGATTTGAGATCAGGCTACCATCAGGTGAAGGTGAAGCCGGAGGACATACCGAAGACTGCTTTTAGAACTCGGTATGGTCAGTTCGAGTTTATGGTGATGCCGTTTGGTTTGACTAATGCACCGACGGTATTTATGAACTTGATGAACAAGGTGTTCCACCAGTACCTTGACAAGTTCGTGGTGGTGTTCATCGACGACATACTCATATACTCGAGGACACCGGAGGAGCATGAGGAGCATTTGAGGATTGTGTTGGATGTGCTGAGGAAGGAGAAGCTGTATGGAAAGTTGTCCAAATGTGAGTTTTTTTTGGACAAGGTGGAATTCTTGGGGCATATTGTGACTGGTGATGGTATTTCAGTGGATCCGAAGAAGATTTCAGCAGTGGAATCTTGGAAGACTCCGAGTTTGGTAGCAGAGATCAGGAGTTTCTTGGGATTGGCAGGCTACTACAGAAAGTTTGTGCAAGATTTTTCGAGGATTGCCGAGCCGATGACCAGACTCACAAGGAAGGATGTGGAGTTTGTTTGGACGGAAGATTGCCAGGCCGCTTTTGAAGAGTTGAAGAAGAGGTTGACGTCTGCTCCTATTTTGACATTGCCATCAGGGTCCGGAGGTTTCACTATTTATAGTGATGCATCGGGAAAGGGTTTAGGTTGTGTTCTTCAGCAGCATGGGAAAGTGATTGCCTATGCATCCAGGCAATTGCGTCCTCATGAAAAGAACTATCCTACCCATGATTTGGAGTTGGCAGCTGTCATATTCGCCCTGAAGTTGTGGAAACATTATTTGTACGGAGAGCGTGTGGAGATCTTCACAGACCACAAAAGCTTGAAGTACGTTTTCACGCAGAAGGAGTTGAACATGAGGCAGCGTCGGTGGTTGGAACTGATGAAGGATTTTGATATCTTTTTGCAATATCATCCTGGGAAGGCCAATGTAGTTGCCGATGCTTTGAGCAGGTATCCGGTAGCTATGTTCTTGACGTAGGATCGATATTTGTTGGAGGACTTGGAGAGCTTGGGCATTGAGGTGATTGTTCCGGGTGGTGCTATACAGATGTGGGGATTGCAGATACATTCAGATTTGATGGATAGGATCAAGGCAGCACAGTATGATGACGTATCTTTGAGGAGTATCAGAGCTCAGGTGAGAGCAGGATTGGAGGATGATTTCACTATTGCAGAGGATGGATCTTTGAGGCATGGAGTTAGATTGTGTGTGCCTAGTGGGGAGTTGCGAGAGGAGATATTGCAGGAAGCGCATCGCTCTCAGTATTCCATACATCCAGGTGCTAACAAGATGTATCGGGATATGCGAGAGAGTGTGTGGTGGTATGGCATGAAGAGGGAAGTGGCACAGTTTGTATCCAGATGCTTAGTGTGCCAGCAGGTGAAAGCCGAGAGACAGAGGCCAGAAGGTTTACTTCAGCCATTACCCATTCCAGAGTGGAAGTGGGAACACATTACTATGGATTTTGTGTCCAGACTACCACGATCTCCAGGAGGGAAAGACGCGATTTGGGTCATTATTGATAGATTGACCAAGTCGGCCCACTTTTTGCCTTTCAAGGTGGGTTTGTCTACGGAGAAGCTGGCAGAAATGTATGTAAGGCAGATCGTTAGGATACATGGAGTTCCCGTCAGCATAGTCTCAGATCGGGATAGTCGTTTCACTTCTCATTTCTGGAGGAGTTTGCAGGAGAGTTTGGGCACTCAGCTCAAGTTCAGTACTGCATATCATCCCCAGACAGATGGGCAGTCAAAGAGGACTATTCAGACTCTCGAGGATATGTTGCGCACTTGTGTACTAGATTTCGGGGGTTCTTGGGAGGACCATCTCCATTTGGTAGAGTTTGCTTACAACAACAGTTACCAGGCCAGTATAGAGATGTCACCTTTTGAAGCTCTATATGGTCAGAGGTGTCGTACTCCTTTGTCTTGGGACGATGTTGGAGAGAGAGTTTTGCTTGGGCCAGAGATAGTTGTGGATGCAGCAGAGAAGGTTCAGTTGATCAGAGACAGACTTCGAGTGGCACATGACAGACAACGGCATTGGGCTGATAGCCATCGGAGACCCTTGGAGTTTGAGGTATAGTTTAGATTTTATTTTGTGTGCTTGTTCTTGGTTGTTTGTTATAGATAAGTTCTTAAGGTGGTGTTTTGTTCTAGGTGGGTGGTTTGGTGTTTCTGAGGATTTCTCCGACACGAGGCACGATTCGCTTCGGTGGAGGCGGAAAGCTTAGTCCGCGATTCATTGGACCTTTCACTATTCTAGAGAGGGTCGGTGCAGTTGCTTATAGACTAGACTTGCCACCTGCATTGGAGGGAGTGCACAACGTGTTTCATGTGTCGCAGTTGAGATGATACGTGGCAGATCCTAGTCATGTATTGGATCACTCAGAGATAGAGGTGGGCCCTACTCTTAGCTATCCAGAGCAGCCAGTTGGAATTCTGGATCGGAGAGAGAAGGTGCTGAGGAACCAGACTATTCCTTTGGTGCGCGTCGCATGGAGGCATCACTCTCCGGGGGAGTCTACCTGGGAGAGAGAGGATGACATGCGAGAGCGTTATCCATATTTGTTTGTACCTTGAGGTATGTTATTTCTAGTTATGTTCTGTTCATTGTTATGTTCTGTTCATTAGTTAATTGTGATTCTTTAGTTCTGTTCTGTGATTTTCTGGGGGTAGTTTTCGTCTTTGAATTTCGAGGACGAAATTATTTTAAGGAGGGTAGACTTGTCACTACCACATTTTCTAGGAAAGGGTATTTTGGTAATTTCCTAATTAAATAAATATTGTGCATGGTAAATAATTATTTGTTGTATTATTTAATTGTTGTTAGTTATTATTTAATTATTTTAGACTTATTTTAGTGGACCCAACTAGTTTAGTTTGGACCCATGGACCAACATGAATTAATTAGTTAGACTTGGCCCATTTAGAAAGCCCATAGTTAAGGAGATGGATTAAATTAATTAAATAATTAGACTAGAAGCTTCCTTCCTTAATTATTTCTTCATGAGAGGCCCCAAGGGGTACATTGGACATTTTACAATTGCTTGGGGGAGGGGCTATGGCCGGCCTATTAAAGAGGGGGGGAAATTTCTCTCTCCTCTCATCTCATTCCAAATCTAGATCTAGAATTCTCCCACTACCAAATTCCCTCCATTCCCAATCCAATTCCCTACCAAATTTATTCCAAATTCTTCCCAATTCACCATTAGAGAAGGAGGAAGCAAGGATCTAGAAGAAGAAAGCAAGGATCTACAAAGAGGAGCAAGGATCTACAATTTGGAAGCAAGTTCATCTCAATTGGAGGTTTCATTGGGAATCCATCTCCCAATAGGTATAATTCAGATTTTCCCATTTAAATAGCTTCTAAATCTGAGATTTAATCATGTAAAATCAACCTATATGTATGTAGTACCCATAGGACTTTGTTTTGTGTTCATAGGAGACCCATGGAGAAAGTTATGGTGCTTTTTGTGTCAATTTTGTTGGAATTCCGAATTTATATTTTGTTGTGTGTGTCAATTGATCCTATAGATCAATTGAACATGAGATTTGTGTTTGAGGCTAGTGTCGTGTCCATATTGGGATACTTGTGGTTCGTATCCCAACTATTTGGTGATACGTGTCATTTTGGGGATTTTCCCTCCGACACGGGGCTTTGAACATGTCGTATTTTGACACGGACACATAGATCTACTTTTGATGCTTTGATTTGTTCATAAATATTATTTGTGATTTGTTTGTGTCCTTCGGGGTGCATTTGGTTGTGTGTTGGACTCGTGTCGCATGCGTATCCTAGATCTAGTGGGATACGGTGAGATACTCTCCAATTGTGTGTATTTTTGCATAGATCTAATTAATTGTGGTTCAATTCTTCATTTATAATTAGTATATATATATGGATATTAAATATTTATTTTGTGTATTTATTATAGTAATTATTGTAGCATAGATCTATATTTTGGGTGTGCTAATATAATGTACAATATAATATGTAGCTTTCTTGCATGCAAATATATATGTTACTACTTGTTAAATAATATAATTTATACATAAAATGTTTTATAAAATATATTTGTATGTTTAATTGTGTAATTATATTATTTATAATTATTATGTAATTATTTGGATATTAATGTAAATATTTTAGGTGTGCTTCTAGCCATGTAAATTATATGTTCTTTGTTAAATATTTGAAGGTATAAGTTTATGTGTATATTAATATATATATGTACATTTTTTGTATTAATGGTTTATATATATATATATATATATACTGTTTTATATATTCTGTTTATATATATATATATATATATATTGTTTATATATTCTGTTTTTATATATATAATTATATATATACAACTTGTTTTAGTGACAGTGAATTAATGACAGTAAAAAAAACTGTCATTAATTAGCCGACTAATAGCAGCCGCTGTAGCCTTCGGGCAATTAATGACAAACCTGTCATTAATTGCAGCAGCGGGAAACAGCAGCTTTTCTGCGACGCTTTTCCGCGACAGTTTAACTGTCAGCGAAAACCAAAGCAGTGGCAGTTTATTATTTGGGTTTCGGTGACAGTCCTTCGGTGACAGTCCCGACTGTCACTATTTAAACTGTTTTGATTTAATCCTATTTTATTCACTGTTTTTCAATGACGCTTTGACAGATTTAATGTATATTATAATTGTATATATATATATGTATATATATATATGTGTTTTGTGAGGAATAATAATTGTAATAATATATTATGTTATTTATATAAATGTTGGGTTGTATATATATTATTTTAGGGTATATATTAATTATATTATTAGTATACTTTGTGTGAGTTCTTTTTGAATCTAATTTGATTCCTAAATTATTGTAGTTATCTCTACATTATTTTATAGATGTCTTGTGAGGTTGACTTTGGGTTTGACCATGTTTGACTTTAGTGGACTTTAGAGTTGATCATAGTTGACTTTTGACTTAGAATTGACTTATTGACCTAGAAATTGCCTAGTTTGACTTGTTCTCTTTCCGGGACCTTGTATTAATGTGGTATTCCATATCTAGGTCTTCGAGGCACCGAGTCAGACATTTGTGAGACTGTTCATTGGACTTCAGGCGAGTACATTCTCTGATAGTTTCTCATTTATGATATCCTCTATGTTCGTTGTATCTAGTGTAGATATACATGTTCTCTTGACACTATGGTTACACGGATTGGTATATCCGGATCTCGTCATGAGATGTTATTCCTTGGTATATGGTGTATATGGTGCAAGTATTGTTTCATTGGTTATCTTGTACATGTACAGACACCGATTCTCGGGGAGACTAGCTATCTTCTTGGGGAATCTAGTGCCATAACGTACCGTGGTTGGATCTATTATACCAGTCGGGGTGGGGAGTATTTTAGTGTAGATATGTGATCATACCCTCCTTGTGCATGTCTTGTTCCTTGTGAGTGTTGATCATACACCGCACGTATAATCAGCCAGGCCATTATACTCTTGTGCAAGTTCCTAAGCCGATCACATGTTAAAGCTAGTACTCACACACTTAGTCATTAGTATTCTTGTTCTATCAGCATATTGTTCATTATTGTATTTCTTTCCAGTACTTCCCTATTGTCTATACATTTCTTGTATCTATTTATGCATCTTGTTTATCCACAGCTACTTACTGTTACATAGTTTTTATCATTATTTGAGAACTGCTGTTAGGGTTGTACTCTGCTCCTTTCCTGACTGGATATATTTTTCCAGATGACACTGAGGAGTACCCTACCTATTATGGACCCCAGGATGTTGTGGGTTTAGATTCTGAGACCCTGGCTCAAGAGGGACTTATCCCAACTGAGACAGTTGACCCTGGAGTTGTAGCTTTATAGTTTTGTAGTATTCTTTTGTACTGGATTTGTCTCCAGCATATTTCTGTATTTTTCTTCAGACTCATTGATGTATTATTTTAGACTCATGAGTTGTATTGTGACTATTCTATTCTTATCTGATTCGTGTTCATCCTATCTTAGTTCTGTGATTGAGTACACTATCTTTTGGTGGTTCATTATATTAGATAGACTTTCTAGACAGCGTTCTACCGCCGATTCTGCGGCGTAGGCTGGGCGTTATTTCCGACTAGTACCCTTACCCCGGGTGCGGGTCGTGACAGTATCACTGATACTTGTCTAAATTAAGAGTATGCTAGATTTGATACCAAATGTATCAGTTAGAGTGAGGTTGATACTAAGGTAACAGGTAACAACTGTTGGTGTTGGTTTAGAATCTAAGTATAGCTTCAACCAATGTATTAGTTATTTAATAGGGGTATTAGTGTAGATACTAGGGTATAGTGATGCTATGGTTAGAGTATTGTATAGATTGTATTATATTAACTTGTATAAGTTAATATGTATATTACCTAGTATTATTAACTAGTATATGTATTTAGGTTATTTATGTATTGATCTTGGTAGATTAAGCATCCTATTATCTAATATTAGCTAGGATAACTAATAACCTCAGGATATTGAGTTAGAAATCTAGATATGACCAAGTATCACCTAGTATTCATTAGACTAGACTTGAAATTAACCTAGAAGCTATGTACGAACTTAAAATCACGATATTGACCTAGTTTGACCTACTTTGACTAGCATATCCTAGAAATGGCCTAGAAATTATATTTTAGTCCATTTAAGGTTATTTATCACTTCATTAAACCCAAATAACATAATATTTCATATATAGGTCTGTGTGACATCAGCACAGGCACCGAGTCATACCATTTACTCAGGACTAGAGGCGAGTACATTCTTTAATAGTTTTTTTATTTGATAGTTTCTATGTTACATGTATTTTGTATTAAGATATTTGATTCCTAACACGATTTTACATAGATTGGTATATGTAAATCCCCGTCATGGGATATTATTGTCGTGATTACTCAGTGATCATCTTATCGTTCTTCGTGATTACTTAGTGATTACCGTAATATCTTCGTGATTATATATACCGTAATCATAGTGCATGATATTATAGACCGTGCATCGTGATATACATATTATAACGTGTCATGATTTTGATCTATTTACTAGTCGGGGGAAGGCAAAGTATTAGTGGATATGTGACCATACCTTATAGCCCGTGATGTAGTGTAGCTCGTGATAGCTAGTAGATCACGCAACTCATATGTGGTCAAGCTAGCTCCCCTTTTTATTTATAGACAGTGTTAGGCCCAAGCCGATCAAATATCTTACTAATATTTTAAGGCACTTATTATTATTATATTTATTTTATTTCTGTTTATTACATTGATGTTTCTCACCATATTGTTCTCAGTTTATTTACATTACCTACCATGATACCTCTTCTCGTGATATTTACTATTTCAGTTACTTACATAATTTATTTATATTGATATTACTATTTCATAGTTTCTGTCAATTATTGGAACTGCTATTGGGTTGTACTTCGCTCCAATCTTGATTGGATATATTTTTCAGATGATTCTTTAGAGGACTGGTGTCCAACACACTACGGACCACAAGATGATGAGCCAGTTGAGATAGCACCCGTAGAGTAGGATAAACTAGTGTAAACAGTTGAGGAGACTTAGCTATTTTCCTTTATTATGTTGGATATGTCTCAGTTAGACATTTTGGCATGTATATTTTATATTTGAGACTATTGTGTTGTGGCTAGACTATTAGACTTGGTTGGATTGTATTTGTGACTCTGTGATTCATTCTTTTATTCCATATTGTGCCATATCTCCCTCTAATTTTATATTGTGATTGAGTATTGATTATCATATTGTTATATTGTCCTCCATTTGGAGTTAAAATATCTTGACAGGTACATTATATACATACATATATATATATATATATATATATATATATATATATATATATATATATATATATATATAGTGTGTGTGAGATATTATATAGGATTGTTGACCTAGACAACGTTCTACAGCCGATGCTGCAGCGTAGGCTGGACGTACCTAAGTACTCGTGCCCTTACATCGGACGCGGGTTGTGACGTAACCCAAGATGATCAACACTTTGTTGAATAAAGATTTGTTAAGGTCTATTTGTAATTATTTTCAGAATATAACAGTGAATCTGAGCCATACTTTTTAATTTAAAGTTGATAACTTTTAATATAGACCGTGACACTATGACTTTTAGTAAGCATTCTTTGGGTATTTTTTACTATTTCTAAAATATGTCACTTAGTTTAAATTTGAGTTTAGAGATTGGCTAGTTGCAATGATATGCATATTTTCTTTTCTACTACATAATTTTTGTAGTATTTAAATTCTTCCATGTATGCCTCCTAACTTTTGAGATTTAGTTGATATATATCTTTAAGTTGGGATATTTGAGAATTGTCTTTTACATATGACTAAATTGTTGTCCAATGTTCTTATCCTTTTTATGCTATGTATGTCTGTATTTAGTTACTATCAATTGGTAAGTATATAAGTCATTGCTCTACATGATTCCTTATGTTGATATTTTACCTATTTTGTCAAATATGTGCATATTCGCCAATGTCTCATGTACTACGTGGAAACTTTTTCACTTTTAGAAGCTTAGATAATATCAGTTATTTCAACATCTCCTATTACGGGGGAACTTATTTTTGATCATGTCAAAGGGGAAGAAGTAAGTTTAAGTATGTAAGTATATGTTTAAACAGTATACATATAGTGATTTGTGCTTATTATTTTTTGATATATGCATCGATTATATCTATCTTAAACTTAACTGATTTGCCATAATTAAAAGGGGGAGATTGTTGGCCCAATATTTAAGTTAAAATTTTTAATATGGCTAATCGATTAAGTTTAGAAATATGATAATCGTGCAATCACTATAGTAACTTGTAACTTCTACTTAAAATTAGCATTGTCCATATCTGATGTTAAATGTTATATATATATATATATATATTTATGTATATTGCTTTGTTCATCTAACATGTATTTGCAAAAAAATAATGGACATATGCAACGAAGAAATGATGATGAGCCAAAGACGGCGTCAACCCAGAATATTTCTTCGAACTGTCTACGACTTATTTAGAGCCTCGTACTCGGGGGTTTCGCTGCTCGGTCAGAGGACGGGAGTCGAGGGGACAATGCCCCTCGTGGAGGTTCGGGGGCGAAGTCCCTGAAAGGTATTCAGATTCCAAAATCTGTCTATCTTTGGACAATTGTCATCAAGAAAAAATTATCTTCAAGTCAGCGGACATGTCAGAAGATTGGTGTCATTAGAGTTCTCTTGGTTTTTGTATTTGTTATGTATTTTATTTTTTGTTTATAGGAAAAAATGTATATTGGGTCATGTTGGCACTAGGAAGCTCTAAATCTAGTTTAAACCAGAACCTAGTCCACTCAAACATAAGCCTACCCAAACCAACATCATTCTTGTGTTCGAGCCTAAATTCAAACTCACACAAAACCAAGTCAATTGAACCTAAAATAGTCTGGTTTCTGACCAACCGAACTCGTACGAGTTCTGTCCGAAATAGGTTACTCAAAATCGAATCCTAGTCAGACTCCTCTTTCGGATGACCAGGGTCTAACATTCAAATTTTTGAATATTGGGCATCCGAACTCTGCCCAAACTTGGTTCAGAAAAAAATCCCTATAAATAGAGTAGAATTCTATACCATTTCCATCAAGTCATTCACTCAAAGAATTTCACTTTCCAAATCTATTCCTGAGCTATAAACCTTCATATTCCCAAGATCAACTCCCAGTCTTCTAGTGCCAACGCATTTTGATTTAGAAGTTTAATTGAGTTATAAAGCTTGGTTTACAAGTCCATCTTCCATAAAAGTTTGAAGTCTACGTGTCCTTCGCATCAAACACACGTGTGAAGTCTTTCAAGCCTTCAAATCAAAGCTTGATGTTGTAAGAAGTCTATAAGCCTTCGGATCAAAGCTTGTGATTTACTATTAGTGATTATAGTGGATAAAACTCTGAGCAAGAGTTATCAGGACTGGACTAGTTCTCTCAGAGAAAAACCAGTATACATCATTGTGTTTGCGACTTTTGATCTCTCTCTCTCTCTCTACTTACTTACTGTCATTTTATATTTAGATTGTTAGCTAACTTTGTTAATTTTTATTGTGTGATTTTATTCTACTGCATATACACGCACTCTATACACCCCCCTCTAGAGCTTCCCTATTGAGCCTATACGGCTCTGTCTCCAGCGTTCACCCAGAGATCGCCCGGGCCCAGGGTGCTGAACGGTTGACGATAGTTGTAGCATATGGAGGTTACGGCGTGTCACCCTCACTTTTCCAACTAGGAATAATTTGATAATTTGGCATGGGTAATTTTTTTAGGAATAAGTATTAATATTAGTGTGTTATAGTATTTATTTGATGATTCTATTAATTATTTAATTATTAGTGAGCTATAAATTATTTATGACTTGTATTATTTATTTTTAGTTAGGAGGCTAGTCTAATAGTTAGACTCATCACTTGTAAGCCCAATTAGACTTGTCATGACAACTAGTGAGCCTAACTTGGACCCAAGCCCATTAGACCATTCTCACTAATTAATTAGGAAGAATTAGTTTAATTATAATTAGTTAGAAACTACCTAAATAGTCCTCCATAATTATTTTTTTATAATACATCATGGAGGGGTACATGAGACATTTATATGTGACTTGGGAAAGGGGGAAATGGGCCGACCCTACTAGCGGGGGCTCTCCTCTCTCTCTTTCTCTCTCTCCTCTCATTTGCATTCATTTAGTTCTAAAAATTAGATCCCCAATTTTCTATTATTTCCTTCATCAATTTTTCTCTCAATTCACTTCCATTCCCTCTCACTTTCACCATTAGAAGAGCTTTGGAGCTTGGAGAAGCAAGGGACACAAGAAGGAGGAGCATTGGAGGAGAGATCGTGTCCAATTATATTTTTATTAGAAAACTATCTTCCAATTAGTAATTTCTGAATTCATCTTTATTGTAGCTTCTAAATCATGCATTTGACCCTTAGAAATTATCCCATGGCATAAGACTACCTATAGGAACAAGTTCTAGATCAATTAGTTACGTATTGTGAATTCTATATGGTATTTTATATGTATTTTGGGAGAAATACGAGATTGACACATCAATTGTGTGTCATGAGATCAATTAGATCCAATTAGACTTACATCGGGGTTATGGGACTAGGTACGTGTCCACAATTGGACACGAGTAGGCCATATCATGATACAGTGTGATACCGTATGATACAAAGCTCTATTTTGGGAGTTTTGTATAATTACTCTTCGATTCTCATTTTAACAAGTTATTTCAGTTATATTATGATATATTATATATATTTAAATAATTATTATGGGGAAATTGGATTAGTGGCTTCTCACTTGGATGTGTATCATGAATTTTCTCATATACACACTCTAGGTGTTTGTTTTAATGTCTCTAATATATGATATATATATGTGCATATGATATTGAGTGTTTATATATGTATATATATTTGATACATAGTTGTGTGTGTATGAGTGTTGGATAATCTATGGTATGTGAGGTGGAGAGCAACCTTGTGAGTATCGGGTATTTGAGTATGAGTGTTCATGCCAAGTGAGGCAATGAAGGGGGGTTGCCTGTGTCCATGTGTATATATATATGTATGTGTGTGTGTGTAGGTGTAAGTGCAGTGAGGGAGCTTGAGCATCTCTGATACTCGAGAGTATCGGTGTAGTGTTAGTTGTAGCAGCAAGTAGAAGTTATACAAGCAACAACAACAAGAATTCAGTAGCAGCAAGGGAGTGAGGTGAAGGTGCTCGGGTGCTTGCTGCTAACCGCAATAGGGTTGAAGTTGTTGTTGCTGTTGGTGTTGACAGCAAGGAAAGGGGGATTTAAGGTCTGTTACAGACCTGGCAGGATATGCTGTTATGGGGATTGAGTTTAAGCAATACAAGCAGTAGCAACAATGTCTGCACAAGCATGTATCAAACCAGCAAGAAGCATGTATCAAATGGCAATAAGCAAGAGTAGTAGCAGAAACAATTGAGGTAATATCAGCAGCTAACAACAAACCAAGGTGAGGTCAGTAAGGGGTAGTGTATCCATACCAGACACAGCTTCAGGCAGCAATTTAAAGATACACATGTATCAGTGTGTATTCTACCCCAAGCAAGGGGATTCAGTTGTCAAGTTGGGGTATTATGAATATTATATGGTGATGTTAATGTAATTATTAGTATTGACAATCAGGCATTAGTTGTTGTGTCAGTAGGGGGGTAGTTTAGCTTATGGGTGCAGTATCACTAGTTCATAACTGAAGACTGAAGCTAGTGTATCAGATATTGAGTTGTTTGAGATGTGTATTTATAAAAGCAATAGTTGTTAGTGTTAGGTATATTAGTCAATTAGTATGTGGTATCAGTTTCCATTAGTATAAGTTAAGTACTAGTTGTTAGTATCAGTTGGTTAGCATTATAAGATACGTTAGTGTAGGTATGATATTAGTTATTGAGTATTAGTTAGTAAGGGTGGATATTAGTTAGTAACTAAATACTAGAATAATATATATATATATATATATATATATATATATATATATATATATATATATATATATATATATATATACACATGCACACATGAGTTTAATAGTATATTAAGATATATGGAGTATCATATTATCTAGTATATATGTATATTAGGGCTATTAGCTAATTTAGCTAGTATCTTAAGGTTTTGATCTAGAGACCCAACCATAACCTAGCAATTACTAGTGTAGTCTTGTTATCAACCTAGGAACCTAGGTAAAAGCTAGTACAACCTAGTTGGACTAGAAATAGCCTAGAAAGCATGTTTTAGCTCATTCTAATATTTTATTACTTTATTACACCTATTGATAAAATATTTCCTAAATAGGGTTATGTGACACTAGCTTGGGCATCGAGAGACACCCTTTGATCAGGACCAGAGACGAGTACATCTTCCTGTTAGTTTTTATTGTATGATGGTGTATATATCGCATGTTCTAGAACTGTATACTTGATTCTGACACAGTGGTTACACGGACTGATACTATATTGATCCTGTCAGGAGGTGTTATCCCCTTACCGTGTTCAGTGGTTACTTTTTCACATGTATTTTATCATATGTATCGAATATTGATTATCGTGTACTTCGTGTTCACACACTGCTCGTGTTCAGTGTGCCCATATTCGTATCGTGATTCGATCCATAAGTATTAGTTGGGGATGGAGGAGTAGGAGTTGGTTACTTGATCAAGCCCAAGTGTATTCGTGTATATGTCGATTACATATCACACGTGTAATCGAGTTACCATATTGTATTCGTGTTCAACCCAAACTGATCACATAATGAACTTGTACTCTATGGCACAGTAGCTAGTTTCATCTATTTTCATTACTTGCAATTATTCATATTGCATGTTCTTTATTTCAGTACATTAGCTGTTCACTCTAGTTCATTCCATTTCTTATAGCTATTTATCCTGTGTCATTTTCTATTATCTGTTATATATGCTCTATTATGTATTTGGAACTGCTTTCAGAGGTATATACTTCGCTCCAATCATGACTGGATATATCTTTCAGATGATTGGCTTGTGGACCAGTGTCCCACTTACTACGGGTCGCAGGACGTCGTACCATTAGAGGATACTCAGAGCAGGAGGGCCTAGTGCCAGATATTGAGGAGGCTTAGACTTATTGTTTAGGCTTGTATTAGACTTTTTTTTTTGAGACTTTTGGCATGTATATATTATTGCGGACTTGTGATTGTATTATGATTCCTATTTCATCTTCCTTATTCCATATCGTGTTTTTATCTTCCTTAGTTTGATATTGTGATTGAGTATGGATATTATTATCATGTCATTATATTTGTTCCTCCGTTTGGAATGGAGATGACATTGACATGTACCTTATATATATTGTGTGAGATGTTTAGTTAGTATTGTTGACCTAGACATCGTTCTACCGTCGATGCTGCAGCGTAGGCTGGACATTGCTTACTACTCGTAGGTCGTGACACGGTGCGGCTCCACGCGAAGGACCAACGGCTCCGGGTCAATGAGGGCTCACTCGAGTTTCACGACTGTGAGGGACGAAGGGTCGGCTGGACCAGGAAGACTGGGTAAGGCTTAGTCGAAAGAGAAAGTTGCACATATAGAATATTTAGTATGAAGGAGTACGGGAAGGAGATATAGATAGTTCTTTAGTTTATAAGGTATAATATTATATAGATTTGCATGGCCGGCTACAAATGCTATTAAATAGGGTATATATTTGATAAAATGAAGTCGGTTATTGGAGGTGATAGAATTAGCCTATATATTCATTTTTTTTAGATGCATATTCATATTAGGATATGGATGAATCCTTAGTTGTAGCTTTAAATTTTATATTTAAACTTTCAGTTTACTCGAATTGTTGTTTATTAACTTTTTCTCTACTAGAAGATAACACCGAAGGATTAAATTTAAACTATTCATTTGCTAATTAATTAATTAGTATTCATTTTTTATTTATTATATATACTTTTACTCGTATATGGTTTAAATGTTTTTATTTTTTATTTTTTTTGTTTCTCTTACCTTCTCTTTAATTAAATTTATATTCGATTAACTCCTAACTTAATTAAGAGGAAAAGCTTGTACCGAGTTTGATTACTATTATTCATTTATCTATTTATGTGATTACTAGACCATTCCATATTATTAACCTAAATAATATTATTTAAGGTATTTAAAAAAATAGGGTTTTACAATACCTACAAATAAAAAAAAAGGACAAAATTGTTCCTCCTTCCCCACCCCTAGGCCCACCCTCCTCCGCTCCTCACCGTCGACGGACCCTCCCCCTCCCCTATCTCAGCCGGGTGTGGGGTGGGGGTAGCCGCCGGAAGGGGGGAGGGGGGTTGACGGAGGCATAGGTAATTTCGTCTTTTTTTTTTAGGGTACCAAGTTGATACCTATCAAAGTTGAAGGTATCAAATTAAAAAATTTAAATAGTTGAGGGTATCAAGTTGTAATATAGCCAAATTATTTTTTACTTCTACAATTTTAATAAATTATTAATAATTATTTGCTTCTGAAATAAAAAAATTTCGATTTCGATTCGAAACCGTCGATACCGTGCCGATTCCGATACTCATAGGAATGATCCGATACCGATTTCGATACCGACCCTTCGAACCTTGGGTCCATGACGCAACAGTCAATGAAGGCATTCCGCCTGGCCGACGCTTCTATCAGTTGACACTTGAGTGAGGAGTACATGACCTGGACAACGCAACAGCCCAGCCCATGTACAAATAATAATGCTAAGTTTACTACCAAATGCTTACAACCCTCTCTCGTCCGCCGTGTGGGCCACATTCGGTCCCACCTCTTCTCCCAACGAACGACTGCCACGTGGCATTTTTTGTCACGTGTCGACCATCCGGACAGCCATCGAATTCTACCCTTTTCTCTCTTCCAATGGACGGGGTTGTAAGAGGGTTGTAGGCATTTGGTTGTAGTGATAGCATAGCCCATGTAAAAATTGGGTGAGAATTTGGTAACTCATTCGTCTGACGTGAAAGCATACATGCGCACAATGTGGCACACCAACCAACCAACCAACCAACCAACACCGTTCCTTCCCTCCAATTCCATGTGTTTAAAAACCACAGCAAACTTGTTCTTCCTCCACCACCACCACTAAGTAGTTGAGTAATGGAATTAGCCCGAAAGAACGCGCGCTGGATCGCCGGAACGGCCGCGGTCGTGCTGCTGCTGCTACTGTCCGTGGTGACGACGCCGGCGTGGGGCTCGATCGACTGCGCTACGGTGGGCTCGCTCATATCGAGCTGCACCAACTACATAACCTACGGCGTCCCGGAGCCGGACAGGGCGTCCCCGTGCTGCGGCGGCCTGACGAGCCTGCACCGCCTCGCGGCCGACTCCGCGGACAACCGCAGGTCCTCGTGCCACTGCCTCGTGGCCCTCGTCACCGCCTTCAACTCCAACGTCACCACCGTCAACCGCCTCCCGGGGCTCTGCGGCATCGCCATCGGCTACACCATCGATCCCAATACCGACTGCGACCAGTATACTCTCTCCTCTCTCTCTCAATTTAAACATCTACTCACTAGTACAATTCCCAATGTGTTGACAACAAATGAAACCCTAAACTATATTCAGCTAGGAGTGAGCGTTCGGTTTATTCGGTTTCAACCGAATTGAAATAGTTTAAAATCGGATAAATCGAAATTCTAAAAATTCAAAACCGAAATCGATCCAAAATTCTACTTGCTTAATGTGTCAGATCCAAACTTGGGATCGTGGTTATTAGAAATTATATTTTTTTACACCCACAATTGTTATATTTTAAAGTTGTGTCAAAAGTTGGAATAGTTGTTAAATAATCGAAATTGGACTTCAAATCACATACATAGAATTGTTATTTTTAAAATATACACATTTTTAATTATAAATTTTACATAGAATTGAGAGTATTCACATAATTGCATAAGTCTTATTCAATTTTTGATTTTGGACCGAAACCAAAACCCAAAATAGAAATCAAACCGTTTTTTTTTTCTTCAAACCGAACCGATTCTACTATACGGTTCGGTTCAATTTTCGGTCAAAACGAAATAATGCTCACCTCTAAAAAGATATATGTTATTTTTGATTCAAATTCACCAATAAAGAAAATAATATTAGATCGTATTGGGAAAATTAATCCATAAAATGATATACGTTATTTTTATCAATTTTTGATAGAATATTTTAGCAAATATTTTTATTCAAAATATAAAAATCCGCATATATTTTCAATATTCAAAAAAAAAAACTAGAAAATATCTCCATTCCTTATGAATCGGTTAAAATTTTGCTTAAAATAGTAAAAATATATCTTAAATTTTTAATTGTTTCAGGAAAGGGATTTTTTTTTTTAAACAAGTAAAAATATATGTTAATTTTTATATTTTAAATTAAAATATCTGCTAAATTATTCTATTTTTAATTGGACTAATATAGAAAGCGATAAAATTAGATAATATTAGATTATGCCAGTAAAAAAAATCCTAGAGGAACTAACCAGTTCTTAATTTTTAAATCTCGTGGATTGCATATATCTCAAGTCTTTTGATTTTTTTTTTTTAAGGATCTAAATATAAAAAAAAATGAAGGAATTAAATAGAAAAATAAATACCCCGAGAGGTATTTAATTTTTTAGTTCCATTTTGAGTTTGTGAACAAAGCTTGTCTGAAGCTCAACAAATAAACGGCGTATAAATGACAGTTTGTTGGTGGCATTTATATGTATGCAACTAAGGCTTAAAAGAAGAATTTTTTTTGGTAAAATCCTTGTTATGTTCATAAAGAAAATGTGGGTCCTTGATGTCTCTGTGTTGGTCCTTGAGGTGTCAGTGTCACTGACATGAGAGGTTGGTTGATCGTTGCAGCATTGCTTGACTCGGATTGGGAGAAGAAGAAGATGATGAAGAAGGAGGTAGGTTCCGAGTATGTGGTGGTGGTAAAGCCAGCAGCTAGTCTAGTGGGAGGTAGAGAAATAAATGCATGGTCACCTGCGATGGAACGAACTCATACTTGCTAACATGCATGCATGTCTTTTTTAATGGAATAAAATACTTGGAATCACATTCTCTCTCTCTCTCTCTCTCATTATTTACTTAATTCCTTACACTCAGCTACGGAGTACAGTACAAAGAGGATTAGGCCCCACTGAAGTCTCAAAAAAACCTGCAGAAAGGAGCCTTAAAAAAGGTTAAGAAATTAAGCAGCTACGAAAGAACTGATTCAAGAGTCAGAAGAGTCGAAACTATTCCACAAGTAAATATAAATGATTATTTGGTGGACCGGACCGGACCGGACCGGACCGGACCGAGGCTACTGAACCAAAACTATGATTTTACAAATTCGATAAATGGCACAACTGAGTGAGAATTTTTTTGATACGGATGGCTGTATCAAATGTGATAAATATACTCCACCTTAAAGTTTATATATATATATATATATATATATTATATATATATATATATATATTTCTATAAGAATCATGTACATGTAGATCAATAAGAATTGATTTCTATATTTTATGTGCATCCATGTGCACTAGTACACTCAATTCCTATTGATCTATATGTGTATTGGCTCATATAAGAATATGAGCCAATGACTCAAATATATATATATATATATATATATTATTTTTTTTTTTTTGGTTTTCTTTGGGTTTGGTTTGTTTTTTGGTTTTTTTTTGTGTTGGTTTTTTTAAAACAAACAAACGGAAAAACCAACTCGATTTTTTTTCTGTTTCTTTTAAAAAAAGTGTTGTTGTAGCTATAATTTTTTTAAATAAATTAGAAAATAAAATAAAATTTAAGATCCAAAATAAAATATGCTATTATTGAAAAAAAAAATCTGCCGTAAGAATATTACGTCTCCCGTCAAGCAGATTTCAAACGGCCATAACTATTTATTTTGAAATCGTTTTTCGTCAAACAATAGGTCGATTTGTATGTTTTTGCAATCGTGTAGAAATAATTTTCATCCGAAACAAGACGCACATGTTATAGACAAAAATATAAAATTTAAAACTTTCAATTATCATAACTTTTGACTGAGAGATCGAAACAAGGTCCAGTTTGTGCCAAATGACCGTATCGAAAAGTACTATGGGATAAACCGTTTCACCGTTTGACGGATTTCCAAAATTTTTTGAATCGCAAAAAAATGATGTTTTGACCTCCAAATTTTACTTTCGGTCATTTTATTTTCGAAATTTTTTATTATCTATACTAATTTGTTATTATTTATACTATGAATGATAATTTGTTTGTTATTTGTTTTAGTTATTTATACTAATTTTTGGAGGTCAAAATTTTTAAAAAACAAAATTAGTATTGTGATTAGTACCGTGATTTCAAATATTTGACAAATTGTTTTGTTTTAATTAATTTGTTTAAAAATATTTTCTGTACAGCAAATTTTCTGATTAGTATTTTACTACAAATTTTCTGACAAAATGAAAATTAAAAAAGATCAAATTAGTATTGTCAAAATTAAAAAAAAAATAACACAAAAAACTAACACAAAAAAATTGAAAATTTGGCAAACCCAAATTTTTGCCATCCCCAGTTGGCAAAAATTTGACAAATATAAAAAAATTCATTATTTTATATTTTCGCCAACCTAAACTTTCGTGATTTCAAATTTTTGACAAATTGTTTTGTTTTAGTTAATTTGTTAAAAAAAATTTTGTATAGCAAATTTCCTGTATTACCAAGAAAATAAACCAACAAAAAAATAATAGAAAAACCAACAAAAAAAATAACGCAAAAAACCAACGAAATAAAATAACACAAAAAACCAAACCAAATCCTAAACGTAAAACCACAAAATAAAAATAAAAAAATCAACCGAGCTCAAAATTGTCACGTCAGATTCCACGTCGATTTTTGTAGGGTTGACGAAAATCGAACACTTCTAATTTTTGCCAACACAGTTGCTGATATATATCGTAATTTTAAAATTTTAAAACTTCTATCGTTATATTTAATTAATTTAAAATTATTATCGATACAGTAGATTTTTTGGATATATATATTTATATATATATATATATATATATATATATATTATAGAGAGGGAGTTTCACTTGTCGTTTTGATACTGGGAGATCAAGCCACTTTGACGTTTTTAGCTGTGATAGTTGTTGTCAGAACTCTTGTCCTTCCCTGTGATTCAAGGCAAAGAAAAGCCCCCATCAGTGCAATTGTGAAATTTCTTGTAGTTCTTTGTGCAAGAATGGATCAGAAATTGTAGTCATTGGGAACTTAAGCTAGTAATAAAAAAAATGCATGAGTTTCTACAAAAGATATGTCTGGACTTAAATTCTAAAAACTATTATATATCTTCACTAGCCCAATTGGTCTTTGTAATTAATAATGACCTAAATAGTAAACGATCAATATTTATTTGTATAGTTTTGATGAAATTATCAAACATATTTATATATTTTTTTCTTATAAAATCCAGTGGTAGCTTGTACACCACATCCCTCAGTGTGGATCCATCCTTGGTTTTGTGTAGCATACGTAGACCTGAGCTTTATATGGCCATCACTACATAGAGTATTCAAACATGCACAATGTTGGAAAATAAATTTGGTTTGAGCCCAACAAATCTAGTTGGTCTATTGTCATTGAATTTTATTCATTAGGCCATATTTTTGAACTGACTCGACTAGATATCCGACCAACTGACCAACGGAGGTAGAACCAGGTTGTCGGCTGGGTGGACTCTTCCAAATTTATATATATATATATATATATATATAATTTTTTTATATGAGTCAGTCCACGTTCAATCCATCATAGTTGACCTTAGGGCATCTCCAACCCTGTTGTGAGCTTGGAAAAATGGTTCTCATATAGGAATAACAACTTCTTATATCAAAAATACTTCTCCAATGCAAATGTGAAGTTGGTTGTCTAGATCTAGACAATAGAATTCACAATGACTTTATTTCACATCATCAATTATGAATAAAAATATTTAAAAGAACCGTACCAAACTTAGCTTTCCAAATATATAAATTAATAGGTCAAATTCATTCTGAAACTTTCTGTAAAACGGTTTGAGTGTCAGATGCCCGAAAGACGAATGTGTTTCGATGTTTTCGCGATTCCGGGAGCTTCCGGATACGAAAATACAATCCGTTTGAAGTTTCGGAAAGCTAATCGAAGGGATACGACATACTTTAACCCTAGAATTTATTAAATAGGTCTAATAGATGCAGTATTGGTTATAAATAGTGAACTGACTATACGACATAGGCATTTTGTGTATCCTATGAGCCTAGGTCGTATGAATATCAAGTGAGTGTAGGTATCATAGGTTGCCAAACACACACACACACACACACACACACACACACACATATATATATATATATATATATATATATATATATATATAAGTGTTAGGTAATATGTGTTAGTTAGTGTGCGTGTTAGTGTTGATACAAATGAGCCAATTATAGGTAAGTTATGTGTCAAGGTATTAGAGTTTGGGGCAATGTGCTAGTGTGATACTTGGGTACCATGAGGATATTGGTATCATGACATTCAGGTATCATGAGTGAGGGTAAGTGAGTATTGGGGCTTGAGTAAGGTATCCTATTTGGTATCAACTATTATATTAGAGTTAGTTGGGTAAGTATCTAGGAGGATAATGTATTGGTCAAGATACTAATATATTGGATATTAGAAGTAGATAATGGGTAATATTAAGATATCAAGTGCCAAGAGTATGGTGAGTACCTTGTATGTAAGGTAAGTGTAGGTTATGGTCAAGGGTTAGTATCTTGGGGGTTGGTATCATATGATACCTAATGTGGTACCATGATACCATGTACAAACAAGTGGGACATGTGTGAGATCAATTAGAGTGTGGTTTCTTAGGATGTATCAAGGTATTTAGAATTTAGAATACCCAGACATCAAAATATTAGAACTAGTATGAGGTAATACTAGGATACTAAGGTAAGGTTGTGATATTATGTATTTGATTAAGATACCATGATAAGGGTAGTGTCTAGCTTGGGTAATGGGTTAGGTACCAAGGTATGAGTTAAGGTATTAGGTATTGGTCAAGGTAATGGTATTAGCTAAGGTATTAGTCTAGAAACTAGGATACATGGTAATATGTTAAGGTATTGATTAAGGTAATGAGGTAATACTAAGGTATTGGCTAGGTATTAAGTGTTAGACTAAGTTATTGTATATATTAGTATATCTATATAGTATATATGATATTATTATTATATCATAGCTAACTAGTATGACTTTAAAACCTAGTTTAGCCAAGGTATTGACCATAGAACTAAGGTATTGACTAATAGTTAAGGTATTTGAGATACGGGCTAAGATATTAGGTAAATGTGTGATAGGGGTTAAGATACCGTGATACGAGGTAAGGTAAATAGCTATAGGCCAATTTATTGCTAGAAATTATAGGTAGAAGTATATATTAGGGTAATATATGCTTGTAACTTATTAGTATGCTTGTAACTTATTAGTATAACCTAGAAACCTAATATTGACCTAGTATTAACTAGTATTGACTAGTTTGACCTAGTTAGCACCTACAAAACCAAATAATGACTTGTTAAGACCTAGTATAACTTTATAAACCTTGTAAATAGGTAAAATCTTCCTAAAAACTAGGAAATGACCTAGTTTGACTGTATTGACCAAGATTTGATCTAGTTTGACTATTATGACCTAGTTTTGACCTAAAAACCTAGTTTTGAGTTAATTAAATTTAGTGTTGACTTCAAAATACTATTTGACCTTGATACATCATATATATGTCACTTGGACTCTAGTTCAGACACTATTTGATATTCATTACTCCGAACCTCAGGCGAGTATATTCTCTGATAGTTTTTCGTTTATGATATCTTTTATGTTTCTTATATCTAGTGTAGATATCATTGACTTCTTGACACATAGTTACACAAATTGATATTTTTGGATTCCGTCATGAGATGTTATTCCTGGTGGTTCACGGCATATCCTGTGCAAGCCTTGTTGTTCTTTACTTGTATGAAACTGATTTCTGGGGAGACTAGCTACCTTTTAGGAAAATCTCGTATCGTAGCGTGCCATGGTTGGATCCATTATACCAGTCGGGGGAAGAGAGTGTTAGTTTAGATATGTGATCATACCCTCTGCAGTTCATATTTTTTTGTGAGTATTAATCATACACCCCACTCATGATTAACCGGACCATATTCCTGTGCAAGTTCCCAAGTCGATCATATGTTGAAACTAGTACTCACTCACTTAGTTGTATTTTCTGACTCTTGTATATGATACTCATTATTCTTGTATTTATTTACAGCAATTTATATCTTGTATATTTCTTGCTCTTGTTCTATTTTTCTTGTATTTCTCTCTATTTACTATTGCATAGTCTTTATTATTTATTAGAACTACTGTTAGAGGTGTGCTTCGCTCCAATCTTGACTGGATAATATTTTTTAGTGATTGTTGTGCTCTACATTCCAGAATTTCAGAGTGATGTTATAGACATGACTGCTATTATATTGTGGACCTTGAGGTGACAATTGTAGAGATCTAGGCTAGTGCTTTTTATTCCATATTATGTCTAGTTTCTTTCCTTTAGAATGTTATTTGGTTTATCTTTCTTTTTTATTCTGCCTTTAGATTATGGTAATTGAGTATATGATATAACTAGTTGTATTAGTAAGATTTATAGCTAGATATTGATGACCTAGACATCGTTCTACTGTCGATGCTGTGGCGTAGGCTGGACATACCACATACTCGTGTCCGATCATGCGAGTGCGGATCGTGACATATTTTTATGGTGGCCCATGCAGGTCAGACTTTGCAACTAGTACGATATCGTGATAGTACAACGACTTAGTTATACTACTGCAAGCCTGCGATATGATATAGGATATAGGATATATGATATAGGATGAGAGAATACTCAATCACAAATTAGAATTTTTTGAGAGATTCCTGGGATGATCCTTGAGAATCTTACTATAAACTCTACTTCAAAATCTGTTTCTACTTGTTTTCGTTCACTCTCACTTGTTGTGTTGAATTTGATTCTTGAAGTTCGTTATTGACTTTGATTCTTATATCGTGATGAATTTTATGGACTGAATTAGGGTATATTTTGATGACATATTTTGATAAGGACAGTAAAAAAGGTAAATGTCTACTTTAGTTATGGAGTCTAGAGTTTATCGCAACCATATTAGCTAGCGTGGCAAAAATATAGAGCCAATTTTGGGATATACTTATCTTGGTTATGGAATTTAGAGATCTTGCAGCCATGCTAGCTGGTAATGCGAGAATTTAGATAACATAATTTGAGAGGTATGTATATTGGTTATGGACTCTATAGTTTATTGCAACTATGCTTACTGGCGTGACAAGGATTCTGGGTAACATAATTTCAGATAAACTTATATGATTATCATATTGTATCTTAAATTTGTTCTTAACTTATCATCTCTATCATTCTACTCCTGTTATTATAGAATTGTATTCCATCACCTTTCCTACCTTAGGAATAGGGATATCCTTAGTTCCTCTACTCTAGTTTCTCATAGAGCTTCATTTCAATAGTTTCTGAGGTTCCTTGGATAGTGCAGTGGTTTGGTAACTTGCAGATAGGTTGTGTCAAGTTGAGTATTTATGTTGGTTGTAGGGAGTGTAGATTGTGAGTCTGAGAGTGGTTCTTGGTTGGGTATATGAGCATCATGTATCAGTGTATAAGCCTAAAAGTAACTCAAAGCATATTATATTTGTAACAATGGATCTAAGGTTGGTGTAAGAGTATAATTAGTGATTGGTATATCGATATTAGAAATAAAAGAGTTGTTAGAGGGAGTAACATACCCATTTGTGATTCTAGATGTAGCGCCCCGTTCTCCCGGTGCGGAGAGCGCGGCTAAGAAACACAAGATGGTATCATTCGATCGGGATAGATTGAAACAAGAACTCGTCCTCGTTATGGATTTGCTTCTTCGGAATCGATTCCCATATTCAGTGGACCGTGCCCCCGGGATCGACTTAGCGGCAAAGTCAGGAGGGACCTCTCCGCTGTTATCTTTTATTGCCTCGGATTTCGATGTCACTTGTTACTTTCGTGCTTTGAGTTGGTTTTTGGATTTGCTTGTTTTCCTTGAACGGTTTCGATGGATTTTATTGTTTTCGTTCATTGAACTGCACTTAAATTCCAAGATTGGAAAGAGAGAAAGAGGTATTGATCGAGCTGTTCGTGATGCAGGTGAACGAGCAGTAGGCGTCTTACGAGCGGAGTCTTGAAGCGCCTCTTTTCTTCTCCCTTCCAACCATCTAAGTGAGTGACTACCAACCCGATTATCTAGCCCTGCTTCCAGTCTTCACAACTAATAATCTTGCATCCTTGTTTGCCCCGATCAAACGATACCAAGTAATAACTAAAAGATGCCAAGATAAAAAGGAATAGACTTGAATTGTATTGCTTGTCAATTAAACTTGTGAACGGTTATATCTTTGCATGCTTCTTTGTTCGGAATGTTCATCATATGCATAGATGTAAGTTTGAATGCATACTTCTCCTTTATATTGTGAAATGTACAAAGCTATATCCTGAATGCATGAATTGAACGTAGATGCAATGTAAATGAATCATGCAATACTGCTTGTCTTGTACTCATGTAGCCTCAGGGCGAATAACGTAGCCTCCGGGCGAATGATTGTTAACGTAGCCTCCGGGCGAATGATTGTTAATGTTCGATCACGGACAACTTGTGCACAAGGTATAGTTCTTGCGGGCGGCTGCTGGGGCACTGGCACCGTTCCGGCTCCGGACGGAACTCACGTTTAGTCTCACGTACTTGGACGGGATGGTATGCGGTGCCTCACGTACTTGCACGTAGCAAACCATCTTCGTCACAGACTAGTGTCCATTATGGCAATCAAGCCAGTGATCATCTTGTATATTTAAACCTGTTACAAACTAACTTGTGTCTTCGTGGCAGGGAAGGCATGGTAAGTATTGTGCAGGTGATTCAGACGGACAGGTAAAAGCCACCGAACAGTGGCAAGTTCATTTCAGTATTATACATATATACTGTTGCTTGTAAATGAACTAAGGCAAGATAGAAACCCCATAATAATATGCATGCTTAATTAAAACAACGTGTTGATTGGTATAGTTGGGTTTAGCTCGCCTTCACCAGTATGTTTCGACACACTGACCCTCGTTGAAACAGGTTCTCCGCACTAAGGCGAACCGAGCGAGAAGCCGAAGTCGTCTTCCCAATCCAATCCAGCTGTAGGCGCATCCTGATCGCGCCATATTTTGAAGTACTTGAAGGAAGGAGCTTGCTACTTAATACACAATGCAGCTTCGTGGCAAAGCCGTCCTCCAGCCCGGAGGTCCTTATCATTTTGAAGTTTAGTAAAGGGATATAATGTACATGACTGCTATCTCATTTTGAGTCAACACTTTTGTAAGCCCGTGCGGCAAATTAGTTGACTCGTTCAAGAGTTTGTAATAGATGTTCATTATCAATAAAGAGAACTTTTCTATGTTTCAAATTCGTGTTTCAATTTATCTGCGTACTCTGAATATGTGCTTGTTATGCAAAATAATAAAGCCTTGTGCGGGCGCAACCCCAGGCCCGCACGGCGGTCACGCCGGGGGACGCCCCTACGATTCGGTGAAATCGGGGCGTGACACTAGGTATTGGTATCATGTCATCATACATATTTTAGATGGATATAGGGTCATATAGTTGAGTGATCCAAGTAGCAATTGAATATCATGGAATTATTTTTGGAATTAATAGATCCTCACTATTCTATTGGTGCTTGATACTTGGTTGTGTAGAGATGTATATCCATGAGATGTATTAGAGAGTGAGCCATGGTAGAGTGATATCCATAAGTGTATAGTTGGGTATAATATTATTAGAATGTATTGTGCTAGGTAGTAGGACTTGAGCTACATATGAAAGTTATGCATTAGTATGGATAGTAATGTGCGTGATGAGCTGTTGTGAGTGTTAAGAAGTTAGCATCTGTGTACCAAGAGTGCGTAGAGAGTGCAAGTATTCAGGGTGTACCAAGATTTGGATAAGTAACATGTAATATGTGTCAATATGATTTCAGTAAGTATTATTGTGGGTGATAATATTAGCTAGGTGTTACAGTGCGATATTAAGGTAGGACGTATAAGGGATAAGTCATGAAGCGTAAGGTGCAGGTGTATTAGACAATGAGAAGGGAAGTAACCTGTATAAGAGTATGTTTCAGTAGTATGAGCACCTTGCTAGCGTATTGGAAGTGAGGGAGTAGTTATATATCAGTGAACCGTATGATAGGTATAATGGTACCAGTGAGGTATCATAGTATCATAGTAGGTATGAGGTAGTTATGTATGTACATTGATAACTGATACAAATAAATAACCTAGGGTGATCATTAGGTGTAAGATATGAGTTTGTACCAGATGCCAAGATAGGAGGAGTATCTTAGTGTTAAGAACCATATTACCTCAAATATTAAGAAGGTTTAGGGTACAAACAATCTAGTGGCTAGTGTACTAAGTATAGATGAGAGACATGCGTAACCTGGTATGAGAGTATCATTTAAGTGCCACATATATGAGCTAGTGCCTTATGTAGATGGTGTCAAGACTGGGGTAGGCACCCTATAAAAAGTATTCTAGATTGGTAAGGGTGTACCAATTGGGTACATGAGCGTGAGTATATACAAGTGTTTATTTACAAGAAGAATGGTTATGCAGTGTGCAGGTGACTGCAAGAAGCTGAGGCAGATAGAAGACTGTATGTTTGTTAGAGGGTAAGCTAGCATAAGAATCGACATATTAGTGAATGCGTTCATGTGTCTCACAAGAACGTAGAAAATTTGAGTGTTGGTAGAGTACCCTTCTAGAATCAGAATATAGTATCCTAGAAGTGTTAGCATAGTATTCTAGGTAGTGTGTGCCAGTGTGTGCCAGTGTGTCAATGGCCTATAACCATAGTATATTATTAATATTAGAAGTGATATCCCTTGATATTAAGTATTATGGCTAGATTGATGCTTAGTGAATAATTAGTGTAAGTATTAGATATAGGTAAAGGTCCCGCTAGGCCACTTATGACACAATAAATTGTACTGCACCCGCAGAGGGAGACACCCCAACATGGCATAGTTTTTGCGATGATGGTTGAGTGACCGATGCTACATGCGTTGATTTAGCATATTATGTTCTATTATTGACCTTCCTTTTCTTTTCATCTATTGATCTGTTTGAGTCTCTAGTATCCTATAGCTTACGTTAGTCAACCCTTGATAGAGACTGCAATATCATGACATATAGAGACCATAACCGTACTTTTAAAAATGTATAGTGTGGCTATCAGAATTATATTCTGATATAATTTTTAGATAAGATTTTCTTAGACCATGACTAGATGGAGGCTTGACTATAATGAGGTTTATGAGTATGTTATGACCGTAGAAGAAAGGCAATGAGATTATCTTTTAGACCATGAGTTATCCTTTCAGTTCGTGTCTACTTCCATCCTTAAATTTTGAGGACAAAATTTTTCTAAGGCGGGTAGGATTGTAACTACTACTTTCCACCATAGGGGTATTTTGGTAATTTTGTATGTTGTTATATTTTTATATATTATTCTATATTAGTGATTGCCTAGAATTATATTAGTGTTAGTTAGTGGCTAGCCAATTAGAATTTGTAAGTATTAGTTAATGCTAATTATTGTTAGTCATAACTTTAGTAATTAGAATTAATTAAGTTTAGTTGTCATGAAGAAAATATTCCTCTTAGTTGTAGAGATTCATTCTTTTAGTTAATTAGATTCCATTCATGACAAATAGAGATGGACAAATTTAATATTTTGGCATGACCAAACCTTACTATAAGGGATAAGTTCCATTTAGGGCTCATCCATTCATTTTATTTTACTCATTAGCCTCATTTTTCTAAATCTTCTTCTTCCCCATGCAAACCCAATTCCCTATAAATTCTACTCAATCCACTTTCAATTCCACTCATTCTCACCATCATGAAGGCCTAGAGCATCGAAGAGCACAAGGAGATCCATAGGAGAGGAGCTTGCTAGGAGATCGTGTCCGACTCATTCATTTCGTATCCAAATTCGGAATTCTCCAAAGAGGCTACCAAAATACTAGGTAATCTCCTAATTTTATCAAATTCATGGTTAGGAACACTCCTTGGTCATGTAGAAATCTTTCCATGGTTAGATTTGACTTTCCAATGGTAGATCTAGGCACTATAAGCCCTCAATTTGGTAGATCTAAGTTGATGTCATAATTTTGGGGCTTAATTTGGAAAAAATTCTAATTGTGTCCATTGAGTGAGTGTATTGTGTCCTAATGAGGACTATTGATGTTTATTTGATGTTGTGAAGGTGTTCTTGTATCCAAAATTGGACACGTAGAGTCCGTATCATGATATGCCATGATACGTATAGGTGAAATTGGTAAATTGGGTGTATATATGTGTTCTTTTGTCCAAAATATCCCAAATTCGTCGTAGTATTCAGCCACATTTTTAGCAGTCATAGCAACTTAGGAATGTCATAACTCCTAACTCCTAACTCCGATTAATCTTTTATTTTTTTAAAAGAACCGTATCAAAGTTAGATTTCTAAATATATAAATTAATAGGCCAAATTTGTTCTGAAATTTTTTGTCAAACGGTTTGAGTGTCAGATGTCCGAAAGGCGAATGTGTTTTGATATTTTTTCGATTTCGAGAGCTTCCGGACACGAAAATATGATCCGTTTGAAGTTTCAGAAATCTAATACGAAGGGCTACGCCATACTTTAATCCTAGAATTTATTAAATAGGTCTAATATATGCAGTATTGGTTACAAGTAGAGAACTGACTATACGACATAGGTCTTTTGTGTATCCTATGAGCCTAGGTAGAATGGATATGAAGTGAGTGTAGGTATCATTGGTTGCCAAGCATATATATATATATATATATATATATATATATATATATATATATATATATATATATATATATATATATATATATATATATATATATAAGTGTTAGGTAATAGGTGTTAGTGTGCGTGTTAGTGTTGATACAAGTGGTTATCAAGTGAGCCAAGTGTATGTAAGTTATGTGTTAAGGTATTATAGTTTGGGGTAAGGTACTAGTGTGATACTTGGATACCAGGAGGATATTGGTATCATGTCATTCAAGTATCATGAGTGAGGATAAGTGAGTATTGGGGCTTGAGTAAGGTATCATATTTAGTATCAAGTATTAGTATTAGAGCTAGTTGAGTAAGTATCTAGGAGGATAAGGTATTGGTCAAGATAATAAGATATTGTGTATTAGAATTAGATAATGAGTAATATTAAGATATCAAGTGCCAAGAGTAGGGTGAGTACCTTGGATGTAAGGTAAGTATATGTTATGGTCATGGATTAGTATCTTTGGGGTTGTTATCATATGATACCTAATGTGGTACCATATACAAACAAGTGGGATATGTGTGGGGTAAATTAGAGTGTGGTATCTTAGGATGTATCATGGTATTTAGAATTTAGAATACCAAGACACCAAAATATTAGAACTAGTATGAGGTAATACTATGATACTAAGGTAAGATTTTGATATTAGGTATTGGATTAAGATACCATGGTAATGGTAGTGTCTAGCTTGGGTAATGGGTTAGGTACCAAGGTATGAGTTAAGGTATTGTGTATTGGTCAAGATAATGGTATTAGCTAAGATATTATCCTTGAAACTAGGATACATGATATTATTTTAAGGTATTGGTTAAGGTAATGAGGTAATACAAAGATATTGGCTAGGTATTAAGTGTTAGACTAAGTTATTGTATATATTAGTATATCTATATAGTATATATGATATTATTATATCATAGCTAACTAGTATGACTTTAAAACCTAGTTTAGCCAAGGTATTGACCCTAGAACTAAGGTATTGACTAATAGTTAAGGTATTTGAGATACGGGCTAAGGTATTAGGTAGATGTGTGATACAGGTTAAGATACCGTGATACGGGATAAGATAAATAGCTATAGGCCAAGATATTGCTAGAAATTATAGGTAGAAGTATATATTAGGATAATATATGCTTGTAACTTATTAGTATAACCTAGAAATCTAGCATTAGCCTAGTATTAACTAGTATTGACTACTTTGACATAGTTAGCACCTAAAAATTAAATAGTGACTTGTTAAGACCTAGTATAACTTTATAAACCTTGGAAATAGGTAAAATCAACCTAAAAACTAGAAAATGACCTAGTTTGACTGTGTTGACCTAGATTTGACCTAGTTTGACTATTGTGACATAGTTTTGACCTAGAAACCTAGTTTTGAGTTAATTAAATTTATTGTTGACTTTAAAACACTATTTGACCTTGATACATCATATATAGGTTACTTGGACTCCAGTTTAGAGACTATTTGATATTCGTTGCTCCGGACCTCATGTGAGTACATTCTCTGATAGTTTTCTGTTTATGATATTTTCTATGTTTCTTGTATCTACTGTAGATATCTTTGACTTCTTGACACATGGTTACACAGATTGGTATTTTTGGATCCCATCATGAGATGTTATTCCTGATGGTTTCTAGCGTATCATGTGTAAAACCTGTTATTCTTGTACTTGTATGGACACTAATTCTTGGGGAGACTTGCTACCTTCTCAGAGAATCCTGTATCGTAGCGTGCCATGGTTGGATCCACTATACCACTTGGGGGCGGGGAGTGTTAGTGTAGATATGCGATCATACCCCCTGAAGTTCATGTTTTCCTGTGAGTGTTAATCATACACCTCACGTATGATAACCATACCATATTCCTGTGCAAGTTCCCAAGCCGATCACATATTGAAACTAGTACTCACTCACTTAGTTAGTTGTATTTTTTGACTCTTGTATATGATACTCATTACTCTTGTATTTATTTACAGCATTTTATATCTTGTATATTTCTTGATCTTGTTCTATTTTTTGTATTTTTCTCTATTTACTGTTACATAGTCTTTATCATTTATTGGAACTACTGTTAGAGGTGTATTTTTCTCCAATCCTGAATGAATAATATTTTTTAGTGATTATTGTGCTCTACATTCCGGAATTTCAGAGTGATGCTATAGACATGAATGCTATTACATTGTGGACCTTGAGGTGACAATTGTAGAGATCTAGGCTAGTACTTTTTATTCCATATTATGTCTAGTTTCTTTCCATTAGAATATTATTTGGTTTATCTTTCTTATTTATTATGCCTTTAGATTATGGTGATTGAGTATATGATAGAACTAGTTGTATTAGTAAGATTGATAGCTATATATTGATGACCTAGACATCGTTCTACTGCCGATGCTGCGGCGTAGGCTGGACGTACCCACGTACTCGTGCCCGATCATGCGGGTGCAGGTCGTGAAAATATATGTTTACAGTCTTATATTGAATATATTATATAGTATACAACTACATATATACTACTTAGAAGTTCTGCATGTTTACTATAATAGAATTAGTCAAGAAGAAATCATATTATTTGGATCAGATGGTTCAAATTAGTCAAGAAGTAAATTTTTAGGATCAAATCAGTTCAAAATCTAACTGGATCAGACGGTTTGATTGTCTGATCGACATGATCTACCTAGTGGCGTAGCTTCTTGTCCCGCTCTGTTGCCAATAATGTGAGTCGAATATGTAACCAACATCCCCAGGCTACGTGCTTTAGGAATAACCCATATCCGTAACCATGTTTGTTGCTTGTATGTTCTAGGATAAAATATAGGGTAATACTAAATCATCAACAAAGTAATTACTAAGTATACTCACAATATCAAGCTTTCACATTACAACTCATAAGTCTGAGTTCTATCTTCAAAAGAAAGTATACAAGTTACTCACTAATTATACAACTATATATCTATCTCCCATAAAGATTAATATACATATAATTATACAAAAACATAAAATAAATTTATGTGTCTATCTGCCGCATCCCTTACTCTTCGGATTCGTCCATATTATATAAGGAAAGAATCTTGTCTTCATCCTGGCCTTCATCTAGTAAACAAAATCTAGGTCATCAAAGACATGCAAGTCCTCGATTCAAGGAAGGTAAAATAAATAAAATAATATGATACCGAAGATCAAGTGCAATAGAAATCTAACCCAAATAAACTTTAAGTACAAGATTAAATGTAACTTTGAACTAAATTCTAAAGTAATCTTAATCTGGTAAAATAATTGTATCCAAAACCTTTTTTTAAGTCCTAAATTCACTAAAACAGTCACAAGGCAATTTTTTTTATATGATGATGCAAAGTTTAGAGAACATGTTTGGAACTCACATGCAAAGTATCACGAGCACTATTTAGGCAATAATCCCGTTACTAGGGATCAAGTGATGGCAGGTAGGCACAGTACTTAGTAGTCTGGCCACTCCTCTTCGGAAGAAAAATTATAACATTATTTAATACCAAATTCGACTTTTTTATTGAATTAGGATAAATATTTACCGATAACATGAGATACAAGTAGGTAGGTGATTTTAGCATTCACCCACTCCCAACGCAAGGTCTTGCGAAGGAGCTACATGTACTGATCAGTTTTGTTTAATTATATTGTCAAGATTTTATACTTGTGATCCAAACTGTTCTCCTCCGCCCAATGCTCGATTCTACAATCACAATCAATCCTAAGCTCATTCTAATAGTTGAAACTATGTTTCCTGGCTCAAATATACATCTTAATTTGTATTTCTGGAATATAGATATCACTTAGTAGAAATGCTTTCAACTATTGTAATGACACCAATTAATTCTCTATGTGTTAATCTCACATAATATGATAATACAATAAATATTATATTCCAGAACCAAGAAAACAAGATTTAAAAATCATATAGCTTATGCGTTTATAAGTCCATGTCTGTCACGACCCGCACCCGAAATAAGGGCACGAGTAGTGAGCAATGCCTAGCCTACGATGCAGCATCAACGGTAGAATGCTGTCTTGTCAACCATACTATCTAACATCTCACACGTATGTATAAAGTACCATTTAATGTCATCTCAACTCCAAACGGAGGAACAATATGGTAATGATAAACTATACTCAATCACAATGCAAACTAAGGAAGATAAAGCACGAAATAGAATAACGAAAAAGAGTGTCACAATACATCCACAAGCCTAAAATAATATATATGTCAATAACCTTAATAAGAGTCATATATAAGTCTAACAATAATCTAAATCTCCTCAGGCTCTGGTACTAAGTCCTCCTGCTCTAAATGAGTATCCTCTAATGGTACGCCATCCTACAGCCCGTAGTAGGTAGGATACTGTCACTACCCCATTTCAAGGGCGGAATAATTTTTTTATTTTTAATTTGGTAAATTGTGTTTTGATCATAAATATTTGTATTAATATTTAATTAGATGTATTTATTTATTTTTATTAGTTGTTTTAGGGTTTTGGCTAGTCTTGACCCCATGTCAGACCCTAGTGGACCCTTGCCAGACCCAACCAATACCCTTGTCAGACTTATTTATTATTTTAGAATAGTTATTTATATTTTAATTAGTTAGTTGGAGTGATTAGGAATTAATTAGAGTGCATTTGGAACCCCAAACCCAAACCCTAGTGTGGATGACTTAATTTAAGGGTATTTTGGTCTTTGTACCTAAATGCAAAACCCAAACCCTATTTCTATACATGGCCGCCCCCCTCCCCTTCCTTTCCATTCCCTCTTCTTCATTTTCTTACTCTCCATTCTCTTTCTTTACTCTCCATTCTTTATTTTTCCATTTCCAAGTAAGTTTTTCACTTTTCCTCTCTTCCTTCACTTACTTCCTTCTTTGATGCTAACCCTAACCTTTCATTTTCCTCTAACCTAGGTGTGTAGAGCCTAGATTTGGTGTAGGAGCTTAGTTTGGAGGCTTGGAGGCTTGGTGTGGTATTTTCTAGGGATTTTGGAGATTTTGGCCTTGGGATTCCAACTTCCAAGAGGTAAACCCTAATTTTTCTCTTAGTGATTGCTCTAATATAGTGTAATTAGTAGTTTAGAACCTTCCTAAACCTTAGGGCTAGCCATGGGAGGAAGTTGGATCTTGTTTGGATGTGTTTGGAGACTTTGACATAGGGTTTTGTGTCAATTTTGGGTAAAATCCGAGATTGGCCCAATTTTGGATGTTGTCCTAGGTTAGACGGACCTAGATAGACGTGCTAGGGTATCTTGAGGATAGATACGTGTCCCCGTTCAGACATGTAAGATCGTGTAGCGGAGATTTGGGCGTTTCGGGCGATTTAGGGTTTTTTTCGTCGTCATGGGTTCCACATGCATGTGGAATTTTGCCACGGACCTAGAATCAGAGAGTTAGCATTTTTGTGAGGTCCTAGACATCGATTAGAACTCATGGATAAATTTTGGATCGATTCTGAGTAAGTTTGGTGTGCGTTTTATGAGGTATCGCAAGCCGCACACCAAGTGTTCGTCGAAATAACCAAATGGCCATTTTGACTTGGGTTCGAGGTTTCGGACTTGTGCGCGGGTTGGTTTAGCCTTGGGGAGTGTGTATTAGGGTTTTTGAGTTTATATTTATACATATATAGGTGTTTATATGCATAAGGGTGGTTGTGCGTGTGTTGGCGTGGTTGTGTGTTAGTATGTGTGTTTGTATGTGAGTGTGTGGTTATATATATATATACACTTACACAATACATATATATATACACACTTACATATCCATACATACATATATATATATATATATATATATATATATATATATATATATATATATATATATATATATATATATATATATATATATATATGTATGTATGTATGGATATATATATGTATGTATGTATATATATATATATATATATATATATATATATATATATATATATATATATATATATATATATATATATATATATATATAGTTAGTGAGTGAGGAGGGTATGGTAAGGTATCTCAATACCTTGAGATATCAAGGTATTAAAGGTAGTGAGATATCGGAGATGAGATATCAGGGTATAGCCTAAATAATAGATTATAAATATATATATATATATATATATATATATATATATATATATATATATATATATATATATATATATATATATATATATATATATATATAGTTAGCTAGTTAGTTAGAATAGAGAGGGTAAGGCGAGGTATCGCGATACCTTGAGATACTCAAGGTATTGGGTATCGGGGCGAGGTATTGAATTTTTACCTAGAAATGAGGTTAGAGTTGGTTATATATATATATATATATATATATATATATATATATATATATATATGTGTGTGTGTGTGTGTGTGTGTGTGTGTGTGTGTGTGTGTGTGTGTGCTAGTATATATGTTAGTGGTTATAGGCGGGGTATAGAGCGTAGGTTGAGATATCGGATACCGAGGGTATCCCGGTATCTTAAAGAGGCGAGTTTGAGGGTTTACTAGCTTAATGAGTTAGTTTTGACCTAGAATTTTAGTGGCACCCTAGTTTGACCTAGAGTTGACTGTAGTTGCCCCGGTTGACCGCCAAAGTCAACTTTTGACCTAGTTTTGACCTAGAGTTGCCTTTTTGGACCATGGGTTGACTTTTTGACCAAGATTTCTTCGGTTTGACCCGTTTGACCTAGAACAACCCTAGAAGCTTGTTTTTAGTTATTTTATATCTGTTTAACTCTTTAGAACTTCGTTTAACCTTTTTTTCGTAATAGGTCCTTGCGACACCAGTTCGGACCTCGATCCTCGCTAGTTGTTCAGGATGTCAGACGAGTACATTCTCTGATAGTTTTTATTATCTGATGATTATTATGATTCAGCTTCTAGTATAGTATTTTCTGATTTTCTGGCACGACACTGACTAGTATTTCTGGATTCATTTACTTGCAACACGTATATTTCATGTTTCTGGCCTCTATTTCTGGAATCATCTACTGGCATCACATCAGGACTCACTACAGGCATGACTCATGTTTCTGGCTGGACTCATACTTGATTTGTATGTCGGGTCTTAAATTCACTTGTACTAGTCGGGGCAGGAAAATACTCGAATAGACATATAAACATTCCCAAATCTGGAATCACTGGAATCACTCCCTCTGGTCTAATATGGAATGATAGCAGCCGCGCACCAAATGTGCGGTGAGCCGTACTTACCCCTAGCCGTTTATATGTCGAAACAGGTATTTCAGAGACACGAGTTCATTCTTTCTAGTCTGGACTCTATTGCACTTCTTGACTGGTCTCACTTATACTTTCTGGACTGGACTCATTACATTTATTCTTGCTGGACTCACTTTACGTTATTTCGCACACACTTGATCTTAGTTTAGATTTTTTGTATCCTGCAGTTATTATTATCTTGCTTCTGATTTTCATGCATCTTTACCTTTATGCACCAGTTGATAGATATATATTTCCTTGTTCATACTTTATTTCCTTCACCTTGTGCTACTTGCTACAACTACTTTATAGTTTTTATCATTTAATTGGAACTGCTGTTAGAGGTATACTTGCTCCAATCCTGACTGGATATATTTTTTAGAGGATCTGGAAGATTGGTGTCCGACGTTTTATGGACCTCAGTCTGTCGATGGTGCAGATAGGGACCCCCTAGTTCAGGAGTGATTTCCGGGTTGGTAGCCGGGATCACTAGGACCTCAGTTGTATTTATTAACTTTTGGTACCAGATTTGTCTCCGACTTTTGGTTTGAGACTTGTATTGTATTTGATTCTGGATATTGTTGTTTTATTATTATTATTATTGTTGTTGCTTTAGTAGTAGTTGTTGTTTAGACTTTGTAGTTGTTAGACTTCTTTGTTATCTTATCGTGCTTAGATCGTGATTGAGTACTTGTATTATCTTTATTATATTGTTCCTTCGTTTGGAGTTGAGATCTTGATAGGTACATATATTTTTGTGTGAGATTGTTAGCTAGATAGTGGACCTAGACAACATTCTACCGTCGATGCTGCGCCGTAGGCTGGACGTACCCATGACTCATGCCCAATTTTTCGGGTGCGGGTCGTGACACATTTTTGGTGGCGGCCCACGCAGGTCTTGAGCTTCGTAATTAGTGCAATATCGTGGTAGTACAACGATTTAGTTGTACTGCTGCGAGCCTGCTCTAGGATATAGGATCTAGGATGAGAGTGTACTCAATCATGACTAGGAACAATTCTAATCTAATTATTCTGAAATTGCTTTCTTTTGAAATATTACTGTCCTTCTTTGATGATATTGTATATTGCGCTGTATTGACTTCTTTTGATCTGTGTTCAGGATGCCTCCGAAGACATGTTCCCATTGTTCCGTCCCAGCAGTTGCCACCGAGAGGTCTGCTACCTCTCGTCCTGCTCGACTTCAGGCAGCTGCTACCTCTTCACTCACCACTCCTGCGGTTGAGGAAGCATCTACTTCTCTCGGGGATCCTCCTCTACCTTTCGATCCGAGGACTACCCCAGTTGTTCCGGTGGTACCTCCTCTACCACCTCCTGCGTCAGTAGACGTCGCATAGTTGTTTGCGTTCTTCAGGGAGATTATGGACGCACAACACAGCTAGGTGGATGTGATGAGGCTGGGTATTGAGAATGCCCACTAGGTGGCCATGACGGCAGTAGACAGAGTGGATCAGATCCAGCTTCAGGCAGATCGAGCATAACATCCGAGGCCGGGCAACATCATTGACTTCCAGAGGATGCGGCCCAAGGAGTACCGGGGTACAGAGGGGATCCTGTACGTGGATGACTGGATAGAGCAAATTGACGGATTTTTTGGCTGGCACAGATTACAGACAGCATGCAGATAGAGGCAGTGGGTAGTCAGATGTTCGACCTTGCTTTGACGTGGTATCGTACTGATACGAGGACCGCGGCACCAGTGCTTACTTGGGAGGCTTTCAAGAGTCTTTTTAAGTAAAAGTTTTTTCCAGATGTGGCTCTCAGTACCTTGGAGAGCCAGTTTGAGGCACTCGTCCAGGGGAGCATGCTGGTGGACGAGTATGCAACAGAGTTCTGCCGTCTGGGCAAATTTGTAGAGGGCTTGAGTGAGGCAGCAAAGGCGGGGAAGTTTCGTAAGGGCTTGGTCATGGCGGTCAAGTCTTTGACTAGGAGTGACCGCGAGGCAACTTTCGAGCAGATCACAGGGGACGCTCAGAGGGCAGATGATGACTTGGAGCTCAAGTCCAAGAGAGGCAGGGATGATTCAGGTAGTATGAGTGGTAGTACGGGACCGGCTAAGCGTCCCTATGTGTAGAAGACAATGCAGCATGGTCAGGATTAGAGAGTGCCCACTTGTGCCTACTGCAGGAAGGAAGGACACACTTGGGATATTTGTAGGAGGAGGCTGAAGGTGTGTCTGTTCTGTGGATCCGTTGCTCACTAGATACGAGATTGCCCCACTGTACCTCCATTTGGTGGAGCACAAGATCAGAGAGTTAGAGTTAGGCCACCTGTGGCACATAATCATGCCCCGCACCAGCAGAGGGAGATACGCCAGCAGGGTAGGGCTTTTGCGTTGACGGTCGAGGAGGCCGATGCTACGGGTGTCGGGTTAGCAGGTCTGTCTCTTTTTGTTCTTCGTCCTGTCCTTTTCTATTTCTTGTGGTATGCTTCATTAGTACTTGTTAGACTTTTCTTTTTGTGCTGTGGTAGATAGTGTAGTGACCCTGATTGAGACTGTGATAACACGACCAGTAGGACCATGATCTTGCTTGTTGTTTAGGTAGAATTTCTTAACTATAATTGTTGGGGGTTTGACCTATAAGAAGTGCGATCGACTTTAAATTTCGAGGACAAAATTTTCTAAGGAGGATAGGCTTGTCACTACCCCATTTCCTGGGCGAGATATTTTTTTTATTTTTAATTTGGTAAATTGTGTATTAATCATAAATATTTGTATTAATATTTAATTAGATGCATTTATTTATTTTTATTAGTTGTTTTAGGGTTTTGGCTAGTCTGGACCCTATGTCAGACCCTAGTGGACCCTTGCCAGACCCAACCAACACCATTGTCAGACTTATTTATTGGTTTAGAATAGTTATTTATATTTTAATTAGTTAGTTGGAGTGATTATGAATTAATTAGAGTGCATTTGGAACCCCAAACCCAAACCCTAGTGTTGATGACTTAATTTAAGGGCATTTTGGTCTTTGTACCTAAATGCAAAACCCTAACCCTATTTCTATATATGGCCGGCCCCTTCCCCCTTCCTTTCCATTCCATCTTCTTCATTTCCTTACTCTCCATTCTCTTTCTTTACTCTCCATTCTTCATTTTCCCATTTCCAAGTAAGTTTTTCACTTTCCCTCTCTTCCTTCACTTACTTCCTTCTTTAATGCTAATCCTAACCTTAATTTTCCTCTAACCTAGGTGTGTAGAGCCTAAATTTGGTGTAGAAGCTTATTTTGGAGGCTTGGAGGCTTGGTGTGGTGATTTCTAGGGATTTTGGAGACTTTGGCCTTGGGATTCCAACTCCCAAGAGGTAAACCCTAACTTTCCTCTTAGTGATTGCTCTAATATAGTGTAATTAGTAGTTTAGAACCTTACTAGACCTTAGGTCTACCCATAGGAGGAAGTTGGAGCTTGTTTGGATGTGTTTGGAGACTTTGACATAGGATTTTGTGTCAATTTTGGGTAAAATATGAGATTGGCCTAATTTTGGGTGTTGCTCTAGGTTAGACGGACCTAGATAGACGTGCTAGAGTGTTTTGAGGGTAGGTACGTGTCCCCGTTCGGACACGTGAGATCGTATCGCAGAGATTTGGGCGTTTTGGGCAATTTAGAGTTTTTTTTATCGTCATGGGTTCCACATGCATGTGGAATTTTGTCACGGACCTAGAATCGGAGAGTTAGCATTTTTGTGAGGTTCTAGACATTGATTAGAACTCGTGGGTAAATTTTGGATCGATTCCGAGTAGGTTTGGTGTGCGTTTTATGAGGTATCGCAAGTCGCACACCAAGTGTTCGTCGAAATGACCAAATGGTCATTTTGACTTGGGTTCGAGGTTTCGGACTTGTGCGCGGGTTGGTTTAGCCTTGGAGAGTGTGTATTAGGGTTTTTTGAGTTTATATTTATACATATATAGGTGTTTATATGCATATGGGTGGTTGTGCGTGTGTTAGCGTGGTTGTGTGTTAGTGTGCGTGTTTGTGTGTGAGTGTGTGGTTATATATATATATATATATATATATATATATATGTAAGTGTGTATATATATATATATATATATATATATATATATATATATATATATATATGTATTGTGTAAGTGTGTGTGTGTGTGTGTGTATATATATATATATATATATATATATATATATATATATACATGTGAGTGTGTGCGTATATATATACATGTATGTATGTTTGAGCTTATATATATATATATATATATATATATATATATATATATATATATATATATATATGTGTGTGTGTGTGTGTGTGTGTGTGTGTGTGTGTGTGTGTGGATGTGTGTTGAGTGAGTGAGTGAGTGAGTGAGATTGGAAGAGTAGTAGGGGCAGCAACATCATAGCAGTAGGGGCAGCAGCAGCAGGCAGTGCCAGTGGCAGCAGCAGTAGCCAGTGCCAGCTGCAGCAACAACAATATTTTAGAGCAGCAACAGCAGCCTTTAGGAGCAGCAGCAACAACGTCTATGACCCCCCCTTTACTTATTAGCTATAGCTAGAGGGATATATATATATATATATATATATATATATATATATATGTATATATATATATATATATATATATATATATATATATATATATATATATATATGTATAGTTAGTGATTGAGGAAGGTAAGGTATCTCAATACCTTGAGATATCAAGGTATTGAAGGTAATAAGGTATCGAAGATGAGATATCAGGGTATAGCTTAAATACTAGATTATATATATATATATATATATATATATATATATATATATATATATATATATATATATATATATATATATATATATATATATATATAGTTAGCTAGTTAGTTAGAATAGAGAGGGTAAGGCGAGGTATCGCGATACCTTGAGATACTCAAGGTATTGAGTATCGGGGCGAGGTATTGGGTTTTTACCTAGGAATGAGGTTAGAGTTAGTTTATATATATATATATATATATATATATATATATATATATATATATATATATATATATACGTGCTAATATATATGTTAGTGGGTATAGGCGGGGTATATAGCGTAGGTTGAGATATCGGATACCGAGGATATCCCGGTATCTCAAAGAGGCGAGTTTGAGGGTTACTAGCTTAATGAGCTAGTTTTGACCTAGAATTTTAGGGGCACCCTAGTTTGACCTAGAGTTGACTGTAGTTGCCCTGGTTGACCGCCAAAGTCAACTTTTGACCTGGTTTTGAGCTAGAGTTGACTTTTTGGACCCCATATTGACTTTTTGACCCAGATTTCACCGGTTTGACCCGTTTGACCTAGAACAATCCTAGAAGCTTGTTTTTAGTTATTTTATATCGGTTTAACTCTTTAGAACCCCATTTAAACTTGCTTTTTATAATAGGTCCTTGCGACAACAGTTCGGACCTCTATCCTCCCTAGTTGTTCCGGACGTCAGGCGAGTACATTTTCTGATAGTTTTTATTATCTGATGATTATTATGGTTCAGCTTCTAGTATAGTATTATCTAATTTTCTGGCACGATACTGACTAGTATTTCTGGATTCATTTACTTGTGACACGTATATTTCATGTTTCTAGCCTCTATTTCTGGAATCATCTACTGGCATCACATCAGGAATCACTACAGGCATCACTCATATTTCTGGCTGGACTCATACTTGATTTGCCTGTCGAGTCTTGGATTCACTTGTACTAGTCAGGGCGGAAAAATACTTGAGTAGACATGTAAATATTACCAAATCTAGAATAACTGGAATTACTCCCTCTGGTCTAATCTGGAATGATAGCAGCCGCGTACCCAGTGTACGGTGAGATGTACTTACCCCTAGCCGTTTATATGTCGAAACAGGTATTTTAGAGACACGAGTTCATTCTTTCTAGTCTGGACTCTCTTGCACTTCTTGACTGGTCTCACATATACTTTCTGGACTGGACTCATTACATTTATTCTCGCTGGACTCACTTCACGTTATTGTGCATACACTTGATCTTAGTTTAGATTTCTTGTATCCTGCAGTTATTATTATCTTGCTTCTGATTTTCATGCATCTTTACCTTTATGCACCAGTTGATAGATATATATTTCCTTGTTCATACTTCATTTTTTTCACCTTGTGCTACTTGCTACAACTGCTTTATAGTTTTTATCATTTAATTGGAACTGCTGTTAGAGGTGTACTTGCTCCAATCTTGACTGGATATATTTTTCAGAGGATCTAGAAGATTGGTGTCCGACGTTTTATGGATCTCAGCCTGTCGATGGTGCAGACAGGGACCCCCTAGTTCAGGAGTGATTTCCTGGTTGGTAGCCGGGATCACTAGGACCTCAGTTGTATTTATTAGCTTTTGGTACCGGATTTGTCCCCGGCTTTTGGTTTGAGACTTGTATTGTATTTGATTCTGGATATTGTTGTATTATTATTATTATTATTGTTGTTGCTTTAGTAGTAGTTGTTGTTTAGCCTTTATAGTTGTTAGACTTCCTTGTTATCTTATCGTGCTTAGATCGTGATTGAGTACTTGTGTTATCTTTATCATATTGTTTCTCCGTTTGGAGTTGAGATCTTGGCAGGTACCTATATTATTGTGTGAGATTGTTAGCTAGATAGTAGACCTAGATAGCGTTCTACCGCTGATGCTACGGTGTAGACTGAACGTACCCACAACTCATGCTCGATATTTCGGGTGCGAGTCATGACATATACTGGTCCACGAGCCAATCATCTAAAAAATATATCCAATTAGGATTGGAGTGAAGTACATACCTCTGAAAACAGTTTCAAATACATAATCGAGCATATATAACAGATAATAGAAAAGAATACAAGATAACTAAATATCAAAATAAAGTAAACTAGAGTGAACAAGTATTGTATTGGAAAGTAAGGAACATGCAATAGAATAACTGCAAATAAAAGAAAATAGATAAAACTAGCTAATATGCCATGGAATACAAGTTTATTATGTGATCGGTTTAGGTTGAACACGAATACAATATAGTAACTCGATTACACATGTGATATATAATCGACATATACACGAATACACTTGGGCTTGATCACAAAACCAACTCTTATTCCCCCATCCCCAACCAATACCAATAGATCCAATCACCACACGTTACGAACACGAATATGGGCACACTAAACACGAGCAATGTGTGAACACGAAGTACACTAAAATTAATACCTGATACATACGATGAAATACATGTGAAGGAGTACCCGCTAAATACGGTAAGGGATAACATCTCCTGACAGGATCGATATAGTTCCAGTCCGTAAAACCACTTTTTCGAAATCAAGTATACAGTTCTAGAACATGCGATATATACACTATTATGAAATAAAAACTAAAAAAAAATATACTCGCCTGTGATATAGAGAAATAAATGAGTCTCGGTGTCCAAACTGGTGTCACACAGACCTATATATATAAAATTCTATATCAAATTATGTAATAATGGGATAACAAGTTTAAATAAGTTAAAAGATAATTTCTAGGTCAAAACTAGGTCAAACAACCTTAAGGGTTGACTTTTAGGGTCAAACTAGTCAATTTAGTTAATATCACTAAGTATTGAGTAAAATTTATACTTGTACTAGTTATATCTATTATCTATTATTACCTTAGTATATAATTACCTATTACCAAGACCAACTAACAACAGTAGACGAGCCTATAATCAAGTATCTTGATACTCATAACTAGCTCCAACTCTATTACTTATGATACTAACTATATCATAACTCATAAATATACTAGTGCTCTCTTAATAGGTAGTATTATCCTAGTATGTAAATTGGTTCCTTCCAATTACTGGTATCCATAACTTGCCTTAGTTACCTACTTGATACTTCTTATCTTAATACTTTAATTATAACTTAAACCATGGGTATCCCTTACACAAGTAACTGGTATCCTATATCTCCTACATAGATTATACCCTAACATGGATACAATACCTACCATACTTACCCCTGCTACATACTTACCTATAAGTAGGTACCCCTGATACTTAGACTGTACAAAGTCCTGAGCTCACTACCTGATACACATTCCTTTCCATATTCACTTATGAACTCCTTCTTCTCGTGCATAGACCTTCCCCCTTCCATCTAACTTTGACTGATACATACTGATACTGCACTATATCTGACCTGAACACCCCCCATATAACCTGAATACTCTTTTCTCATTGCTCCCTCACAGTGCACTACAATGTGGCCCCAATTCTAGCGTATTAAAGCTCTTCTAATACAGTAAAAATTTAGAGTAGTAATGGAATATTAGAATACCTGTCAATATCAGAACATTGGAATATCCGTGTTTCTGTATCAAAGAGTATCAAACTCAATTTCCATTACCACAAGTTTCTTCAATCCACTGCAATACTCCTCGATATTTAGCTGTTAAATACAATAACACCATCCCATATCTTGACAAAAATACAGGTATCAGTCCATCCTGACTTGGACTACAATTGGCAGTCTTAGCCGAGCCCCCATATGTAGGTTATTATACCTGAACCGGGTTTCCCCCCTATCCCAAGCCTCACTCCAGGCATTGTCTTACCCAAGCTTCAACTGTCTCAATAACCCACTGTGTCGTGCACCCTTCCATTTGAGGGTACCCCTAATTACATATTCTCAGTCACTAATAGTTGCTGTCAAGCAACACTTGTTGCTGCTACTTCTACTGACACTAACATTTACCCAAGTCATCAGTCCCTTGCCACTGCACCTAATGCTCGAGGCCCTTAAACTACCTGCTGAACCACACTCTCCAAGGCTTACTCTTTAACTCATATATATAGATACTTACACACATCATAAGAAACCTCCCCCCTTAATCAACTATTACTGCAGTGCTATGCTACTATTGTGTCTCTTATCTGGACATACCTGTGTCCTTCCTTCCTCCCTTATCTCACATACGACACACCATCACACACAAACTATCACTTGCACAAAGGCACTGTTACACATTGATACTCGAGTATTTGAGATACTCAAGCACCAAACCTCCTTGCAGTAGACTACTACAACCCCTTCACAACTCAACTGATATATATGCTTCCCACTTTGCCCTTGACTGCATCCATCAGTGTGCAGTCAGAACATTATAGTACACTAGCTTCAGCATCCCCACCACAACACATATACCACACACTTTAGTCCTTACTCATCACCTCACTAACACAGTCCCACGTGCACACGCACACTGCATACACACAGTCTCCTCCTTATATATAAATACATATACTTATCATCATACCTATATACATATACTTATGCATATATTTAACAAGTATACAACATAATTAAGACTTGAAAGTGCACAATATATACTAATAACAATTCATCAAATACTTTGAGGGTGCAATATGGGATATTTATAATACCCATCCAAATAAAGAGCCAAACAGTAATTCTCCATAATTATACATTTCCATTTATCAATTACACAATAACTTAACTAAAGCAATTTTCTAAAATAGAGTTTAATAAGAATTGCACAAAAATACCCAAAGTTGGGCCCCGTATCACATCGTATCACAAAATACTATGATACGACCTATACGTATCCATTTGTGGACACGTACATAGTCCCATAACCCCGATCTAAGTCTAATTAGATCTAATTGGTCTCATGACACACAATTATTGTGTCAAATTTATAATTCCTCTAACATGCACCAAAACCCCACATATAACTCATAATACATAACCAAATAGCCTAGAACTTGTTCCTATAGGTAGTCCTATGCCATGGGGTCATTCCTAATGGTCAAATGCATGATTAAGAAGCTATAATAAAAGGAAAATTTAGGAATTACCAATTGGGAGATGGATTCCCAATAAAAATATAATTAGACATGATCCCGACACGATCTATAGCTCCAAAGCTCCTTCTCCTTGAGCTTCTTGCTTCTCCAAGCTCCAAGGCTCCAAGAGTGATAAATTTGAGAAGGAATTGGTGGTGAATTGTGTAAAAAATCAATAGAGAGAAAATGGGGAATTGGGGATCTAGAATTTGGATCAAAAATTAAAATACAAATGGGAAAGAGAGAAGGAAAGCCCCTCTTCAAGTGGCTAGGCCCTTCCTCCTTCCCCAAGCTATATGTTATGGTCCCAAATACCCCTACATAATGTATTATAAGAAATATTAAGGGTGGGTACTTTTGGAAGTCTCTAACTAATTGTATTAAACTAATTTTTTCAAATTAATTAGTGGAATGACTAATGGACTTGGGTCCAAGTTGGGCTCACTAATTATCATGACAAATCTAAATAGGTCCATATGTGTCAAATCTAATATTGGCTAGTCTTTCTAACTAGCTAACTAACTAACTAACTAACTAACTAACTAACTAACTAACTAACTAACAAATGACACAAGTTTCTAATAACCAATTAATACAAGTCCAATAATCATAGCTCAACTTAATTAATTATTAATAAAATTATCATATTTATATTTAATATGATATTCCTAAAATTAAATATCCATTCTAAATTATCAAATTATCCCTAGCTGGAAAAGTGAGGGTGACAATCGTACCCACCTTAGAAAATTTTTGTCCTCGAAATTAAGGAAGAAACTAACTACCAAAAGTAATCAATACAAGCAAGAAAGAATTATACCTCACGGCTCAAACAGATAAGGATATTGCTCGTGCATCTTGGCCTCTCGCTCTCAGGTACTCTCTCATGGCGAGTGATGCCTCCACATGACACGCACCAAAGAAATCGTCTTGTTTTGCAGCACCTTCTCCCTGCGGTCTAAAATCTCCACGGGCTGCTCTGGGTAGCTGAGAGTCGGACCAACCTGGATCTCCGAGTGATATAGTACATGGCTAGGATCTTCCACGTACCGTCTCAGCTGCGACACGTGGAACACATTGTACACTACCTCTAATGCAGGCGGCAAGTCTAGTCTGTAGGCCAGTGCACTGACCCTCTCAAGAACACTGAAGGGTATGATGTACCGTGGACTAAGCTTTCCATCTCCACCAAAGTGAATGGTGCCCTGTGTCACGCCCCAATTTCCTGCAGGCTAATCGGCCTTCCCCGCTAGGCGAGAATTACCGCGCCAGCGCTTTCGCGGAATGATCGCTTCGGCCCATCTGGGCGTGATGTCGCATGAGCGTGAGCTACGCCCGTGCAAGGCCGTGGTTCATTGGCTGGCGGTAAGAGGTATAAGCTACAGAGTCGCACAGATTATTCGAGTGCAGCGGAATTATAAATGCATAGGGGATTGATAACAAGTTCACTGAGTCGACAATAGCGAAAGCATTGAATAACACAAGTTGAAGTAAACAAACTCTTTATTGATATAAACAAGTTTTACAGGCGACGCTTGGCCGAGATTATAATTCGCTCATAACTCTCTCTCTGAAACAGTTAGGCATGCCAAGTGGCTACACTTGTAGAATGATACACTTGTGGAATGATTGTACAAGCGATGTTCAGGCGATATTCCAACATTATTTCTTGTATATGTACTTCAGTTCCGGACGCAGCGCTCCAAGGCATTAGGGTGAACTCCACGCCTTAGCACGCACGAAGGAGGCATCCGCACCGAACGAGATTCTCCCGCACCCTGCAAACGATATGGTGGATTATCAGTACATTGAATGCACTGGTGGGGAGGCTACTCGCCCGCTCAACAAATCCAAACACGTAATAACCAACCAAATCAAGGCAAACCTCCCCCCCAACCCCCCCTTCAAGGGCCATCCACAAAGCTTCCAAGGGAAGCTAATACCCCTTGGCTTCTAAGGAAATTTAAGGGTCGAGGGCAATTTGGTCATTTCTAAGTAAAGTTAATAATACGTTTTTAATTAAACCTATTCATACCCTAATCAAACATAGTCTTTTGCACTAATTAAATCCTAATTTTTATATGAAAAGACACAACACTAACACTAACACTTTAATAAAATATAAAGATATATGTAAAAACAAATAATATTATATTAAAATTTTGAAAACCCGAGAAATTATATTATTAAAATAATATAATTTTTCTCGAAAATCTATTTTCTCGTAAAAAAAATATTTCCAAATAAATAATAATAATAATTAAAAATAAATTTTGAAACCAACTATTATACTTTACCCTTAGAAAAATTTCATTCTCGGAATTCAAATTATGCTAATAGAACTATATCAAAAGTACTTAGATTTTAGAACAACATTGAGTCCCAAATAGATAGGGATAATGTTTTCGCATATATTCTTCCCATTCCCAGGTAGATTCACCTGGAGGATCTTTACTCCATGCCACTCGTACCAGAGATATGCTTTTGTTCTTGAGTATCTTTTCTCTTCTATCCAGGATTTCTACTAGTTGTTGTTCTATTCGGAGTGTCGGACCCACTGTTATCTCTGAATGGTCCAGTATATAATTTGGATTTGGTACATATCTTTGAAGTTGTAAGATATAAAATACATCATGAATTCCTTCTAGTGTTCGAGGTAAGACCAATCTGTATGATACCTCTCCAATTCTTTCAATTACATCAAATGGTCCAATGTACATTGGACTTAATTTTTCTCGAGTTCCAAATATAATTGTTCCTCGAGATGGTAAAATTTTCAAGAATACATGATCGTCAAGTTAAAATTCTAAAGATCTTCTATATTTATTTGCCCACATATTTTGCCTTTCTTGAGCTACCTGAAGATGACTCCTTATAGCTTTAATCTTGTCTACAGTTTGTACCACAATTTGTGTACCCAATAGTTGATGTTAACCTATGTCACTTCAACATATAGGGGACCAAAATTTTCTTTCATAAAAAGCTTCAAAGGGTGCCATTTTAATGTTGGCATGATAACTTTTATTATAGGAGAATTCGATTAGATGAAGATGATCATCCTATGATCCTCCAAAATCAAGAGTACATGCTCTCAACATATCTTCAAGAGTTTGAATAGTTATTTCTGATTGGCCATATGTATGAGGGTGATATGCTGAGCTAAACTTTAAACGTGTGCCCTGACTTTCTTGTAAGCTCCCCCAAAATTTTAAAGTAAACTAAGATTCTCTGTCTGAAACTATGCTTGCAGGTACTCCATGCTGACTAACAATTTGTCTCATATACATATCAGCTAATATTTTAATTGATTGACCTACTCGAAATGGTAGAAATCGAACGAATTTTGTAAGTCTATCCACACTAACCCAAATAACATTGTTAGCCTTCTGAGTCCTTGGAAGTTCTGATACGAAGTCTATAGTAATATGATCCCATTTCCATTCTGGTATTAGTAAAGGCTGAAGAAGTCATACAATCCTCTAGTTCTCTACCTTTACTTGTTTAAACACTAGGCATTTTGATACAAATCTTGCAATTTCTCTTTTCATTCCATGCCACAAACAAATTTGTTTGAGATCTTTATACATTTTCGTTTTCCCTGGATGAATAGAATATTAAGAATTATGTGCCTCTGACATAACTTTTGTTCTTAGATCTCCTTTTGGTACACATAATCTGTGTTCAAACCTGAATATTCTATCTGGATATTTACTTGTCCCAGTCTGAAGTCCTGTTTCAGTCTTCTTCCATAATCCTTGTAATTTAACATATTCTTGTTGAGTTGCTTTTATTCTCTATACTAAAGATGACTGAACTTGCAAGTTAGCCCAAGATCCTTCTGCCCTTGGATATATAATTTCAATTTTCATTTTTCTTAAATCATGAAGGATTTCTTTTGGTGTGTTCATAAAGAACACTGTAGGTCTTCTATTTATTGCATCTGCTACTTTATTTGCTTTGCCAGGATGATATTCTAGTTCCATATCAAATTCCTTAAGTAGCTCTAACCACATTCTTGATCTCATATTCAACTCTTTCTGAGTGAATATATATTTAGGCTTTTGTGGTCAGTAAAGACTAACGCTTTCACCATATAGGTAGTGCCTCCATAATTTAGGTGCAAACACTACTACTGCAAGTTCTATATCATGTGTTGGATAATTTATTTCATGCTGCTTCAACTGACGAGAGGCATATGCTATAATTCTTCCATGTTGCATTAGTACACAACCCAGGCCTTTACCAGAAGCATCGTTATAAATTTCATAACCCCCATATCCGCTTGGTAATGCTAGAACAGGTGATGTAATAAGTCTTTCTTTCAATTCTTCAAATACTTACTGGCATTTTTTTGTCCAAATAATTTTTTCATCCTTCTATGTCAAACGGGTTATATGTTTAGAAATCCTCGAGAAATTTTCTACAAAGCTTCTGTAATATCCTGTTCATCCCAGAAAACATTGAATTTCTTCTACAGATTTAGGTACATGCCATGATTTTACTGCTTCTACTTTCCTTAGATTAACTGAAATTTCTTTGCCACTGATGATATGGCCAAGAAAAAATATACAGTCTAACCAAAATTCGTATTTGCTAAGCTTCCCGTATAATTGTTCTTGTCTCAAAGTTTGAAGTACTATCCATAGACATTCTTCATGTTCTTCCTCATTCTTGGAATATATCAAAATATCATCGATGAATACTATGATAAATTTATCCAAGTATTGGTAGAATAAGCGATTAATAAGATCCATAAAGCTTGCAAGAGCAATAGTTAATCCGAATGACATAACTAAGAATTCATAATGCCAATATCGGGTTTAAAAAATTATTTTTGATACATCTTCTTTCTTTAATTTTACTTGATGATATTCTGACTTCAGATTAATTTTTGAAAATACTTGTGCTCCTCCAAGTTGATCAAATAACTCATCAATTCTTGGTAATGAATATTTGTTCTTGATAGTCCTCTCATCCAATGCTCTATAATCAATGACCAGTCGTAATGTTTCATCTTTCTTTTTCACAAACAAGACTGGTTCTCCCCAAGGTGAAATACTTGGTTGAAAAAAATCTTTTAGTCAACAGTTCTTTTATTTGTTCATTCAACTCTGCTAATTCTTCCTTATTCATATGATACATTTTCTTTGCTACTGGTGCTGCTCTAGGAACCAGATCTATAGTAAACTCTACTATTCTGTCTGGTGGTAGTCTCGATAATTTATCAAAAAATACATCCTTAAATTCAGATACTATCCTCAGGAATTGTTTTGGAATACTCCTCGAGTTGGCAGTCTAAATTCTCTAATCTTCTCTATTTGATCTTCCTTATGATCCCAAATAAAGTTATGTACTTTTCTTCCTGGAAGTTGAAATATAACCCTTCCTTGACCATAATCTATATTAGCTACAACTAATGTCAACCAGTCCATTCTGAAGACTATATAATAATTGATCATTGAAAAAAACCAAAAGTCTTACTCAAAATAATTCATCTTCAATTCTGATTGGACAAGCTTTACATATATGATTGACTTCCACTGTCACAACCTGCACCAGGTGTAAGGGCATGAGTAAGTGGGTACGTCCAGCCTATGCCGCAGCATCAGCGGTAGAATGCTGTCTTGGTCAATAATACTATCTAAATATCTCACACAATATATAATGTACCTGTCATGATATCTCAACTCCCAAATGGAGGACAATATGATAATATGATAATGGTAAAAAATTCTTAAATACAATAATAAGCTAGAGTAAGATATGGTACGATATGGAATAAAATAAAAGAAATACAGAGTCAAAATACATCACAAGCCTAATAGTCTAAGCTCAACACAATGATCACAAATATAATACATGCCAAAAGTGTCTAACTGACATATACAATATCATAAGTGAACTAGCTAAGTCTCATCGATTGCTGGTACTATCTCATCATGCTCTATGGGTGCTAATTCAACTAGCTCACCATCCTGTGGCCCGTAGTTCATAGGACACCAATCCTCTAATGAATCATCTGAAAAATATATCCAGTCAGGATTGAAGCAAAGTATTACCCAATAGCAGTTCCAATAATTGACAGAAACTATAAAACAACAACAATAATAAAAATAAATAATGTAATAACTGAACTAGCAAATATTACGAGAAGAAGCATCATGGTGAATAATGGAAATAAACTGAGAACAATATGGTGAGGAACATCAATTTAATAAACTGGAATAATAAAAATAATATAGTAAATGTGCCTTGAAATATTAGTAAGATAATGTGATCGACTTGGGCCTAGCACGGACAATATATAAAAGAGGAGCTACCATGATCACACGTGACTTGCGTGATCTTCTAGCTATCACGGTCTATACTAAATCACAGACTATAAGGTATGATCACTTATCCACTAATAATTCTCTAACCTCCGACTAGTACACAGATCCAAATTATGACACGTTATAAGACGTATATCACACTGCACGGTCTATAATATCATGCACTATGATCACGGTCTATATAATCACTAAGATATCACGGTAATCAATCAATAATCATGAAGCACGACACGTCGATCACTGAGTAATCACAGCAATAACATCTCTTGACAATGATCAACGTATACCAATCCGTGTAACCATCGTGTTAGTAGCCAAATATCTCAATACTAAATACATGTAACATAGAGACTATAAAATAAGAAAACTATCAGAGGATGTACTCGCCTCTGGTTCTGAGCAACTGAAGTAACTCGGTGTTCGAGCAGGTGTCACACACACCTATATATGAATGGTATGTCAATGGGTGTAATAAAGTGATAAATAAACTAAAATGAACTAAATATGCTGTTTTAGGTCATACTAGTCAAACTAAGGTCAAACTAGGTATTTACCATAATTTTAGGATCATATCTAGCTTCTAGGTCCAATTCAAGGCTATACTAGTTGTTACTAGGTGATACTAGGTTATATTTAGATTATAGGTTCATAACTTGAAGGTATTAAGCTAAATTAGTTAATATCACTAAGTAATATATATGACTTATATATACTAGTTAATATTATTAAGTATTAAGTAAAACTTATATACACTAGTTAATATCCAATATCTATATATATTTAGCTTATATATATATATATATATATATATATATATATATATATATATATATATATATATATATATATATATATATAGTACTTATCTAGTATCTATACACTTGAGTTACCTGTAGCACAACATCCTATCATCTTGGTATATGAGTCATTACTCTAATACCTTAACTCATAACATATATCTTACCAATACCCGTATCTCATTCTTACCTTACATACCTGGTACCTGATACCAACTCACCGATACTCTAACACTCAACCTACTCTCCCTACTCAATGTGCACTGCCATAAGTAGCAACCCCCATGCCTTACTAGGTATGAGTCATACATGGACACACATCAGTCACTAGTTGCACATACACATGGAGAAATACTATTATGTATACTCTCACACTCGAGCTCAAAATGCCTTGCTCCTCACTCCATAACCACGCACAATCCTCTTTCTCAAACATTGATGCTTGGACCAACTGTGGTTATACTGGAACTGCCACTGCAGCCTTTTACACACATAAACACCTGCAGAGCATTGCAACACAATCCTCTCACCAACATATGTGTATAGGTGCACTGGTACACTGGATTGCTGGTATCCTTGCCACTCCAACTCTAATAGCCAATCTAAAATACCCCTATTTGAGTATCATGCTCTGATACTACAATGTTGCATCCATTGCTAACCTCCTAATGATACTTATTGCGCTGCTATGGTTACTGCTTCTTCTTCTTCTTCTTCTTCTTTTCTTTATTGTTGTTGCAGTTTTGCTTCATTGTTGCTCAGTTCCCAGGTTTTAGTTCCCTTCTATACTCCCTCACCATACTTGCTGCTGCTGTTGGTCACTTCTCCAGCAGAAGTACACTAAGTTAATACCTTAGCCTCCCCCTAAATCTCCTTGGTATCACCCACAAGCAACAAAGACAGCAAATTCCCTTACTATACTCTCCCATCCTTGCCAGCAGATCTTCCTGCATCCATGTCCTGATACCCGACCTCTTTTACCATACTGTACTCCACCTGAGCACACATGGACACTTGGACAATGATGTGCACACTATCTTCACCATATCTGCGCACTACTATGCATAATAGCTCACTGCACTCAATACCTCAACACACCATCACTAACTGGTCTACACTAGAGTGCCACTCTTACACAATGAACTTCATATAACCCTCACTAACTGAACCCCCAACTCTTCCTCACTCCCTGCACATGGTACAACACATACGATCTAACTCTCTCTCTCTCTCTCTCTCTCTCTCTCTCTCTCTCTCTCTTTCTCTCTCTCTCTCTCTCACACACACACACACACACTCGCTGCACATGGTATATATATGTGTGTGTGTGTGTATTTATATATATATATATATATATATATATATATATATATATATATATATATAAAACACACAATAGAGACATAAAACCACTTGGCATGCATATGGTGATACTCTATGATACGTTCTCAAATTAGATACCAAAACTCCTAATTCTTCACAATTACTATTAGTACATATCATAAACATCATAATACAACTAAAGTAACTTGTTACGAAGTAATTTAAAGAGTAATAACATAAATCACCCAAAATAAATTCTGTATCATACCGTATCATAAAATATCATGATACGCTCTACTCGTGTCCAATTGTGGACACGTATCTAGTCCTATATCATCAATCTAAGTCTAATTAGATCTAATTGATCTCATGACAAACACTTGATGTATCAATCTCAGAATTTTTCCAAAATGGACAAAAATTATCATGTAGAAATCACAATTGAGGTCCTATGAACCTAGTTCTTATTCCTATGGGTAGCCCTATGCCAAGGAAGGTTTCCTAATGGTTAAATATATGAATTAGAGTCTAGATTATAGAGAAAATTAGAATTTACCTATTAGAAGATGGATTGCTAATAAAAAACTCAAATGGGCACAATTAGGATACAAGCTCCTTGCCAATTCCTCCTCCTTCAAGTGCTCCTTGCAAACCAAGCTCCAATACTTTTTAAATGATGTAATTGGGAGGAAATAAGAGTGAATTAGGGTAAATTTGGTAGAGGGATAGTCAATTTTGGGAAGAACACAATTAGGGATCTAGAATGAATAAATTAACGAGAGAGAGAGAGAGAGAGAGAGAGAGAGAGAGAGAGAGAGAAATACTCCCCTCTTCATGTGGCCGACCCCCTTTCCCTCTTTCCAAGTAATCCACAATGCCCATAATACCCCTCACTATCTAGTTGTGAGGTTTAATTAGGGAGGGCTATATTATGAAACTTCTAATTCTTCCTGAAACTAATCTAACCTCCTTAATTAATTCAGGGAATAGGTCTAATGGGCCTAACCCAATGTTGGGCTTAATATGTCATGACAATCTAATGGGTCCACTAATAACAAGTCCAAAAATAGGCTAGCTCACTAACTAATAAATAAATAGCACAATACCAAATAAATAATTTGTAGCACAATATATAAATATTTAATTACTAAATAATAAATATGCTAAATAAAAAATACCCTCAACTAGAAATGTGGTAGTAACAAGTCTACCCTCCTTAGAAAAATTTTGTTCTCAAAATTTAAGGAAAGAACTAGCACTACAACAAGTAATCACAACAAGCAAGAAAGAATGATACCTCACGGCTCAAAAAGATAAGGGTATCGTTCGAGTATCTCGACTTTCCTCTCCCAGGTAGACTTTTTCAAAGAGTGTTGCCTCCACGAGATGCGTACCAAGGGAAATTTCTGGTTCCACAACACCTTCTCCCTGAAATCCAGAATCTCCACTAGCTTCTCTGGGTAGCTGAGAGTCGGACCCACCTCAATCTCCGTGTGATCCAATACTTGACTAGGATTTGCCATGTGTCATATCAGATGCGACACATGGAACACATCATGCACTCCCTCCAGTGCAGGCGGTAAATCTAGTCTGTAGGCCACTACACCGACCCTCGCAAGAACACCGAAGGGTCCGATGTACCGTGGAATAAGCTTTTTCCCTCCACCAAAGTGAATCGTGCCCCGTATCGGAGAAATCTGCAAGAATACCAGATCTTCAACCTAGAACAAAATACAGCCTTAACACTCAATCTAAAACAAATCAATCACAAGCAATACTAACAAAATATATACCTCAAACTCCAAAGGTCTCCAGTAGCTATCGGTCCAATGTTGCTGTCTGTCCTGCGCCACCCGAAGTCTATCTCTAATGAGCTTCACCTTCTCAGCTGCATCCATAATTATCACTGGTCCCAATAAGGCCCTCTCACCAATATCATCCCAAGATAAAGGAGTGCGATATCTCCATCCATATAAAGCCTCAAATGGTGACTTCTCAATACTGGCCTGGTAACTATTGTTGTAAGCAAACTCTACTAGGTGAAGATGATCCTCCCAAGAGCCTCTAAAATCGAAAACATAAGTGCGAAGTATATCCTCAAGAGTTTGAATAGTCCTCTTCGACTGCCCATCTGTTTGGGGGAGATATGCATTACTGAACTTGAGCTGGGTGCCCAAGCTAGCCTGCAAACTCCTCCAGAAGTGAGATGTGAAGCAACTATCCTGATTCGAGACGATGCTCAAAGAAAATCCATACAATATGATAATCTGTTGCACATGTATCTTTGCTAGCTTCTACGTAGACGTACCCACTTTAAATGGCAAGAAGTGGGCCGATTTGATCAACCTGTCTACGATGACCCAAATCGTATCTTTACCTCCTGGAGAAAGCGGAAGCCCCGAAACAAAATCTATGGTAACATGCTCCAATTTTTACTCCAAAATAGGTAAAGGCTGAAGTAAACCACCTGGCCTCTATCTCTCTGCCTTTACCTCCTGACACATTAAACATCTGGATACGAAGCACGCCACCTCCTGTTTCATACCATACCACCATACATGATCCCTCAGATCTCTGTACATCTTGTTAGAACCTGGATGTATAGAGTACTGCAATCAATGCGTCTCCTAAAGGACCTCCTCGCACAACATTCCACTTGGTATATACAACCTGGTACCGTGTCGTAATAATCCATCCTCAACAATAGCGAAGTCCTCGGATAATCCCATTCGAACTTGTGCTTTGATGCTCCTCAGAGACTCATCGTCATACTGCGTAGCTTTGATCATGTCCATCTGTCGGACTGTATCTGCAACCCCCACATCTTTATCTCGATACTAGGTACTAGCACCTCAATACCCAAGCTCTCAAGATCAGCCAATAATTGTCTGTTAGTAGTCAAGCACATAGCCACTGGATACCTAATCAAGGCATCATCGACTACGTTAGCCTTCCCTGGATGGTACTGCAATAATATGTCAAAGTCTTTCATCAACTCCAACCATCGCTGCTGTCTCATGTTTAGCTCTTTCTGTGTAAATACGTACTTCAAGCTCTTTTGGTCTGTGAAGATCTCCACATGCTCTCCGTATAAATAGTGTTTCCACAGCTTTAGAGAAAAAATGACCACTGCCAACTCCAAATTGTGGGTAGGGTAATTTTTCTCATGAGGACTTAATTTCCTTGAAGCAAAGGCAATAACCTTACCATTATGCTGCAAGACATAACCCAAACCCTTCCCTGAAGCATCACAATAAATAGTGAATCCACCTAATCCTGATGGCAACGCCAACACTGGAGCTGTCGTTAATATCTTCTTCAGCTCCTCAAAAGCGGCCTTGTAGAAGCATGAAAATCCTCCCATGCGCTCCACTTTACAGTTAATAAATAAATAAGGTGCGCATAACTACGTGGGGGCGCATAACAGTAGCGAACACATGACGTCCTCGGACATGCCGAGACATATACCATCCTGTGACGCATCATCCCTACAGTCACATCAGTATATTTATAACTCTGACAAAACAGACAGTCATTCTGACCGCCTCGAATCCTGCACCGCTGATTGGAATCCGTGCTGACAGTTTTGTCATAATTACTTTTGGCGGTATACAACTGTTCTAATACCACGAATATAGAAAACGATAAAAAATCCATACGTCTCTGGACCAATTCGTTCCAGACTTTATGCGTTCCCTACGTCTCTGGCCCTATGCGGCTTCAACTCCATGCTGTTCCCATATGCAGTCTGAACGACCACAGAGCAGGGCGGTTGCATAAAACCCCCTGACACATATTTTAATGTCTGTTAGAAGCTCTGACACCTCACTCATCACCCTAAGATGCTTCCGAATCCGGATAGACGATGACTCAGGAAAAGATAATAAGTCACATCAGTGCATTAATTATCTCGACATCATATGGCCAGAGCGTCCACCTGACTAAGGCTAAACAAGAGTATGTATGAGACTTCAAGACCCATGCGGCCCTCGTCCACATGGCTAGAGGGTCATTTCGACCAAGGTCAAACGAGAGATTCTATGCGACTACAACAGTATGCGGCTCTCGACTCACAATATATTCTGTTACAACCAAAGACAATTTCTCGCACAATTAGTGTTGACCAAATATCTAATTGAACGAGTTATGCACACAACAGCCCCGAGATCTCTTCAAACAAAAAATCATAACAACCCAAGTGGCGGCTAGATCAGACCGTTCGGCTACCGTTATGGCCATATTCTGTTGAAGGATCCCCATGCGGCCACCAAGCACGGGAATATGCGCACCCATAGCACGTCCACAGGGCGGCTATAAATAGCAAGGTACCACACCCATACAAAGGGTTAACTTTTTTCTGCTTCAGATATAGACCGAGCCAAAAGGCTGGCTGGCTATCTGCAGATTCACACTAGAACCAAGAAGAGAAGTTTCTGCGTCCGGATTATCCACGGAGTAAAGAGAGTTGCTACACTCCTAACCCTCCATCGTTACCCCCAGATCAAAACAAATTTGTACTTAGATTTTCTCTTAGGACTATACTCTGTACTTTCAAGTTTGTTAATCAAAATCAAGCCCTCTTAGTTCTTCCTTTTGATTTAAATGATAAACACGATGGCGACTCTGTTGGGGACTGAATTTTCCTCTGTTGAGAAATTGGTGATGTAATCCAACGCGGCCAAACTCGGCTCAACGCAAAAGATGCTCGTAGTTCGCTTTAACCAACAATCGTTCAAGAAAATGCTCTCTGAAGGAAGTGCGAATCCTTTGCCAAGGCAAGCAAAGCCCAAGAAGACCCGCAGAACATGGGTAGCAAAGGCCACTGCACCTCGCCCAACTGTGGAGGAGGCGATCTCTGCCTCTCAATATGTTGCCGAGGAAGTCCACGACTATGAGGCATGTCACGTCCCAGTCCCAAAATACGTAGGACCAGGAACACGTAAGCATGCCAGCCGTATGTATATGGCAACTCTAATATATGGATACCATAATGCACACGTACGCTGTAATATGAATATAAACTCACATGTAGTATAAATATAGCGTCACAAGTCACAAGTATACTAATCTCATCCACACAATAAGTCACAGAAAGTAAATGGCTTAACTAGAATAAAGAGTCTGAATAATCCTTAAATGATAGTCGGGTGGAGACAAATCCACTACCAATGACTATATCAATGCTAATATGAGAGAGAAGGATAAATCTCCAATATAAATGAGATGATGATATAAAGGTATCCGCGAAGAGATCCCTCGCTAGAGATAATCACTGATGCTCAGAAGGTAAGACCTCCTCAGAAGAGATAAGTGGTAAGTCCTGATCCGTGCTCCTGCGAAAAGTCATGAACATCTACACCTGGAAAGGGACCAGGTCCTCAGAGGGACTTAATAAGATACATAGAAGCAAGCCAATTTGAATACAGTAAACGTGCATAATGTTTGAAAATATATGAGTATGCTGTATAAGACAATCTATATGAATGCAAATGAGGATAACATTTTGATGTATGGGCAAAGGTAGGCTACTCGATCTAAGCCTCACAACTCACACACACGTCAGTGGACATCATCAGCCGACATACTGCGGGGGTAGCGACCCTCGTGACTCCATCAATCGACATACCGCGGGGGTAGCGACCATCGGACATGACGACCATAGTGCGTGCTAGTTACTGCGGTTCACCAGAGTGGTTATAGCCCATACATCTACTAATTATCCTCTATGATACTAAGTGTCAAGTGTGTGTCAACATATATAATATATAGTAATGACTGAAAGAAACTACACATGCAATAAATATACAAAATGCAATAAATATACAAAAATATACTAAACATGTAAAATACTGTAAGCAATTTGGCAAGGTATCTTGCTTGGTAAGAAAGCTGCAAAGTGTAATATCCAGAAGTCAAGCACATAGGATCAGAAGCTATGGCCTCAGAATGAACGTCTCCGGATGCTGAAATAAACATCACCAACATTCCCATAATAAGCGAGATAGCTAGAAAACACTACCCTTTTGTCCAATTTGGACACAAGAGCAATATGGTAATTTTGGGTCAAAGTGGGCTCCACATGTGGGCCACCTTACACCGAAAAGTGTGCCAGGGGTAAAGGTCTCTTAATGGGACAAATTATAGGTCAAACCAATTCTAAATGTTAATACAAACTCAACGGTATATCCAAATGTGGATTCCGGTGAGCCGAACACAATTTCGCCCAAAAAGTCAACCGTGGGGCCCACCAATTGGCGACTTGGTCAACTGTCTCAGTATTGCGTGAAAATTGGGTCACAGGACCAGCGTGATACCATGAGTCTATTAGCGTAAGTTTTGTCACAATCTGACGATCGTGCACTAAATGTGCAGGACTTTTACAAAAGTTACGACACGGGAGATTTTCTTCGAATACGGGCTGATTTTGACGCTCACACGCGTCCAAATCAGTTTTCGTAAAAGTCCACACGTCCAGATACGCTGTGCGCATCTTTTGGTACACTTGGTACACGACGGGGCGGTCCCGTATGGCGGGGCGCGCTCCGTATCGTAATTTTTAGAAATTTAGAAAAGTAGGTTTTCTGCATTTTCCATCTAATTTAATTATACACACAACAATTAATAAATTATTATAATTGGCAAAAAATAAACTAGGTTAAATGGTCTTCGTATACCAAAAATAAAAATCAAATTTGGATCTCTGTGGTGGGAGATACGAATCCGTGAACATAGGTAGTTACCGTAGTTTTCTGCGATACCCAAAAGTTGTCATTTTTTGCCAACTTGGTCGCTGTTTTTGCCTAGGGTTACGCGCTGTTCGAGGTCATCTAATGCACAGATATTGAAGGGGGTTAAGTCGTGAACATACCGGTGAAGACGGGGTCGAGTTTGATTGAGCGAGGTGACGGAAAACAGCACGTGAACACAGGTACGTCGCTGTTCAAACTGCTGTTGCGGGGTTGTGTGCGGTGTCGCGGTCGTCAGCGGGCGGCGATCGTGCGGTCGGCTGTGATGGTTCCGGCGGTCGGCGTGGTGGTCTCGCTCGCCGCTCAGGTGAGTAGGTTAGGGTTAGGGTTCAGTGGTTTATATATAGAGAGGGAGGAAGAGAGCGGGGGGGAGGGGAATCGCGGGCCGCGCGGGGGGGAGGGGGGTTAACTCACGGCTGCTGCTGTTGTTTTTCTTTTACACGGTTTTGGGTAATGGGTTAAGCGGGTTTTGTTTTAGGGTTTGGGTAGGATATTAGCTAATGGGTTTACGGTTTAGAGTCCATTAAGATAATTCATTTTTCTTTCTTTTTCTTTTATTCTTAATCCTTTTCATTTCTATTTTCTTTTCCTTCTTTCTAATTTCATTTCTTTCTTTTCTCAATTTATTTATTAACATTAATATTATTACTACTAATAATAATAATAATAATATAATAATAATAATAATAATAATAATAATAATAATAATAATAATAATAATAATAATTATTATTAGTAGTATATTTATTATTATCACTAGTATATTTATTATAATTATAATTTATTACTATTTCTTTTATTCTTTTCTATTAATAGACCTTATATATATAAATATATATATACCAATATATATATATATATATATATATATATATATATATATATATATATATATATATATATATATATATAATTCGAGGAATTTATATTGGTGCATACAATAAATCTATCAACTGTCCATAGGGTCTCCTACATAAAAATAATTGAGAAAAAATTATAATTGCTTCATAAATCCTTTATAGCACAATCACCTCGAAATAAAATTTAAATAAATTCTATTACTTCTAATGAGCTAATAAATGCTATAAATTAATTAAATAATTAATTAAATAATTAATACGATTTAAAAATTAGGGATTTTACATTCTACCCAACTTACAAAAATTTTGTCCTCGAAATTGACACTAACCCATATTCATAATAATCACTATAGCTATTATACTTCATTGTTGTCTAGCAGTGCTTCCTAAAAGTCATGCTTTGCTATTCTACACTTCCTCATTTATTGTCCAAACATTATTCTATTTCTAACTTATCTACACTACCCAACTTACAAGAGTTGTACTAGTAGTCACAGTCTCTTGAGGCTATTGTCTAAGTTGTAAGACGAATATATTTATTGGGTCAAGAATCTTGGGGTACTTGTCTTGAATCTCGCAACCGTAATTTTTCTTTGTAACCGTCAAGTATCGTAGTCAAATACTGCCATACCACCTGACCAATATGTCTGCAAATACTTTGACTACTCTACTACAACGGTCTAGCTGCAGCTGTTGCTACTTTGCCAACAGTTTGTCATAGTTGTCAGTTCGTAACAAGTGCCTTCAACTCTTCCTAGGTTTAGTCTAGGTTTTAGGCTAACAATTAAGGTCTTGACTAACTGTATAAAACTATTGGGAGTATGAACTATTTCAAACAATTTAACTAATTCTGTTTGACTAAGGGATGCTATTCATGTTTTAAAATAATAAGGGGATACAGAAATTGCTATGGTGCATATACATAAGGGTTATCCTTATGTACTCATCTTTTAGTTATTAAACATTACTAACACATTTATGTTTTAACTAACACTAATAAGGGCGGGGTCGAAGTAAACCAATAATTCATGATGGCACGAAAGGACGTAACTACGATAGGGAGAATTAAGCACGAGATAAGGAATGGATATAGGAGAGAAGATGAGCCACCCAAGAGGGCGAGATGGTGATAGAAAGAGAATACTACTGCTGCTATGCGTGACATCTATTAGCATTGCGTGTATGCCATCTGGGTAGAATATCAACATATCTCATAACTGCTAAGTCACCATATATATAATCCTACGTCTACTAGGCACCTAAGATCTTGTTTCATAAAGGGGGTCATGAGTATGAAATGACCATATAACTAAAGGTCGTACCAGTATCTACGACTTCCTGTGCCTGCGCTACTTATTTTTTCATCATGAGTGTTTGGCCTATGGGGTATATCTGGTACTATCTGTGTATCAACTTATACTAAGCACGAACGTCCGTCTTTCCGAAATAGGGGAAGACGGAAAACAATAATAAAGAGTTCAAGGAGAAGGTGATAGGATACAAGTACGTAATCAAAAGGGATTAGAGAATTCGAGAGGGAGTTGCCAAGGCAGTTGTGGATTAAAATCTTATTTTGGTACATTCTTATTCGCATGTTCATATCAGAATAGTTATGTACCTGGCATGATATGCTCTGACCAGTCTAGAGGGCAGGTATATCCGTCTAACAAGTTGAGTCAATTATATCTCAATCCACATAAAGTAGTGATACAAAGATTGAACCAAGCGCACTAAGGTTGATCAGACCATAATGCCCCGATTCTGATTTAGACAATGTATTAGTGTGGGCCCCCAATAATACATATATCATGAACAAGCTCAATAAAAGAATAAGCTTGCAAAACTAGGCTATAATAGCAGCATAAGTCGAGGTAGTAAAAATATTAGTATGCTTGATTATGATGGAGGAAGATACAGAATAATTTAAGTTCACTAAGAAGATCGGTATTGTGCCTCTACAGTTGCCATACTAATTTCTTGTCTAAGTCTAAAGTCAATCAAATTGGTGTATGGGCCTATAAGTTCTACAGTCTAGATAATCACTAAAGTTCTATAGTCTAGATAAACACTATCTTCTTATACAAGTCTATAGTTGGTGTCATTCATTTATACTTCATTAATGAGTCAACAGGACCTATGTGTTACTAGGTTATGAGACATACTATTCAACTTACAATAATTTAACTAATAGTGTTATTGAATACTATAGAGTATATACCTAGTACAAGTCGTCTTCCTAACCTCTATCAAGCACGAGAGAAGATTGACATTGAGAAGGGATCAAGCAAGATGCAATGCAAGCAATTAAATGAGAATGCGAAATAAAATCAAGGGAGGTGATAAATAAGTGGATGAGATCCTATATTCTAATCCTATGCGCAGGCTTGCTCGGTACAGTAACATAACCGAGACAATATGCTCTCTACCTGCATGGCCACCATAAAAATATGTCATGCCCCAGTCCCAAAATACGTAGGACCAGGAACACGTAAGCATGCCAGCCGTATGTATATGGCAACTCTAATATATGGATACCATAATGCACACGTACGCTGTAATATGAATATAAACTCACATGTGGTATAAATATAGCATCATAAGTCACAGGTATACTAATCTCATCCACACAATAAGTCACAGAAAGTAAATAGCTGAACTAGAATAAAGAGTCTGAATAATCCTTAAATGATAGTCGGGTGGAGATAAATCCACTACCAATGACTATATCAATGCTAACATGAGAGAGAAGGATAAATCTCCAATATAAATGAGATGATGATATAAAGGTATCCGCGAAGAGATCCCTCGGTAGAGATAATCACTGATGCTCAGAAGGTAAGACCTCCTCGGAAGAGATAAGTGGTAAGTCCTGGTCCGTGCTCCTGCGAAAAGTCATGAACATCTATACCTGGAAAGGGACCAGGTTCTCAGAGGGACGTACCAAGATACATAGAAGCAAGCCAATTTGAATACAGTAAACATGTATAATGTTTGAAAATATATGAGTACACTGTACAAGACAATCTATATGAATGCAAATGAGGACAACTTTTTGACGTATGAGTAAGGGTAGGCTACTCAATCTAAGCCTCAAAACTCACACACACGTTAGTGGACATCATCAGCCAACATACCGCGGGGGTAGCGACCCTCGTGACTCCATCAATCGACATACCGCGGGGGTAGCGACCATCGGATATGACTACCATAGTGCGTTCTAGTTACTACGGTTCACTAGAGTGGTTATAGCCCATACGCCTACTAATTATCCTCTATGATACTAAGTGTCAAGTGTGTGTCAACATATATAATATATAGTAATGACTGAAAGAAATTACACATGCAATGAATATACAAAATGCAAAAAATATACAAAAATGTACTAAACATGCAAAATACTGTAAGAAATTTGGCAAGGTATCTTGCCTGGTAAGAAAGCTGCAAGGTGTAATGTCCAGAAGTCAAGCACACAGGATCAGAAGCTACGACCTCATAATGAACGTCTTCGGATGCTGAAATAAATATCACAACATTCCCAGAATAAGCGAGATAGCTAGAAAATACTACCCTTTCGTCCAATTTGGACACAGGGGCAAAATGATAATTTCGGGCAAAACGGGCTCCACATGTGGGCCACCTTGCACCGAAAAGTGTGCTAGGGGTAAAGATCTCTAAATAGGATAAATTATAGGTTAAACCAATTTTAAATGTCAATACGAACTTAACGGTATGTCCAAATATGGATTCCAGTGAGCCGAACACAATTTCGTCCAAAAAGTCAACCGTGGGGTCTGCCAATTGGCGACTTGGTCAACTGTCTCAGTATTATGTAAAAATTGGGTCACAAGACCAGCGCGATACTACGAGTCTAGTGGCGCAAGTTTTATCGTAATCTGACGTGCGTGCACTAAATGCGCAGAACTTTTACAAAAGTTGCGATACGAGAGATTTTCTGCGGATACGGGCTGATTTCAACGCGCACACGCGTCCAAATATGTTTTCACGAAAGCCCACACATCCGGGTACGCTGTGCGCACCTTTTGGTACACTTGGTACACGACGGGGCGGTCCCGTTTGGCGGGGCGCGCTCCGTATCGCAATTTTTGGAAATCTAGAATAGTAGGTTTTCGGGGTTTTCCATCTAATTTAATTCTACACACAACAATTAATAAATTATTATATTTGACAAAAAATAAAATAGGTTAAATGTTCTTCGCATACCAAAAAGAAAAATCAAATTCGGATCTTTGTGGTGGGAGATACGAATACGTGAACATAGGTAGTTATCGCAGTTTTCTGCGATACCCAAAAGTTATCATTTTTTGCCAACTTGGTCGCTGTTTTTGCCTAGGTTACGCGTTGTTCGAGGTCATCTAATATACAGATATTGAAGGGGGTTAAGTCGTGAACATACCGGTAAAGACGGGGTCGAGTTTGGTTGAGCGAGGTGACGAAAAACAACACGTGAACACAGGTACGTCGCTGTTCAAACTGCTGTTGCGGGGTTGTGCGCGGGGTCGCGGTCGTCGGCGGGCGGCGGTCGTGCGGTCGACTGTGCTGGCTCCGGCGGTCGGCGCGGCGGTCTCGCACGGCGCTCAGGTGAGTAGGTTAGGGTCAGGGTTCAGTGGTTTATATATAGAGAGGGATGAAGAGAGCGGGGGGGAGGGGAATCGCTGGCCGCGCGGGGGGGGGGGGGTTTAACTCACGGCTGCTGCTGTTGTTTTTCTTTTACACGGTTTTGGGTAATGGGTTAAGCGAGTTTTCATTTAGGGTTTGTGTAGGATATTAGCTAATGGGTTTACGGTTTAGAGTCCATTAAGATAATTCATTTTTCTTTCTTTTTCTTTTATTCTTAATCCTTTTTATTTCTATTTTCTTTTCCTTCTTTCTAATTTCATTTCTTTCTTTTCTCAATTTATTTATTAACATTAATATTATTACTAATAATAATAATAATATCATTATAATAATAATAATAATTATTATTATCACTAGTATATTTATTATAATTATAATTTATTACTATTTCTTTTATTCTTTTCTATTAATAGACTTTATATATATAAATATATACATACCAATATATATATATATATATATATATATATATATATATATATATATATATATATATATATATATATATAATCTGAGAAATTTATATTGGTGCATACAATAAATCTATCAACTGTCCACAGGGTCTCCTACATGAAAATAATTAAGAAAAAATTATAATTTCTCCATAAATCCTCTATAGCACAATCACCTCGAAATAAAATTTAAATAAATTATATTACTTCTAATTAGCTAATAAATGCTATAAATCAATTAAATAATTAATTAAATAATTAATACGGTTTAAAAATTAGGGGTTTTACAAGGCATCTTCGCCTGGCGCAGGAAATGCTCAGCACTCGAAATCTGGCAAAGAAAAATATTACGATGCCAGACGTTCTGGGGCCGAAGAAGGTCCTATGCGTCCAAGAAGGAGGCCGCATAATACTGTCCATGCGTCATCTACTCACCGGCCGCATAAGATTGTCCATATGGCATCAACTCACAACCGCAGGCAGACAACCGCGTGCGGCTCTGACAGCAACAGATCTTCTGTTTTTGACCGTATCTCATGCGGCTAAGATCCTATGCGACCTACTGAGAGTAGCGAAAACCCAAATCTGGACTCTTCTTACTATGCGCCTGTGAGTTCTAAATTGAAGATGTCTAGTGCAGTGCGAGCTCAAGCAACTGCTCATGCGATTGACCGCCAACTAGCATCGCTAACTATTACGCAGGCTTCTGACAAAAAGTTATACAGAACTGACCCATGCGTCCAACCCACAGGGACCAGCGGACATGGTTCGATCCAAAAGTCTTCCACCAGTACCTCGGGGCAAGTTCTGTACGAACTCCAGGTCTGGGAGAAAATACATCGCCTCCACATCCGTGTGCCCGGGATACCCGAACTCGCAAAGAGGATGCAAAGGTGAAACACCCTTCGCATTATTTGCGTGAAGTGATCACTCACAACCGCAAAGCAAGGGAAACCACTCCTGCATACGACATGCCCTCTTTCAGGCACTGCTATACCAATATTATCATCGACTGCTGCAATAAAGTAGCAGTACCCACAGACAGGCAGTCGTCTTTCCAACGACTACACCATAAAGCACCTACCCGGCAATAACCCAGAGATCAGGTACAAGTATCAGAGGAGGAGTTGCCTTTTGCCTTATGCTACTCAACTGGAAAGCTTTTCGCTACCAAGGGAAGAAAGAAGTCAAATACCTCCAGTTCGTCGCTCTCTACTACTGTGTCGTGAAGGCAACTACCCGAAGGACTGACAACAACACATGCGGAAGGAGTTTTCCATGCCACCCTCTCAAGGAAGAAGCCGTCTTCCCCTGGGGTAGTTCTTCCTAAGAACCCCTGGGGGTGGCCCAATCTGGGGGTATTGTCCCCCGGGACATACACAACAACCCAACATTCCGTAAAGATAGTGAATCTCAAGGGACATATGCCGAGTTCTTTGGGGGTAATCACCCTCATCAAGAAAATACACCTTCCAAATCTAGGGGTAACATTCCCTCCGAGTCCGAAGAAGATGTAGCACTTTCGGCTTTCCCTGAAGACAACGATTTCGACGAAGCTGACGACAATGTGCCCAGGGTTAGTGCATCATCTAGAGCTAGGGGTAGCATCTTCTTTGAGTCTGAAGACGATGCGATGATGTCTACCTCCCCTGAAGACTGCAACTCCCATGGAACAAATAATGATAGGCCGGGGGGAGTCACCCTCGAATAGTCAGAACATCATCTGAAGGTGGGGTAGCATCTCCTTTGAGTCTGAAGACGATGCAATGATGCCCGTCTTCCCTGAGGACAGTACGACTCAGGAACCAAAGGCGGAAGGGCTCAGCGATCACCAACGACTCGGTGTTTTTGAGGCAATGATGAATACCATGAGCGCCACAATGCAGGCTCTGGCCTAGGCAATACTGGAGATCAAAGCAAACAAGGTCCAGCCACCTTCAGGACCCGAATTAACTCTACAAGCCGGGGGTAGCAATCTCATGGTAATCCATACCGACCCGTCATGCTGTAGGGATAATGATTCCCCTAGAACCAGACAATGACATGTCTGGGGGTAGTCTCCGACGATAAGACATAGCAACATCTAAAGCTGGGGGTAGAATTTCCTTTGAGTCCAAAAAAAATGCAAAATTATCGGTCTTCCTTGAGGACCGTACGACTCAGGTACCGGAAGCCCCAAAGCCAAAGAGGAATTTCTCCTTCAATGGCGAAGACATCAATAAAATCTTTAATATACTGATAAAGGGAAACAAGCTTCGGCTACCCAATATCAGATGCCCTGAAGAGGCTGACAAGGTCGATGATTCGGTACATTCATCATCCAACCAAAGACTGCTGTCTGTGAGTATATATATATAGTATATGTATTAAATTGGTACATATATACATATATATAAATATAGTATATGTATATTTTTACTTGGTATATGTATATATATATATATTCAGTATATGTATTCTTTTGTATACATATAAATAATGGTTGTTATATATATATAAATATGTGGTATGTATATATATACATATATATATATATATATATATAGTATAAAATTCTATTAGTGTATATACACATATACATATTTTTGTATGTAATTATTTGGTATATACACACACACACACACACACACACACACACACACACACACACACACACACACACACACATATATATATATATATATATATTATATATGCTAATTGATAATATGTATAATTATAAAAGTACTAGGCGACCCGAGTATAATTACGGATACCCCATATTTATATTGACCTGTAACCTTGTAAATTATTAGAAGACTGCCATAGTACACTCACGTATTGGCAAGACCCGTATTATTACTGTGTGACTGTCTTGCACAGCAATAACAGACGTGACACCCACGTAATTAGACGCGCACTTGACCCTAGTTGACCAGTGTCATACCTAGCGTAGCCCCTGAGTTTAATGTATTTATGATTGTGTGTTAGTGTAACGTCTGATGCAAATATTATATTTTATGATATGTCTATAGGACTGTTGGATCATTCAGACGATACTCTGGAACAGGACATTGGTATTACCAGCTAAGGACCCAAGGCGAGTACATTCTCTGATAATTTCCAATTATTTGATAATTTATATAATTCCAGTTTCTAGAAATATTACATCTGATTCTTGACAATGTGCTACACGAACTAGTATATAGATTGGATCTACAGTCATGAGATATTACTTTGATTATCTTATTGACATTGTACACAACATTGATATTTAGACCTTGTACCTAATATATTGGATATTGCTCGTATATCGTGACTTGTCATGGTTGGATCCACTGTACTAGTTGGGGGCGGGAAAATAGTTAGTGAGAAATGTGATCAAATCCATATTGTACAAGTATAGAATTATGTTAGTGTTAATCATACACCTCATGTATGATTAGCTAGGCCATATAGCTCTCGTATATTTTCCCAAGCCGATCACATATCGAAGCTACTATTTCAAACACTTAGAATAGTTACAGTTCTCTATTTTAGATCATATACTACATCATCCGTATATGATATTGTATCTCGTTTTTTTCATTTCATATATGCACTGATTGTACCATTTTGCCTATATTGCCTGTTTCTTTATTTTTGCCATTGCATTTATTCATTGTCTTCTCTCTCAATATATAGCATCATATGTTTATTGTTTTATAGTCCTTATCAATTAAATGGAACTGTTATTTGAGATATACTTTGCTCTATCCTGACTGGAAATATTTTTCCAGACTATGCCTTAGAGGACTGGTGTCCGACATTTTATGGACCACAGGGAGAGTAGCTGCAGACTTAGATCTGGTAGTTCAGTTGTGATTCCGGGAGGTCTAGCCGGGATCACTATTTATCTAGTTAGTTTCTTTTAGCAGTTTATGGTACCGGATTTGTCTCCCGCATACTTTGTTGAGACTTGCAATTTTATTGTTGAGTTAGATTATTTCTATTTAGACTTGTGTTGCATTTTGGTTTATTTATTTCTTCGATATCTTGTCGTGCTGTTGTTATGTGATTGAGTATGTCGTGCATATTATATTGTGTTATCCGTGTCTCCTTATGGAGTTGGATGCTCGTGTGAGATTGTTTAGATGGTGTCATGGCCTAGACATCGTTCTACCACCGATGCTGCAGCGTAGGATGGACGTACCCACGTACTCGTGCCCCAATCCGGGTACGGGTCGTGACACGTTTTTAGTGGCGGCCCATGCAGGTCAGACTTTGCAAGTTGTGCGATGTCGTGGTAGTGTGACATCTTAGTTACACTACTGCGTGCCTGCGATAGGATATAGGATATAATATACTAGGATGAGAGCGAATACTCAATCACAACTAGAAAACTCTCCAATCTATTTATCTTGTTATCCTTATTCCTTCTGAATGTTGCTTCTTTAGAACTTTACTGTCCTTCCTTGATGATATCGTATTTATTGCCTTAATTGATTCTTTGGGTCTGTCTTCAGGATGCCGTCGAAGACAAGATCTATGAGAGTTGGAGCATCAGCTTTAGAGGGGTCTGTCACCTCTCCACCTGATGGACAGACATCCGTAGTTCCTCCTACATCTCCGGTGCATGTGGGAGTATCTGCACTTTTCGGGGGTCCTCCTCCCCCACCTGTTCCAAGGGTTGCCGCAGCTTTGACGGACAACCTTCCTTCTCCACCGACTCCGATTTCTGGAGGTGTGCCCATTGACGGGACATAGATGTTTACTTTGATCCAGGGTATGGTAGACGCCCAGAGAGTGACGGCATATGCTCAGCGAGTTCAAGCTGAGGCTCAGAGGGTGCGAGCAGAAGCACACCAGGCACAAAAAAAGCTGATGAGAGAGAGCATGGAGAATGCTCATCAGGTGGATCTCCAATGTCACGCCCCAGTCCCAAAATATCGAGGGACTAGACACGTGGCAATGGCCAGCAACACACACCGATGGACAAACCCAATTTAATGGATCCATCGGGGCATACTTAAGCTGTAGTAAAACAATAAATAGGTCCAATAATACAAGTCACAGTCTATTCTAATCTCATCCACAACAGATAATCACATATCCAATGCCAGAATAAAATAAACTAACAAATCTCAATAAAAGTGTCTCGGAGAACAATCCGAGAATAAGTCTGATACATCAATGCAATAGACTGGAAATAAAATAACTAGAAACAGAAATAAATGAGTATCTCAAGCCAATACTCAGGAGAAGTCCTCTGGTATGATCTCATCCTCGGATCCTGGTTCTGCTCCAATGTATGCACCTGCTTCTGCTAATAATAATGCTCCGGTCCCGTATACCTCGGGATAGATCTCGTCAGCTAATCCTGGAAACATAATCCGGATCCAGGTCCTCAGGGGACATAGCAAGGTACAAAATAACTCAAGCCAAAATAAATCAGTATAGCAATAAATGAACAATAGGGTAATATATAACCAACTAAGTGATATACAAGTTGAGAGTTTTAGTCATACTCGGGCTGAGACTACTACAGGATCAGTGTCGGAGAAACCCATAGCAGTATTCTCTCGAAGGGCCTGTACGGTACCAAAGCTCTGTGTCAGAGTCTAAGGCACTTCCATTAAATTATTATATATATAATCAGCCTTATGTATGGTTCTCTCCCCACCCAATGTAATCTCACGTCACAGTTTCATGATGTCTCATGTCCATGTCACGCAAGACCATATCTAATGCAACAAGTCATAATGGAATCTAAGCATGTATAATGTATATGTCATAAACCTGTATCCTATACAGAATCACCTTGAATATTTCAGGAAGATTCCGTCTCATGAATAGTGTCAAGTATCCTGGGTATAATGTACTTGATAAGACAAGTATGAGAATGTATCGGGTCTCGGTATCCAGGTCTAGGTGACGTTACACAACTTCGCGTACGGTATTGGCACCCGACTATTAATCAGACGCTAAGTAAGTCACACGGTCCTAGGTCAAGCATGTACAATAATATATAAATAAGACAATAAAATATGTAACAAGCACTGCAATGTTGGCAAGGTACACTTGCCTGTGGTTCTGGCTCCAACTGTAGCTCTGGTCTCAGTGTGATTTGCAGGTACTACTCCGGTTGCTGAAATAAATATCACCATTAGATTTAGAAAATATCAAATAGCTAGAAACGCCTGTCCTTGAGTCCAATTTGGACACAGGGGCAAAAATAATAGTTTCTGGTCAAAGCGGGGTCCACACGTGGGCCGCTTTGCTCCGAAAAATGTGTCAGGGTCAAAGGTCTCCAAATTCATCAAAATTAGTGTCAACAAGTCAGGAACGATGATACGAACCCAACGGAACTTCCAGAATTGGATTCCGATGAGCCGATCACAAAATCGCCCGTCAAGTGGAGCCGCGGGGCCCACGATACGTGATTTTGTCAATGTTCTCAGAATCGAACCAAACTTGGGTCACAGGACCAGCGTATTGCTACGAGTCTGATGGCACAAGTTTTGTTTCGATCCGACGTGTGTACACAAAGTTACGACGTATTCTTGAATGGGCGGATACCGGACGTTGTCGGCGGATACGCGTTGATTCCGGTGTGCACGCACATCCAAATCAACTTTTATGAAATCTCACACGTCCTTATCAATGGCGCGCACATTTCGGTGAAGACTGCATGCGACCAAGTTGTCCCGTTTGGCGGGGCATACTCAGTTTCGGGTGAAAATGGGGTGTTAATTTTCCTGTTTTTGGATCGCGGTTTGCGATCACCACAGGACGCGACGCACCGAGCGGGTTATACGGGCATCGAGGGGGTCACACATTCTGTGCATCACAATAGATGGGACAGAAAATGAGCAACGAGGAGAGAGGAAACGCTACCTGAACAGGGCTCCGTGGAACGGGGTTCTTCGTGTCCGGGGGTCGACACGACACAGGGGGATACTGTGTCAGGTCACTGTAGCTGTTGTGTCCGGGTTTTAGGGTTAGGGTTTTTGTCGATTGCTGGAGCTGAAGGAGGCGGAGGGCGGCGCTGCTGCTGCGGAGGCTCGTCGGCTCAGGCGGAGGCGCTGCGGGTCTGCTGCGGCTTGTCGTGGGCGGCGGTGGCTCGGGAAGGGTGATGGCGTTGGAGCGGGGAGAGTCGAGGAAGACGGTGGGGGCTGGTCGAGGGTTGGGGTGAGGGCACGGCGAGGCGGGGGCTCAGGGTGTTAGGGTTCAGGCTAGGGCTCGTCGGAGGGGAGGATGGCTGTTGAGGACACGGACTAGGCGGAGCTGTGAGGGGATGGTCGAGCGGGTCGACGGTTTGGGGTGGTGGTCGATGAGAGGGTGGAGTCGGGGGAGAAAGTCGAGGGGTGATGGGGGTGCTCGTATTGGTGGTGGTAGCGACTGCTGCGCCGAGGTTGATTGTACAGCAGCAGGCGGGGAAGGATGAGGGGTGATGGGGGTTCGAGGTGAGGGCGGTGGAGAGAGAAAAGGGGGGGGGATAGGTGGTGGTGCTGGGAGGTTCGTCGTCGAGGGAGGCGGAGGAAGGTTGAGGAGACGGCGGTCGAGTGCTAGGGTTCCGGCAGCGTTGAGGGGATTAAATAGGGGGTCGCCGGTGGTCGGGGTAGGAGTCGGATTCCGGTTAGGGTTCAGAATAGGATTTGGGTTCCGGGTCCGGGTCGGGTCAGCGGGTTGGGCGGCGGATCCGGCCCGATCCGCTAAGGCTAGGGTGCGGGTTTGGGCCTACGAGTTTCGGGTCGGGTTTAGATCCGACCCGACCCACTAAGGTTGGGTTCGGTTCAGTTGAACCGGGTCTGGGTTGGTTTGGTTTATTTCAAAATAAACCGGGTTTATTTCTAGGGTTTAATTCGGTTTATTTAAACTTAGTTTTTAGGGCTTTAAAAATGCTTCCGGGGTCCAATAAATTTCCGGAAAATTATCCTATGTCTAGTTTTTCATTTTACACCATAAAATATTATTTTCATAATATTTTAAAATTAATTAACAATATTTAAAAATCATTTAAATTTAAAATACCTAGGTTTTAATTACAGAAAAATCCCAGAAAATTACAGAAAATTATGAAAAATCCAAATTAAAAATTCTTGAAAAAATCAGGGGGGTTACATTGAAGCTGTGGAGAGAGTAGCACAACACTAGCAGTTTCCTGGCCAGCAGCAACATCAGAGATCAGGCACTATAGTGGACTTCAAGAGGATGATGCCTCGAGAGTTCTAGGGTGTCGAAGGAATACTCTACGCTGACGACTGGCTAGAGGATATAGAGAGGAGCCTGCGATTGGCCCAGATTCCGGAGAGCTTGCAGATAGAGGCGGCCGACAGTCAGATGTTCGATATCGCACTCACGTGGTATCGCACGGAGCCAAGACTTACTACACAAGGACTTACTTGGGAGACATTCAAGGAGCTTTTCAAGGAGAAGTTCTTTTCCGACGTGGCCTTGGGAACTTTGGAGAGTCAGTTTCTTGACTTGGTCCAAGAAAACATGTCGGTCGATGAGTACGCTGCAGAATTCTGTCGATTGAGCCATTTTGCATCGTCTATGATTCGGGACCCAGGAGATCGAGCCTGGAAGTTTAGGAAGGGCTGATGAAAGAGATTAGGTCGCGTACTTCTTGTCGTCGTACCGCTACCTTTGAGGATATCTTGATGGATGCCCAGATTGCAGAAGAGGATCTGGATCTCAGGCCTAAGAGGAGTCACAATATTTCTGGAGATATGATTGGTAGCGCGGGACCAGCCAAGCGTCCCCATATTCAGCAACAGCCGAGGACGTTTCAGTATCAAAAATAGTACCAGGCACCAGTTCGTGTTCAGCAGGGTCAGCAGCAGCCTCCGAGAGAGACACAACAGACTTGTCATTCCTGTAAGAAGCCAGGTCACCTTTGGGAGAGCTGTAGATCGAGGCTAGGACTTTGTTTGCACTGTGGCGCTACGGGACTTCGAGTGAGAGATTGTCTTCTAGCTCCTTATCTTCCCGGCCAGTGCGCAGCTCCAAATCATAGAGATCCAGTTAGGCCACCTGTGGAACCGCAGATTGCTCAGCACCCGCGAAGGGAGCCACCCAGTAGGGTGGGGCATTTGCGATAACGGTCGAGGAGACCGATATTGCAAGTGACATGTTACCAGGTTCTATTCTTTCCTTCCTTCTGTTCCTTCCTATTTGATTGATTGATTGATTCCTTAGTACCGTAGCTTGTATTCGTGATTTTCTTGTTAGAATATAGTTAGTAGTACACCCTGACAGAAACTACAATACCATGACAAAAGTGACCATAACCATACATATTTTCCTTAGATTGCATGTTGTATGATTGTAGGAAGGATTTTTCTTAGACCTTGGTTATTGGGGGTTTGACCATAGTGAAGATTTATGAAGAGGTTATGACTCGACAAAGAGAGATAAGATGCTTAAAATTCGAGGATAAATATTACTTTAGATGAAGAGTTAAGAATTTAATATGGTAGAATAGGTGATTTATTGATTATGATATAATTAAATTTATCATTAAAACTTGAGGAATTAAGAAGATTATCAGTATGTTTATTTGGCTAGAAGATATAAATTTAAAACTTATAATGTTGTATTTGAAGACTTCGTAACTATTAAATTGTTTGAGTATTATGTGGAGAAAAAAAGGGAAATCGAGGGATAAGATGATTAATGGATTAGTGTTTGAATTCAAACTTTTCGGATGATATTTCAAATTTTATAAATATACGTTGATTGGAATTAAATTAGAGGATTGGATATTAAATTTTTGAGTATTTAATTATTAACTTAAAGTTTTGGAGAAAATTGTGATAAAAAATGGAATTTGATTTTTTTTTCGAGGATTTTCAAGGGTACGATAATTATATAATTTTAAAAATTTTGTGAAATAGCAATATCGATTTACTTTATGATTATATGGCTTGATGAATCTAAATTTGATAAAAAATAATATATATAATGAGTAAATACTACCATTGAGGATTTTAAATTTCGAGGACGAAATTATTTTAAGGAGGGTAGACTTGTCACTACCACAGTCTAAAAATAGAACTTTTTATATATTATTAATATTGTGTGTATTTAATTTAAATAATTGCATGATATGTGTATTTATATTATATTATATATAGTGTTCTTAATGTTTGAGCTAGTAGACTTGACCTAGAAGCCCACTAGATGAACACCTGACCGAATGATAGGATTATGAATTTAATTTGTATTATTCATGATTTAATTTATTGAGGTTGTAATTAATTATCGTAGTTTTATTTAATTGTTACACCCTACTGTTGTTGCAATATTCGGAGCCTAATATTAGCCCATAATTTCCAACAAGTTATTGCATTCTAGACTTGACACGCCAACTTAGACGCTGGACTTTTCCGTCACTCAAAATCATAATCCTTTGTGCTCTAATTTAATTGCACAACTTCCCGTATCCGAAATCCATTATTTAATCCTGTGTCGCGCACCTGTGTCGTTGCCATCAATTTTGAGACACCAACTCATCCCGTTTAGCCAAACCAATTAAAGGGTCCAAGACTGACACCAGATCTACACCTTTCATGACCTTTGTGTAACTCATAATTATGCTCTCTTGTGCTTTATTTTAGTCGCACAATATTCGTCGCGGACGTTTATTTTAATTCTAGATAAAATCTAACTTTGTATCGTTATACGTTCCAATCGAAATTGGAGACACAATCTCGACCCATTTTGTGCAACCCAAATTAGGGTAATATTCTGTTCTGAGTCTTCATCATTCATGACACTTTTGTCCCACTTAATTTTAGCCCAATGTATTCCTAATTAATTTTAGAACACCACTTACATTTATTCTTTAATTAAATTAGGGATACCAACCTTGACTAATCCCATTTTAATCCTAATTTAATCCAAATACCCCATTAATTAAGCCCATACAAAACACACAATACCTCCTTACCCTACAAAACACCAAACACCAAATCGCCCACAAATTTTTTATCATTTTATGTGTCTGTACAAATACCCAAATTTAAGGGACTTATTTGCAAATGATGTATTAGGTGTCAACACCCCATTGGTTCAAGCCAAATGGAGAAGCCCTAATCCTTTGACTAGTCAACCCAACCCCTCTCCTATGAATGAAAAATCTACATGATCAATCCTGGCCATTCATTCAAATAGGGAGCATCATCACCACACATTCCCATTCACCATCCCCTATTTAATATCTCTTCATGCACCCTTTCCCAAGCAGGCCCTAATCTCCACACCTTGGAAAACTCCCACCTTCTCTCTCCTCCCTCCTCACAAAAACCGAAGCTTCCCTTTCTCTTCTTCTTCTTCTTCTTCTTTAACCCACTTCACCAATTGAACCGAGCCACCCTCCTCCGGCCAAGCTCCGGCCACCACCCCTTTCTGTCACCCGCTCACCCCAGCCATCTTCCCCACGTCGACCTCCCTCCACTGTCACTAAGCCACCTCCGCTCGACCCGATCCCGGCGGCCAACCATCCACCGCCATCACAACCTTCCCTCCCTGGCTGCTACTGCCACTGTCTCGACCACCCGCTCAACACAACCCCTCCGGCCACTCCTCCTCCACGAGCGGCCACCCGGCGAGCCGGTCACCACCGTGACCTCCTGCCCCGAGCTCCCTCCTCCTGCTGCATCACCCGCCGATTGCATCTGAAACTCCACCGCCTCTAGTCTCCGACCACCACCCCGTTCACCACCAGTACCACCACTTCACACCACCAGTGCCACCCTACCACCACCAGCATCACCACCCCGTACCATATAAACCCGCTCGATTAATTCTATAGATAGTCAGGTTGAATTTGGAAAAAATTGGATTTAGCAGCAGATATTGAGGTTTAGAGTAGAGTTAAGTTTGACTATTATTTTAATTCATTTAATTAAAACCCTTGGCGTGCCCTATCATTGCTTAATTATTCGGAGCCCAATATCAGCCCATAAATTCCATCGGATTATTGTACTTCTGACTTGACCCGCCAAATTAGGCACTGGACTTTTCCGTCACTCAAAATTAGATTTCGTTGTGCTCTAAATTAATTGCACAATTTTCCAAAACCGTAATCCATATTTAATTCCGTGTCGGACACCTGTGTCGTTACCCTCAATTTTGAGATACCAACTTAACCCGTTGAGCCGGACCAACTCCAAGACTGACTCCAAGTCCCCACCATTTTTGACCTTTTCGTCATTTTCGGATTTTGACCCCAAGTGCCCCCATTTAATTTAAAAGCGCGGGACATTTTAATTCTATTTAAATCGGGGATACCAATTTTGTCTAATCCTATTTTAATCCTTAATTAATCCCGATGGCCATTAAATTAAACCTGTGCCAAACCCCCAATACTCCCTCACCATGCAAATTATCAAACGCATTTTTCTCCATAATTTTGCATCATTTTATGTGTTCGTGCAATTTCCCGAATTTAAGGGGCTAAGTTACAATTTATTATTTTTAGGTGCCCTCACCCCATTGGCCAAGACCAAATGGAGAGGTTACAAACTTTGGACCGAATGCAACATCTCCCCCCTCCATTTCTCATGAAGAAATGATTCTTACTCATGTGAAATCCTAGCCCTCTATTTTAAATGGGAACATCTCCACCCTCACAACTCCCCAAGCAGGCCCTAATCCCTAGGCATTGAAAACTCCCCCTCTCTCTCCTTACTCCTCCACTTTTCTCTATACAAAAATTCTTCTTCTTCTTCTTCTTCCTTTATTCTTCTCCTTCCTTTGTTATTTCTCTCCCTGTGAGAAGACTCCGGCCCGACTCCTGCCCGACTCCGGCGGAGCGCCCCGCTCTGACCTGCATATCTCCGACCGCCGGATTGTGCAGCTCCATCCCGAGACCCGCTGGCCCGTGCTTCCCCGACCGGACTGAGCAGTCCCCGCCGGCCTGTGCTTTCCCCCGACCATCCCGTGGTGCAGCACAGCCTCCGTCGGCCTGTGCTTCCCCGACCGCCCCGCTGTGCATATTTCAGACCCGCCGGCTGAGCAACCCCCGACCAGACTGAGAAGCCTCCGACCACTGTGCAGACTTCACCCCCCGCCGGCTGTACATCCTCCGCCGGGCTGACCCCGTATCCCTTCCGGCTTGCTTCCCCGCTCCTCCCCGTCCGACTTCAGCATCACCATCACCATTATTAGCTTTCACCACCACCATTACACCACCACCATTAGCTTCCTTCACCACCACCATCACCACCACCACTGGACACCACCCCCGGCCACCTTCTCCGGCCAACAACTTCGCGGGGAGGTCGACTCTCCCCTCTCTTGAATTAATTTCTAGAAATTAATATCATTTTAAATAGGATTTATTTATATGTATGGATGTGTGTATACTAGCTAGGGTTGTGGTTATATAAAGTGGATATAAATGGTTAGTGTAGTGTAGTACTTGAACTATGGGATTAAGGTATATATTGGCTAAGGCTAATGATGATTAATGTGAATGTAGATTTTAATGACTTGAGGTTGGGTTTAATTGAGGGTTAATATGTTTTTAGGATTTATGTAGTATAGTAAGCATGTACCTTGTGTTTTATGAGGTTGAGTTTGGATGTTGTACTTATATGGAATTAGGGTGAATACAACTTGTGAGAATATTATTACGATATTGAGCATGTGACAAAGATTGGAGAGGATGATCAAGGACTTGGGGATTCGACTTGTGGTATGTTGAGGAGATGTATTTGTGATAGGTGGATTGTAGATTAGGGTTGTCTTCTACATGAAATATAACAATTTAATTAAGTTATGTATTCGAGGAGAATTGGGTTTTTGACCTTTAAATAAATAATCGGGATCTATGGTACATGATGGAAAATGTTAATTTAATTACAGAGAATTAAATCGAGGAGAGGGTACAGATGACTAGTTGATTTGACTATCGTACCGATAGTCAACTATGGTCAACCCCCCTAGTATCTTGTCCCTGTGAGTCATAGCTGAGACTGAGTTTAGGTGTAGATGTGTGTCGCATCCCTGCTTGACTTAGAATAGATTACTGATTCTGGTTTGTATCTCATCTCTAGGTACTGCGAGACCTGAGGACTTGGACGCAGTACCAGATCCCCGTCATCATCAGCCGCACGCAGGCAAGTGTACCTTGCTACCCTGTATTTTAGATTACAGATATTGTTATTCTTATTGTACATTGTGTGCGTATTTATGTTGACGTTCGATACTTCGCGTCCGGATCACAACCGGGTGTTGACGTTCATCGAAACGTCTTAGAATAAATGGTTAGATGCGTTATAGTACCTCGATGCACGTACCTGAGTACATCGACACCCCAGGACACACTCATACACTGTGATCGTGCCAGATTCCTATATCCTGATACTGACATCATAACCAGAGACTAGGACGACCTTAGGGTCACGTCTGTTGAGTTAATTCTGTGTGTCGAGACTGTAGTTAGAGGTTCAGGTTCAGCGCACAATCGTTGATAGCTTGGGAAGGGGAAGACAGTTACTAAACGTTTGGGCTCCTCTGCACGCGCTTATATATTTATGTAGTATTTATATTGTTATCGTGTATCTAGTGTAGTGGTTTCACCCGTGTGACTCTTTGCCCGGAGCTGCGGTACGTGCCGTGTATTTCCGTGTCCGGAGCTACGGTTTTATTTTAGAAAGCCCACGCGTCGAACATTGTCTTTAAACTGTGTCACACTTGTTTGGTTATGTTAGAGTACCCTGTTATTGCACTTGTACTTTCTGTTTACTTGGCATGTTGTATTTTTGTACCTTGTTACGTCCCTCTGAGGACCTGGTTCCCTGCCAGTTTTGCAGTATAGATGATTACGGAGCTTTTGGAGTTGCTGTTGGAGTTGTATGTCTTGCGAGCATAGTACTAGGTACTCACATATTATCTACCGGCATTATGGTTATTTTATATTGATTATTTATCTGCTGTTGTAGCCTAGTTTTTATAGACTCGTACTTCTTCTCGAGTCTATTCGAGTTAGTGTGTTATTGGGCGGACGACTCTAGCACATATAGCTCATTCTTGTATACTGCTGTACATTGTGGATTGAGATATAGAGGTTTACATTTATGGGATATCTAGATAGTGCCTTTTATATTTACAGTTTATACGTATTCGAGTCAGACCGGAGTCTGGTCGAATGCGTAGCTGGCGTGTCACGTATTCCTGGTCCTACGTATTTTGGGACTGGGGCATGACAACCACCAGCCCCCTCCACCAGGACCACCACTCTTCGCCATCATCGTCACCTTCGTCTTTGTCGTCGTCGTTGCCTTCGTCGTCGTCGTCGTCATCGTCGTCATGGACACCATCGTCATCCCCGTCGTCATCGTGCACGCGCACAGGTTCGCGTTCTCCCCCTCGCGTACACGTACGCGTATACGTGATTGTAGTTATGGTTTATACGCGTATTATGGTATATGGGTATATTTATTATATATATTGAATATGTATGATTCGTATATATACACATATACATATATATAGTATATTTCTCAAATTAGTATATATGTATTCAATAATATATATTAGTATATATGTATTCAATAATTTATATTAGTATATATGTATTCAATAATATATGTTAGTATGTATGTATTGGTATATATATATATATATATGTATATATATATATATATATATATATATATATATATATATATATATATATATATATATATATATATATATACATGTATATAGTATATGTATTAAATTGGTACATATATATAAAAATATAGTATATGTATATTTTCACTTGGTAATTGGTACATATATATAAAAATATAGTATATGTATATTTTCACTTGGTATATGTATATATATATATATATATATATATATATATATATATATATATATATATATATATATATATATATATATATATATATATATATATATATATATATATATTCAGTATATGTATTCTTTTGTATACATATAAATAATGGTTGTTATATATATATATATATATATATATATATATATATATATATAGTATAAAATTCTATTAGTGTATATACACATATACATATTTTTGTATGTAATTATTTGGTACATATATATATATATATATATATATATATATATATATATATATATATATATATATATATATATATATATATATATATATATATATATATATATATATATATATATTATATGCTAATTGATAATATGTATAATTATAAAAGTACTAGGCGACCCGAGTGTAATTACGGATACCCCGTATTTACATTGACCTGTAACCCTGTAAATTATTAGAAGACTGCCATATGTACACTCACGTATTGGCAAGACCTGTATTATTACTGTCTGACTGTCATGCACAACAATAACAGACGCGACACCCGCACAATTAGACGCGCACTTGACCCTAGTTGACCAGTATCATAACTAGCGTAGCCCCTGAGTTCAATGTATTTATAATTGTGTGTTAGTGTAACATCTGATGCAAATATTATATTTTATGATATATCTATAGGACTGTTGGATCATTCAGACGATACCCTGGAGCAGGACATTGGTATTACCAGCTAAGGATCCAAGGCGAGTACATTCTCTGATAATTTCCAATTATTTGATAATTTCTATAATTCCAGTATCTAGAAATATTACATCTGATTCTTGACACTGTGCTACACGGACTAGTATATAGATTGGATCTGCAGTCATGAGATGTTACTTTGATTATCGTATTGACATTGTACACGACATTGGTATTTAGACCTTGTACATGATATATTGGATATCGCTCGTGTATCGTAACGTGTTATGGTTGGATCCACTGTACTATTTGGGGGCAGAAAAATAGTTTGTGAGAAATGTGATCAAATCCATATTGTACAAGTATAGAATAATGTTAGTGTTAATCATACACCTCATGTATGATTAGCCAGGCCATATAGCTCTCGTACATGTTCCCAAGCCGATCACATATCGAAGCTACTATTTTAAACACTTAGAATAGTTATAGTTCTCTATTTTAGATCATATACTACATCACCCGTATATGATATTGTATCTCGTTCTCTTCATTTTATATATGCACTGACTGTACCATTTTGCCTATATTGCCTGTTTCTTTATTTTTGCCACTGCATTTATTCATTGTCTTCTCTCTCAGTATATAGCATCATCTGTTTATTGTTTTATAGTCCTTATCAATTAAATAGAACTGTTATTTGAGATGTACATTGCTCCATCCTGACTGAAATATTTTTTCAGACTATGCCTTAGAGGACTGGTGTCCGACATTTTATGGACCACAGGGAGATTAGCTGCAGACTTGGATCTGGTAGTTCAGTTGTGATTCCGGGAGGTCTAGCCGGGATCACTAGTTATCTAGTTAGTTTCTTTTAGCAGTTTATGGTACCGGATTTGTCTCCGGCATACTTTGTTGAGACTTGGAATTTTATTGTTGAGTTAGATTATTTCTATTTAGACTTGTGTTGCATTTTGGTTTATTTATTTCTTCGATATCTTATCGTGCTGTAGTTATGTGATTGAGTATGTTGTTCATATTATATTGTGTTATCCGTGTCTCCTTATGGAGTTGGATGCTCGTGTGAGCTTGTTTAGATGGTATCATGACCTAGACAGCGTTCTACCGCCGATGCTGCGGCGTAGGCTGGACGTACCCACGTACTCGTACCCCAATCCGGGTGCGGGTCGTAACACATTTTTAGTGGCGGCCCATGCAGGTCAGACTTCGCAAGTTATGCGATATCATGGTAGTGTGACATCTTAGTTACACTACTGCGTGCCTGCGAGGATATAGGATATAGTATACTAGGATGAGAGCGAATACTCAATCACAACTAGGAAAATCTCCAATCTATTTATCTTGTTATCCTTATTCCATCTGAATGTTGATTCTTTAGAACTTTTCTATCCTTCCTTGATGATATCGTATTTATTGTCTTAATTGATTCTTTGGGTCTGTCTTCAGGATGCTGCGAAAGACAAGATCTATAAGAGTGGGAGCATCAGCTTTAGAGGGGTCTGCCACCTCTCCACCTGATGGACAGACATTCGTAGTTCCTCCTACATCTCCGGTGCATGTGGGAGTATCTGCACTTTTCGGGGGTCCTCCTCCCCCACCTGTTCCTAGGGTTGACCCAGCTGTGACGGACAACCTTCCTTCTCTACCGACTTCGATTTTCGGAGGTATGCCCATTGACGGGACACAGATGTTTACTTTGATCCAGGGCATGGTAGACGCCCAGAGAGTGACGGCAGACGCTCAGCTAGTTCAATCTGAGGCTTAGAGGGTGAAAGCAGAAGCGCACCAGGCATAAACAGAGCTGATAAGAGAGAGCATGGAGAATGCTCATCAGGTGGCTCTCCAAGCTGTGGAGAGAGTAGCACAACACCAGCAGTTTCCTGGCCAGCAGCAACAGCAGAGATCAGGGACTATAGTGGACTTCAAGAGGATGATGCCTCGAGAGTTCAAGGGTATCGAAGGAATACTCTTCGCTGACGAATGGCTAGAGGATATAGAGAGGAGCCTGCGATTGGCCCAGATTCCGGAGAGCTTGCAGATAGAGGCGGCCGACAGTCAGATGTTCGATATCGCACTCATGTTGGTATCGTACGGAGCCAAGACTTACTCCACAAGGACTTACTTGGGAGATCTTCAAGGAGCTTTTCAAGGAGAAGTTCTTTCCCGACGTGGCCTTGGGAACTTTGGAGAGTCAGTTTCATGACTTGGTCCAAAGAAACATGTCGGTCGACGAGTACGCTGCAGAATTCTGTCGATTGAGCCATTTTGGCATCGTCTATGATTCGGGGACCCAGGAGATCGAGCTCGAAAGTTTAGGAAGGGGCTGACAAGAGAGATTAGGTCGCGCACTTCTGGATACCTTGGCTTTGAACCAAAAGCGGTATCATACCACCTACATACCCATCTTGATATACAAACTCAATACCTTGAGTATAAACAAATACCTTGACATTACCTTGGTATCACAAGTGTAAACCTCCTCAAATATTTAATATTATTTTAGGAAGACTAGATAGGGTTAGAAATTTTGGTTTAGCATCAGAGTGTTTGAGGTTTAGAAATTAGGCTACGTTGACTGGTTCTTTAATTTAAATTCTTGGTGCACCCTAACGTTGCTACAATATTTACAGCCCAACAATAGCCCTTAATTTCCAACAAATTGTTGCACTCTTGACCTAACAAGCCAACCTAGGCGCTGGACTTTTCCGTCGCCCACAAACACACTCTCTTGTGCTCTAATTTAATTGTACAAACTTTCCAGTCCCGAAATTAATTCTTTAATCTTATGTCGCGTACCTATGTCGTTGCCATTAATTTAGGGACACAAGCTCAACCCATTTTACCGAGCCAATTAAATGGGCCAAGACTGACATCAAGGCCTATACCGTTTATGACCTTTGTGTCACTCCTAATTAAGACTCCATGTGCCTCCATTTAATTTAAGAGCACATGATACTTTATTTAATTAAAATGGGGGACACCAAACTTAAACTAATCCTAACTTAACCCCAATTTAACCCAATACCCCTTTCATGAAGTCCATGCAAAACACACAACACTCCCTCACCCCTACATAACACCAAACACCACTTTCCACACCGAATCCCCACCACTTTTCCTTCATGTGCAAATACCCAAAAGTTAAGGGGATTATTAGCAAATAGGTTGCTAGGTGTCACCACCCTATTGGTTAAGGCCAATGAAGAACCCCCCACCCTCTCTTGGACCGGTCAAGTCACTCTCTCTCTCCCAATTTGTTTTATAAAATTTCTTCATGATGAATGAAGGCCCTTGATTCAAAATGCTCTTTCATCACCACCACCACACATTCTCCTATAATAACTCCTCCTCACACCATTCCCAAAGCAGCCGACCCTAATCCTTAGAGAAGCCTAGGAAACCCCCCTCTCTCTCTCCTCCCTCTTTCTTCACATAGCCGAGCTCTTATTCTCCTTCTTTACTTCTTCTTCTCCTCCTTCACTTCTTCTTCTTCTTCTCCACCCACAACTGGCCCTCCACCCGCTTCTTCTCCGGCCATTACCCATTCCTTCTCCGGCCAAGCTTCACTACACAACTCCACCCGCAACCGGCCTCCACCCGCGTCTTCTCCGGCCATTACCCGTTTCTTCTCCGGCCAAGCTTCACTACACCTCCACCAGCAACCGGCCACAAACGCTGCTACTACCACCCGCAGCGTCATCACCCCCACAACCGTCGCTTGTACCGACTCCGGCCGAGTTTCACCCACAGTGCCACCACCAACGCGACTGTAGCAGCTCCTTCATCACCTATGACCACCTCCAGCACCATCGCGCCCATCACCTCTCCTTCAACTATACCCGCCATCATCATCACCACCCTCACACCTCCACTCGCCATAACCAGTACCACCATCGACCACCACCTCTACGGCCAGCGCCACGACGACGACTACCTCCTACACCACCACCTCCACGACCAACTTTACCACCCCCACGACCACCACCTCGAGCAACACCTCCTTCACACAATCGAGAAACCCCTACCACCTCGGTCGACACGAGCACCACCTCTGCGGGTCGACGCCATCCCTGACCGAAGCTACAACAACGCCGCTGCCACCACCCGCAGCCACCGGGGTAACTCCTCACCCTTCTCTTTATTTTAGTGTAGTTATGCTGTTATGCTTAAGAGACCCTAGTTAGGATTTGGGTTCATGAATACTTTACATGCATTTTTATGGTGGATATTGAGGAGTAGGTATATATATATATATATATATATATATATATATATATATATATATATATATATATATATATATATATATGAAATGGTATTATAATAATAAAATAACAGTTATTTAATTGAGAGCTTGATAATTAATAACTAATTTATTTGAGGATGAATAAATTGAATGTACATAATAACATCTGTGAATACAAGGGTGGTATGGTTGAGGATGAGCACAGCTTGAATGACTGAAATTACCGTGATAAATATTAGGGGATTGAAGATTTGGTTTGATGACGTTATACTGATTATTGATCGTATTTGACGTAACGTTCCTTTAGTCAACTTGGGTCAACCCTCTATTTTAGTGTCTATGTGAGCTATATGTAACTAAGACTGAAGCCTATGCTAGACATGTGTCACCTCTTATTTTAGAATAGCATCGTGATAGTTTATTAATTAATCTTATATATCGTCTCTAGGTACTTGGGATCCGCAAAATTGGATATTGTACCGGAGCCCCACCTTCAGCATCCGGATCTAGGCAAGTGTACCTTGCCGTCCTGTATCTCAGTTTACAGATTACTATTTATTTTATCTATGAATTATGCGCGCTTTGGATCAGAATTGTTACTTAACGTCCAAGTCATAACCGGGTGCAGACGTTCGTTGGTAACGTTTGGTATCGATTGATAGATGTTCGCGATACCTTGATGTACCTACTTGGTTACATCAGAACCCTAGGACACATTCAGACACCGTCATCGTGCCAGACTTTCTGTATCCTGATACTGTCAGCATGGCTGGAATCTGGGATGACTTTAGGGTCATGATTATTGATAGTTACTTCATTATGACGAGACTATTAGATAGAGGTTCAGGTTCAACGAACACTCGTTAACCGCTTTGGGAGAAAAAGACAGTTACTAGACTTTTGGGCTACTCTGCACGCGCTATATATATGTATATGTTCCTATTTATGTAGTGTTTCTGTATCCAGAGTCGTAGTATCACCCGTGTGACTCTGTGCTCGGAGCTATAGTACGCCCTATGTGTCTCTGTGCTCGGAGCTACGGTTTTATATTTGGACCACGATCTAATCTAAGAATCTTAATCTTTTTCTCCAACTGGTTCTCAGCTTCAGATTTATAGACCTTAAATCTATCTAGAACTTCATCTTTGGTTTTGAGTAGATATGTATAACAATACTTTGAATGATCATCTATAAAGGTAACAAAGTTTTTTCTACCACCTCGGGTCAAAACCCTATTTGAGTCACACACATCACTATAAACTAACTCTAGAAGGTCAGAGTTTCTTTCTATAGATTTGAAAGGTAGTCTAGTATGTTTGGCTTAAACACAGATCTCATACTTGTGTTTATCATCTATTAGAGTCTTAGGAATAAGATCTAAGTTCATCATCCTTCTTAGGGAACCTAGATTCACATAACCTAATCTATTGTGCCACATATTTGAAGATTCTACATTTGAAACAACAAAAGAAGGATCTAAAGTTTTATTCACGGTACTCAAAATAAAAAGACCATCTCTTACAAATTATTTTCCAATAAAAGAGTCATTCTTAGAAAATACTACTTTATTTGCTTCCATAACAATCTTGTACCCTGAAGTTACAAGGAGAGACCCACTAACTAAATTTCTTCAGATAGACGGCACATATAAAAACATCATGAAGAGTCAGAGTTTTTCCTGATGTCATATTTAGATTTATTCTTCCTCTTCCTATAATCTGTGCCGCTGAGCCATCTCCTAGAGTTATACCTCTTCCACCTGATTCCTGATAGTTTGAAAAATAGGAGCGATCAAAGGAAACATGAATATTAGCTCCAGAATCCAACCATCAATCGTCAGAATGGTAAGAAATGTTGACTAAGGGTTGATAGCTTACAGACCTGAAGGAACTAGAAGAGCCGTTTGAGAAGCATGTTTGCTTCTGGTTTGGCAGGAAGTTTCCCTTTGAAAGAGGTCTGGACAGCTTCCTTCTTCCTATGGAAACAGTTGGTGGAAATATGGTTTGTTTTACCACACACAAAGCAAAATCTCTTCTGATCCTAAGTTTGACCAAAGGTTCTTGGTCTATTGTGGTGGGTGGTTTTGGTGGTGAGGTTGAGAGTTCTGCTTCTTCTTGAAGAGGTTCCTTTTTGGTTTGTGGTGATGATGAGTCTTAGGTTTACCTTGGGATTCTACTAGGTTTACCTTAGCTTTAGACTCAGGCTTAAGGTTAGACCTTAGCCTAATTTGTTTTTCTGTTCTAATCTTCTTTAGGACTTGAGCAAAGGTAAGGTCACCCTAAGTATGAATGAGGTCTTTCTTGACATCAGACTAAGAAGGAGGAAGCTTGTCTATTAAGCAGGCTATTTTATACTCAGTAGAGAAGAAAGTGCCTTTGGCTTGAATATGCCTAAGGTATTCTTGGAATTCATGTATTTGATCATTTATAGGTTTGTTATCTACCATAAAGTATCTGTTGAATGAGGAAGAATTGAATATTTTAATTCCAGCATCATCACAGCTATATTCATCTTCTAGGGCATCCCAAAGTTCTTTTGCACTTTTGTATTCAAAGAATATGTCATATAGTGATTCAAACAAAGCATTTAGAATTTTATGGAAGCAATGGTAGTCTATTTTCTTAGGGGTCTTGGGTCTAGAAGAACCAGAGGACTTGAATACACCTATGTCAGACTCAGTGTCATCAGAGTCATTTGTGATTGCGTGTGGACCCCATTAATAGCTGAGATTAATCCTAAGGTAGTGAGCCAAAATTTCATCTGACTTTGCCATCTCTTAAAGAAAGTCCCGTTGAATTTTGCAGGTTTAGCAATAAAAGTCTCATCCTTGGCAGTCATGGTTGCAAATGAGGAAAGTCTGAAAGATACGAAATTACTCAATAACAATGTCTAATGATTTAGAGTAATAGTTCAAGTGATTTTGCTAACCAATCTTAAAATCTTGAGTCTATCAAGTGTAGATTGATTTCGTTTAGCTGTAGGGACCGGTTCCCAGCTAGCGGTGGTCCGAAGACACTTAAATACCGTGTCGCTTAGGGCTATTTACACCCGGTTGACAGAAGGACCCTTTCGGCTTGTTCCCAAATTGATCTTTACTTTGATCTTTACTTTTAGAATCCAGACTCAAAGAGATTTGCAATTATACTTAACTATTATTGTCTTGAGGTCGTTTCAATTAAACAATATTGTAGTTAACAATAATTAAATGTAGAGCTAATAATAATAATGAATACCAATGATGGTATATATATATATATATATATATATTATATATATATATATATATATATATATATATATATATATATATATATATATATATATATATATATTAAGCAAGATTTTATGTGCTACAAATACTAAATTATAGTGGTTAAATTGAATGAATTTTTTTTATAAATATTCGTTACAAATATTGAAGACAAATATATTGGAATATTTGTTAACAAAACAGTTCACAAATTTTACTACCGTTCACAGTTCACAAATTTTACTACAGATTACAATTTTTTTTTCCTAATAGGAATATTTGTTAACAAAACAGTTCACAAATTTTACTACAGTTCACAAATTTTACTACAGTTCACAGTTCACAAATTTTACTACAGATTATAATTTTCCTAATAGAAATATTTGTTAACAAAACAAAACAAAACAAAACATTTGTTTGCTACAAAAAATATTTTAATGGTGACAAATATATTGGTGAGAAGAATCAGAATCTAGTAGTAAAATTTGTACACAAATATATATGCTCACAGAATATTTGTTTCGGTTAAACCCTTAGAATGTTATCAATATTAATAATATAAATATAATATATATTATTTTTTAGAGAACAAGGAAACTAAAAATTAAAATTGTTACCGGCCTCTGGGGAAGTCGTGCACGAAGCACTGCCCTATGAGTTTATCCGAGGTCTATGTGCAGACGTTTCTCAGAAGCTCCTAGTGGTAAACCCCCTGACTACCGGGTTCTCTTAGTCGCACACGACTCGGAGGAGAGACCGAATTTAGCTCTGCTCAGAGCAAGGATTTGGAGATCAGAATATCGTTTGAGAGAGGAGTGAAAGAGAGTTTTGATGTAGGATTATTTTCTATCAAAAGGATGAGGAGGTGACCGCAAAGATATATAGGCGGATCAAATGCACAGCCAACTGACAAGATAATGAATGGCTCATAAAACTGGCCATTAAAGAGCGATAATGAAGGGGAAAGAAAACGTGGAGGACATGGCTGTCAAAATTAGCTGTCACAGAGGTTCAATGAACCTGGACAGTGTCTCAACATTCAAAATTTGAACGGTTCAAAAAATAAAGAGGAGCAAAATTTTTTTTTGGATCCCAGCCCGAACCCGAAGAGTAAATTGGATTGGCATTCGGTGCCCGCAAGTGTGGGCACGTGCCCGAACCGAACCGAACCGAACCGAGCCGGGCGGCGGTGGCGGTGCGCGCGTGTGGCCCAAGGGGTTCCCCACACAACAACTTTAAGAAAGCAAATAAGAGGAACTAATATATGTACACAAGGAGGGGTTGGCCCATCCGATGTGGGACTAAAGAAAAGAAGAAAATTGAGCTTTTGCTCAAGCAAAGCTAACAGCTAGGAGTAACACACATTATATTTCTGATTTTATTTCCTTCATGATTATACTGTTACCTAGGCATGCATATTATGTATCTTGGTACGTCCATCTGAGGACCCTGTTTTCTTTCTAATTTTCTTTTCTTTGAGAGATGGAGTGGTCCTTTCGGTGGGTGGGAAAAGCT